>CM021535.1:10011717-10024386 GCA_010994315.2 Pisaster ochraceus
TGTTATTCGTGGAGTGTTGTTTGTCAAATCAATCAGAATATTAATACTAACAATCATCGTAATCCATTTTGTATTGATAGTAGTTTATACTGATTGTCTCTTTTGTTTTTCTAACAGTAGGCTATACACAGAAATGTGATTGGTGGAGTGTGGGTGTCATCTTGTATGAGATGTTGGTGGGTCAACCGCCGTTTCATGCAGATTCTCCTGCTGAAACACAGTGGAAGGTGAGTTTAAAAAAAACAAAATTTTTGGGTTAGTGGGATTCTCAAAATCAAGGTACCTATCCATCAAAAAGTTGTATGTCTTCTTGCAAAATAAGTAGGAAAATTGTATGATTCAACTGTTCTTTAGTATTGCATAAACAGATATCCTAAGAGTTGGGTTCGAATCCAGGTCAGGATTCTTGTATTCATCACCCAGGAGTAAATAGGTACCTGTGAGCGTAGACAATGTTGATGTGAATAATTAGCAACCTGTACGCCAATCTGGCTGCCGATGCTGGATACCCCAAAGGAGTCGAGATGGTTTTAGGGATGCTTACAGGCCCAAATGAACAGGGTAGTAAGTGTGGAGGTGCTTTTATACAATGTTTAAAAGCACCTAGTAATAGATTATCTTTATACCTGTTATAAGTTTTCTTTACCGAATGATTGAATTGTGTTTCAGGTTATCAACTGGCCCAACACCTTACACATCCCCTCCCAAGCCAAGCTGTCCCGAGAAGCATCTGACCTCATCCTATGCCTCTGCCAAGACCAGGAGACCAGGTACGGGGCCGATGAAATCAAGCACCACCCTTTCTTTCAGCAGATCGACTTCGGCACCAACCTCCGCAAGACGCCGGCCCCCTACCAGCCCACCATCCGTTACCCAACCGACACTTCCAACTTTGACCCCGTGGACCCCGACCGGCTCAAGGACTCCAATTCAAGCGGCGACAGCTGGGACGGGTACCCGTACAACGGAAAGAACAAGACAAGTAGCGGCTTGGAGAATGGGAAACATCCCGAGCATGCCTTCTTTGAGTTCACCTTCAGGAGGTTCTTCGATGACAGGGGACACCCCTACCCTGTACCCGTAGATGAGTTGATGGGCGGGAACGGGGACAAGTTCTCGGATCTTGATGACCAACATGATAGTCAAGAATCCCAGGAACCTGTTTATGTGTGAGAGACGCCAGTAAGTCCATAGATCATTTTGAAGGAGTCTAATAACCAGTGGATGTTATCAACAGCCAGTAACCATTTCTCAAGTACCCAAGACCACGCATTTATGTATAACTATCAGCATACTCCGAGACAGAGTTGATATGACTGATTTATGAAATAGCCCTTGTCCACAGAGAATGGCCTTCAAATTCAAATTTGTGTTAACTACAAAGATATTGTTTAGGTATTATATGCAAAATGATATCATGATATTGTATACAACATGTAATATGTTAACATTGGAAACATGAGGAATTTATTGATTCGTAACATGATCTGGGTTGAATAGAGTTTGATCAAATCTTGCAGCTGCTTGTGGCGTTTCTAAACCATCTGCAGCTGCCAAGGTTTTTCTATGAAAGGATTAAACAAAGTTCTTGGACCTACAATCCTGGCCAATTCTCAGTGGGCCCCTCCCCTACCCCTGTCAATGTTCGCTCTCATAGCATGGTCTTTGCTCCAGCTTGAAACAAATTTGTTGGGGGAGTGGGGGTCGGGAAGCAGACTTACGGGGAGGTTGCATGCTTATTGTCAAGTGTCCCAACCATTTTGGCCATGATTTTAGCTGCCCTCCAAAAAGAACCAGGGCCGATTTCACAAAGAAGCTAAGATTGATCTTAAATGCCAATTGATCTTAACTGCTAAGCAAAGTGTGATGTCACAATACAAATCACTAGGGTAATACTGACAACTCATCTTAAGATGATTCATATCTCTTTGTGAAATCGGCCGGGCCCCAGAAATCTTAATGGTGTACCCGATGGATCCTGGTAAATTCTGCGTGCCGATAAACTTTATCATTTGTGAGATTGACACGGTTCAACCTTGCAAGAGAACAACAAAATCTGTATTGAGACTCGCCAGTAACTGACTTTGATGCAGTCATATGAGGTGAAACCCAGGCCTGCCTGATGCATCTGTGTATCTTGGGCATTCCTTGTGTACAACCTCAAGAATGTAGCTGAAGTCAGAGGTGGATGTCAAATGATTACACTGGTTTGTTGTCCGAGGTTTCGATGGAAATTGTTGTAACTCTAACTTTTTAGATCTACAGATACCTAATCCAAGGTTTTAGCTAGGATTTGGTAAAAGGGTGTCCAAATTTGCTGGAAATTTAAAAACTGAGTGTCCAAATTGTTCACTTACTATACATTTACACGTAAATGACAGATAAATTGATGTCCAAATTTAAAACAGGGTGTCCAAAAGACACTCGGACATCCCTCTGGCTAACACTATGACCTGTTCAGGCTGTGGCAACAATTGCCCCCATGCCCCCTGGTGCCCTTGGTGCCCTTTGAAACGTTCCAGTTGAAATGTAGATTTGCCTTATAATGGTGCCCCTTAATAAGGAAAAACTGCCTTGCCCGTACAAGAATGATGTATTATCAGACCTTACTTTATGTACCCAATAGATTTTCAAACTTTAACTCCACACCCGAGACATGAGGTTTAAAATTGGGACAGTGTCCTGGTCAACTTCGCTAGGTGTAATTGGTTTGACTAGGCACTCAATCTAGCATTCAGAGTTTTAGACCAGGGGCCGATTTCACGAAGAGCTAAGATTGATCTTAAATGCTAAGCAAAGTTTGATGTTACAATACTAAAAACTCATCTTAAGATGATTCCTAGTGCCTAGTGAAATCAAGCCCAGGGCCCAATCTCATAGAGCTACTTAATAGTAAGCAAGTTTTCAGGCTAACTACAGCAGAAAAATTTGCTTAAGTGTCGGTATATTTCACAGGTTAGCAAGAAAATTGGGCGGCTAGCTTGCGTGTTCACCATGGATTTGCATTGTTAACATCATTTGTTTACATACCGTAAAACAATGGAGGTTTGCATGCCTTTTCCTGAGCTTACGGTTAGCAGTGCTAGGAAATGGATATTTCACAGTGAGCACATAATCAGCCATAAAGGAGCTCTATCAAAATGGCCCCTGGTTTGGAATTTCAGATCTGGTTGAAAGACTTCACCTCAAGGTGAAAAGATGAAGAGCGTTCCTTTGGGAAAGTTCTTTCCCCCCTCAAGTATGTAGAGCTTGAATTATTATAATCATTACACGACAATACAATGTAGATCACTCATCAAACTTTTTTGTTTCATTCAATTTTTAGCATAATTACAATCTATCTTTTTATGGGATTCTAAAACAAGTTCATGAAAACCTTGTGTTGAGTTTTGCCAACCTAGTGTTGAGTTTTGAAATTTCGAAGGCTTTAGGTGAGCAAGACACCTTTTTAAAAAGGGGGTAGAGTTTGTATGCAGGGCAATTTTCAATTGTAACAACTTACTGAATGGAATTATCCTTCAAAATGATTTATTCTGGATAGCTCTCAACCCTACGGTTGTTTCAAATGTGCTTGTTACTAGGAATAGGATAGTTGAGTAGAAATCCACAACAAGCACCAGCACGAGCACTTTTAGACATTATTTTCCTCCCACAACAATTTAGTTAAAATGTGGAATTTGTCTTTCATGAAATGAAGACAGCTTTATAAAATCTGGCCCAAGGACCTAGCAGCAGTTGAACCAATTCGAACTGTTTGTATATTTTACAGAAAGTAAGGAAAATGTATTATGTATAAATATCGATGGAAATAGACATCCTGAAGTTCTTGAAAAGAACTGCAGTCGATTGTCATAATACCACCAGTATGTTTAACATTCAGAAAAAAGGGACTGGTGTCAACTCTATTTTGTCCATGCATATGTACATGTAACTAGCGTCGAGGCGTCATTGAAAGATTCACTTTTCAGTGAAAAGTCACAGTAGAACGACAACAAAAATAGTGACAATTATTTATGAGAAGATTTCAGTGAAAAATTTTAAAACCCAGATAGTTTGCCCAAACAATCTCCTGTGAGAGTGGTTTATAGTTAAACTTCTTAGGTGATCTGGTATTTCAATGTATGTTTTCTCACCTTCTTAAAATCTTATTCAATAAAATTTTAAGAAGCCCATTACTGCTAGTGCTAACGTAGTTATTATTGAAGGATTCCCTTCTTTTGCAGTTCTGATTAAGAGAACCAGTACTCTTTGACAAGGCACAGCGTTTGTAGTAAAGATTGCTTGATGATGTACTCAAGATGAGTCATTGCTGACAAAAAGACTGAACTAGGATCCAAATTATTTTAGGAGGTACATTAAAATGAAGACATTTCCTACCCCTTGAGAAACATTTCAAGCAGCATCTGACAGACATGAAAATCTTCCTTTTTAAGTTAGATTTTTTTTCTTCGGGTTTTTGGGCCTTCAGAAAAATCAGCACACTTGTTATTAAATAGGCTGAAAAAGCCGATACCATGTGCAGGTCAGCCCTTGTACTCAATAAAATTGTCCTACTTTTTTTTTCAAGGGCAAAAAATATGCCTGGGCTGAAAACCATCCCAAAGCTGATAATAAAGAAGTTTCAGATCTATGAAATTTCAAGTGTTTTATCTGTACAAATCGTGTCCCTTTCATCTCCAATGCAGTGTACCAAAAGGGGTCTGTATTTTTGAGAAGAGGAGGGGAAGGGGGTGGGGAATGGCTGTTGTTTAATTTGCCATGCCTGAATGTTTGGATCCGGGAACAGTTAAAGCTTGACAGTTCAACATCATTTACATCCAAAACATTTGGTTGTTTTTGTCATTAACATTTGAAACACACGAGGTTGTAAACTCAAAGGTGGAAAATGTTATTAAAAGCAACATTTTCAACCTTTTAAATAGAAACTGTATAAAAAAAACACACACACATTGTAAATAGAGTATTCAAAATTTAATACAAGTTATATTGTAGCCAGCATGCAAAAATAATGTTATATATGTTGTGTACATACATGTAACATGTTAAATTTTTTAATGTTTGTCTCTAGTACGGATACCCTGGATGTGGGTACTCGGTTTTGTTAGTACAATTTTCCTTATCTGCTTTAAAACACGTTTTTCTACGCACTAATTTTGATCTTGGGTAACATCATTTTTACGGAGCCTGAGGAAATCTTTTGAGGGGCGCTTTGTGGCACAGGCATACTGGGTTCATTCATGGTTTTGTGGGGAATATCCGCACGCTCTGAACTCCACAGATAGACTCGATTCACCTGACGTCATCATCATAATAAATCTTGGTTGCTCCATTTTGGGAGTCAATGACTCCTGTGTTAAAGTGAACATACGAAGATGAGAACAAAAGATGTCCATACAGTTTAGGGATTTGAAACACTGTGTGGACTTACACACGTCCACACAGTGTTTACACCAGTGTTGAAGAATATGATTTTTCTTATGTGCACAAAACAAAGGAATGTTCACAGAGTGTATGCACACAGAGCCGTGTGTGGTATAAAGAGCAGCTTTTACATGCTTACCATTGACATCCTAAATGGCGAGCATGGCAGACAGCAGCCACTTATGATGTGCATGCAACGGGTCAATACTGGGAAATGGGATGTGTCTGCTGCCACCTAGCATCTCTTATTATTCCTAAAGCTCTCATGAGAGTACGGCAAAGTATTTGCGAAACCGCCCCCCCCCCCAATAAAAAAACATTTTAAAAAGAGAGAAAATGGACAAGCAAAACAAACTTTGAACAACAGGTTTCAGGTTTCAGTGGCTCCGTTTTCTCCAAGAACAAAAGGGAATCAGCTGATCAGCTGAAAAGTTTCATGCCTGGGCCCAATAATTTCATAAAGCTGTTAAGCAGAAAACAGTGCTTAGCATATTGTCTGCTAAGCAATTATTAGCGGGCAATCAATCACAAGCAATACACTCTTGAGGTATGTTGGCTGGTAACTTATTTCTGCTCAGCAATATTTTTCTGTGCTAAGCAAATTTTTGTGCTGAACAGGTTTTTTTTTTTATGGGCCCCGGATGTATCATCTAAATGCTAAACAGCAGGTCCACACTAAGAATGGAAGGTAAATGTGCATAAAGCAAATTTGATGCCATAAGCTCAAGGCATAAGACTACTCCCATCTTTCGCAAATATTTTGCCACAAATTTGTTCACGGGCGTATTTCCTATGAGACATGAACAGTGCTTTTACTTTCATGAAAGAGTGTTGAGTGATAACCAGACAACTGTATTGAGGTGTCTGGTACCTCACCTTCATTAAGTACCAGATCAGAATGGTGTGTAAAAACAAATTCAGTCTTAGATGTTAGACTGGCCCTTTTATAAAGTGACCAGGAGGTAGCCTGCAGCATCAGGTTTTAAAAATAATATCTTTTGGGAGATTGTTTGTTGTTGTGATTACCAAATTTGTATTCATATCTTGCCCGAAGGGTAAATATGTAAACTTTGTATTTAAAAAAATGGATAACTTGCAGTCCCATGATATATTTTTGTTCTACTGTTAAAAAGTGAAGTGTGTATGTTTGAAGAGAATTACCCTACTATTGGCAAATGTTTGTATACATGGCTGTAATGGGAATGTGTACATGAACTGGTGAAAATATAAACGGTAAAAAGACCATTTTGTGAATACTATAAAATTGTATGATAATGCTTTGTGTGTTTGTTCTATTTGTGTACAGGATAAAAACAAACTGTATTATTTGACCTTAACATAATGAAGTGTACCATTGATTAAAACTTGAAAGCATAGCTGTCTTTTTAAATTCTTATAAATTGTATGGAATGATGACTGTCTTAGCTTGGAGTCTTCAAGGCTCGTAGAGGAAGAAACTTTGAAAAAACAAAAATGAGGCAATCTAGCATAATCTATGGTGTGTTGTGACTACAGTAGTGGAACTGGGGAATTACATGTATGTGTTGTTCAAAACCTTATTTAGCTCTAACACCAATTCAAAAGTGCCGCATCTTGCTGCTTACTAAATTAGAGTGCTCCCCCACACTGCTGTTAGATAGTACAACCCCACCCAGGGGGACCTGGGCCCAATTTCATAAAGCCTGAAAGCAAAAAAAACAAAAAAACAACAAATATAAATACATGCTAAGCACAGAAAAATCTTGCTTGGCAGAAATAGGTTACCAGCCAAAATACCATACAGTTTGCATTGCCGCGACTGATACCCCACTCATTTCATGCTTGGCAAAACATTTTACTAAGCTTATTACAGCCTTATGAAATTAGGCTTGTTGAATCTATTAAGTGTCGGCCAATGTACATCTTGCTAGATTGCCTCTTTTTAGCTTTTCAAGTCACAAGATGCTGGATACCAATGATAACTGTCTGTGTTTTGTTGTTGGGAGTAAGATGTGTTTGAACAATAGAAGAACTAAATGCATCAGCCAGTGTTATTACTTTCTCAGGTGTGTTATTCATGTAGAGTTACTAGTTTCCATCTTTCTAAACAATTCTATTGGCCTTTTTTTTAGAAATGGCAAACACCATAGGAGTGCATTGTGTGGTTTGGGCGTATACAGACAAGTTTACCCAAACCATATAGTGTCCACCATATCTCAAAATCGCTTATTGATAATTTTTTAACAGACTGGTGCCTTTGACTTTACTGTGGTGATATTCATCACCTTTCTGGGCACTGAATTAACAGCTTTGGTAGTGGCTTTGGCTGTATTGCTGAAAAGTCCTACTCTTCAACATCAGTATTAACAGCCGTAGCCGAAGGCACTTGTTTTGGATGCGCTGAATCACTGAGCATTCTGGCTGACATTAAGACTATTGTAACCTTTGTTTACAAAAAGAATGGCCTTGTAAACTCCAGGGCATTTCCCGGCAGGCGAGTTAGTACACTGCTCATATTATGGGAAGTTCTACATTTTGTGTCAGAACTCTTATATAAAATCAAGAGCTGTAAAAATGACAGCTGAACAAGTTTTGAGATGGGCCCCCTATATCTTCATATCAAAATTTACTGCATTTCCGACAGTTGTGCAGAGAAAAAATGGTTTCCAATCATTCTGCAAAGTGGTAAACAAACTGTGACACCATCAATCCTGAGGTCTTTTAAAATTGATATATATCCAAGAGCCATCATAGCTCTTTG
Source organism: Pisaster ochraceus (assembly GCA_010994315.2). NCBI lineage: Eukaryota > Metazoa > Echinodermata > Asteroidea > Forcipulatida > Asteriidae > Pisaster > Pisaster ochraceus. The sequence goes on from CM021535.1 coordinate 10,019,879, forward strand.
TGAAGTGGGCCCATGTCTTTCAGTCCATAAGAAAATTATGTGAACATTGAAATGCAAAAATTTTCTTCTTGGGCGCTTTGCCCGGAACAAGTTGCCTGGGGCTTTTTCCAAACCTCGGCTTGAGCTCCAGCTCCAGTGTACATTCTGCACGGTGTTTACAACATAAAACAGAGTCTGGAGCAGGAGACAGTAGCCTAAGCCGATGTTTGGAAATGGTCAACAGTCTTCCATGATGTAGCCTGAAGTAAGTTTGTTACGTTGTATTGCCTGATGCATCTAGCAAAACCAGACAGTCGGTTGTTGTATCCAGGATGTCAGTGTTTGTCATGGTTCTCTTTATTATTGTGAAGAGACTAATGATGTCTTATTCTTGGGGGTTGTCTTTGAATTGCCTAATGGACCTTTATCATGGAGCAGCCATTTGTGTTCCTCTCCATCCAAATCAGTGCAAACTGAACAGAGGCTGGTGCCTTTTTTGGTACAATGAGAATAGGTATTGGCTACTGATATTGAAGACAGGGAACCTAACAAGATGGTGGCAAAATGATAAAGGTCTGTTATGCCTTGAAGTAATTGTTAATAACACCCAGGCTATGATAAACGCTTATATAAAATACATCATACATTCAGTAAACAAACTGATTGATTTTCAATAATTCATACCTTTGCATATCACCGAAATCATTAGCTACCTTGAAATTCAACATGTCAGTGCAACAAGGTTGAATCTTGTTAACTTTGGAAACACGTGTAACCGTTGCTATATCAGTTGTGTTTCTATACCAGAGGTTTTGAAAGAGCTACCACATTGCTTAAGTCCGGAATGACAAAAAATAAACTTGCAATGAAGTTTAATTTCATTATATTTCCCAAAGCCGTCGGACAAAACCAAAACGTAAAAACTTGATGCTAAAATAGAAGTGTTATTGCCTGGCTGTCATTAACCCAGACCCAATTTCATAGAGCTGCTTAAGCAAAAAAATTTGTCTGCTAAACTAAAATAAGCAGGATACCAGTCACAGATGGTACGTGTGACAATTTGGCTGGTAACCTTATTCTGGCAAGCAATTTTTATTGCTTGGCTACTTATTGTGCTAAGCAGCTCTATGAAATTTGCCCTTTCATGAATATGCTATTTACGTTCGCGCATGTAGACCAGACACAATTGGTTGGCAAATGCCATAGTTGTGCACAAGGCGGAGGCATGACCATCACGCCACCATGAGCCCCATACAAAAAGCGTGATGTTCTTCATTTTGCCACCCAGAAGTGTTGGTGCGCATGCGCGATGTGCAAGTCACATATTTCATGGAGCGGGTCAATTAGGCCCAGCTGATGATGGAAGACTTTTAAACGCAATGTGTCGGCAGAAAACTGACAATTTTCCATCAGTCCGACAATTCTGAGCTTGCGCAGTTTTGAGTACGATGGATTTTTAAAGTCTGCTGCCGCTCAGTAAAAGTTTTCCATTGACAACCCTTATTAAAGGGGCATGCCAAACCGCCATTGCTGCTTGACTGATTAACACAAGTGCTGGTCACTTGAAGTATAAATATTGCGCTCCCCTTTAGCTTTGCTGATAAAACCCATCTTAGTTGGAATGTTTAAGCCGTACAAAACAGAGAAAATAATGACATATTGATTGGGGGGACATTATTATTCTGTTAGAACTTAATTTTAATGAAATCATAATTTCCACATCCAGTAAGGAAATAATGAACTTCACAAACTTTTACAAATAGTTGGTTTCCATAGCAATCAGAGATTTATTTGGGGTTTTTTTTTCAGAGTAAAATACAATTCAAGTCCAGGTTGAAAACATGGTTTTAAATTGTTTTAAATGCCATGAGTACTTATGTCACATCAATGGTTACAAATCATGCACTTTAAACTTTACAACTGATAGTTAACTTAAAAAAATCAACAGTTTTTACTTTCACTAGAAATGATAATTTGTTGCCATTCTCGGTGTCAGTAATAAAGTATGAAGCCTTCAGATGCCTTATTAAAACTGTACAGAATCAACGACTAATGCTTCCTAACAAGTTTTTTTAAAAGTTGTGCTTTGTTTCCTGCAAAACCAAAAAATCTCAGATTTTGCAACACAGATTCTGCATATTTTGTTTTTAGATTTTAATTTTGAATTATCTGGTAAATAGAAATACCGACACTTGTCATGGTCCAAGTTTATTCCACTCAAAGAAAAAATGTCGACTGCTGAGGAATATATTCTTAATTCTGGCTTTTACGTTGCTTATGTTGCATAAATTTTTACCTCATATTTTGTTCAAATTATAAGCCTGAGACAGAGTAAAAAGTTCTAAAAATAAACTTTATTCAAGAACTATCAATGTGTCGTTGTGTGTGATTTACCGGTGGACAAATAATGTGTTTGAAAGACTCTTTACTGTCCGTCCCTCTCTTTACTGTGATCACTAACAGGCAGTACCATTGCGTCTACGTCGTTGCTTTTTGGAAGAGTAAGCTCTGTCGGTTGCCATGTGTGAGAACATTAAGGGGTACTGCCGTCATGATCATAGAAGGCCTGTGGCTTTTCATGGAATTATGAACTCTCACCCAGTTATTGCACGTGCGCACATGCTGGCCTTCACATCACAACATAATAATGGGCGCCCATTGTGATGTGACAGCCATCGCACGTGAATGTAGTAACTGGGTTAGAGTTCATAATTCCATGTACAGCCACAGGCCTAATGATCAAGACGACACCATCCCACTTGAGCAGGCTTTGAGACCTGAAATTCCATCTTTGAGAGGGCAAGGCTATTTTTATTTCACAAAGGACACTTCCATTTGGATATCTTAAAAGTCTATGGGAACCATTTGAACCAATGGCAAGCCCAAGGAAACAGAGGTCATGGCCTCCAAAATAAATAAGCAACTCTTTTAATGCCTTTTGGACAATCCCAAACCCCCCTTTTAAGATTTGATAACCGTTTAGAGACCATATCTGTGTAATCATCACCATCAGCTCAGGCATGGCTAATGTTGCGGTTTTTCTTTGGTTTTTTTTAGTCAATTTGTTCTCACTAAAATCCTCTGGAAAAACTATGAAACAGAAGTATCGTTTTGTTTTAGAAATGTGTAAATACTATGTTAGCACGAGTTCAAGACATGACCTTTACTTTGACCTTTTGGGTTGAGAGAAAGTATGCCAAATCTTGCCACCGCAGTGGGCATTCTGGTACAAGCCGGTTGTGGCCGCTATGGTCTCTAAAGGGCTAATCAAATAAACGCCGGCAAATGACATTTGACCTCATTAGTGTAACTATCACCTTCCTCCTGTGATGCTAGGTTTGGGTGTGGATGGGCCGCCTTCTATAGCTATTAATTTAAAGGAGTGGAAGTACTCTAAGACGTTCTTTGCATCTTTCAGATCCAAGTTGTAATCATTTGCTAACCTTTCAACTGGCCATTCCTGTATCAACAAAAGAAGTTATAAACATTAAAATCAGAGTTGAGTAATTTAAGAGATAGCTAATAAATGACAACTACATCTGCCTGACCCAACCCTCTTCAAGTGGTTGCTTTCAACTCAAAAACAAAAATGACGAAGGTGCTTTTAATGCAATTGTAATTGAATCCAAGGTTTTTCCTCATAAAAGATATCTATCAATTTTCAAACCTTGCATTGTGGAGTATTTTTCCATAAATTTGAATACACAGAAACGCATTTTATTTAATTTTGTAAAACTTCAATACCATACCTTAGGGTTACGTTTGTGTTTTGCAAGCATTTCGATCGCCATGGGTACTGTCAGTCGTCCGTCTGGAATTTCATCAGGTACTTCAAACAGCGATGTTTGTGGTTTGATAGGCCCTCTACTGAGCGGTAATGAACGTCTACTTGTACTTCTTAAAGCCGAAGGATGGGGTTGATCTGTGTCTTGAGGCTGCGTAATGAGACAGATAAGAAAATATAAATTTTATCAATTGGATGGGCAAGGCCATTTACGATAAAATTACAAAGGGCTATTCCGTTATAAAACCAGTATTTTCTCCCCTGCAAATATCAATCGAGACACCTAGAGACTGGGATTATTCTTTAGCTAGTCTATTGCTCCTCACAGCTGCATGTTCTTCGCAATTGTTTGCCAACTTACACGCTTGTTTTCAAATGGGAACACATTGGGCGCAAAAAGTATTTGCAAGGTTTGCGAAATTTGGCAAACGGTGAAGAGGAGGTGTGTGTAGGTTGGCCAACTTTTTTGTAATGGACAAAAGCAGCATTAAGCCAGCATGGGGCAACAGAGGTCATGCCCTCTGGTAGCCCCAGTGAAATTCTATGCCATTTACAATTATTTAAATTAATACAAGCTGTAACAAAAGTGACTTGGAACATGGATACGGGTGTGGGTGCGTGTCTGTTTTGTTTACTTTTTCTTGTACTGGATCTGTAGAGTCAACTCGGATATTCTGTAGTAACCCTAATAGCCTGTTATCCTTTCTTTGTTGTTCATGAAGGACCTCAGGATTTTCTGCAAAAA
>CM021535.1:10069210-10081235 GCA_010994315.2 Pisaster ochraceus
TAACAGAATTTGAGCCAAACTTAAATAAGTTGACACAGTCAGAACAGACTATCCGACATAAATCAGTGGTTCCCATAAACCTAAATTTACCCAGCAAGGACACACCACCTATTTTAAACCAAAGTTAAGTGACTGAGGGATTTATCAATAACACAGACACCCCCATCCAGCTTAGGGCAGACTGTGCAACAGGACCACACCAGCCTCAAGGACGCGGCAACTGCACCCGATGGCAGCCAAATTATTAATTATTATATATAACCCAGCTGTTTGGAAAGGAATTGAACGAGGAATCGTGAATCAATTCGACTGTGGAGCCCGTCCATCATTACAAAGTCCCACATGGAAATACAATAAAAACAAGTATCGAAAAATAATAAAATTTAAAAAAACCTTGATGATCAAACAGAATACCCATGCTTGGCATAATAAACACTTTAAGTACATGTGAGTTTCTTGTAGGCTATCTTTAATTTAATTACGCTAACACTTCTTAAAGACAAGCTCAGCAGAATCATAAATCACTGTCAACGACCTTTACTTTCACGGTCGAGTTATATTCTTTCCCCCTGGTCTTCCTTAAAGCTGTAAAGCTCTAAACGAATTATTTCACATAAACAATATTGTGCAATTAGCTAACAACAACATGTAGTGAATTCAAATAGAGCATTATCGTTGCGTATCAACCACTTTCCATAACTAACTTCGGTGACCTTATAATTGGGTCGACTTGAAACACATGTATCCCAAAGCCACAACGGAATAATTGTCCGTTCTCATTTGAAAACATTTCAAAAATCCATTACGGATTCTATGGCAGGTAGATCGACAAATTATATTATAAAAATCTAAAATTAGATTAAAACAATGAAAGATAAACAGAACAAAAGTAAGTTAAATCCATACTGTAACCAAACAGAGAATAAGAGATTTAAGTGCATGGTGAGACTAGAAACTTCAAATGACAATAATAATGATATGCAGACTAGCATATAACACTTCTGCCTGGAGTAAGTACTTAATTAATCGGGTTGGACTACTCTTTTTCTGGGGGAACAACATATTCAAAACTCTTAAATCGAAAGACGAATTTACTTCGGTTTCTGTTCGATGAGTAATATATCCATCGCCCCGCTTTAACAACTTATGCTTCAACCAAATCTCCGTACCATTTATTTCCATGTGCAAAATACTACCATATCAATATTGTCATAATACAAGCAAAGAAATCAATGGGAAATGACCTTATTTGTGAAAAAAAGAAGCTCACAGATGAGACATCATATCGAGTGTTGCAAGAGAGTGAGAGCACCGTAGAAGCCGTGCCTGCCTTTACCTCTGGTGAAGAGAAATGCCATACTGCTAGCAATGCCTGCCGCAAACATGCAGCCCAAAAGCCCACATTACCCCCTCCCCTGGATGGAGATGTTCCGCCCCAACTTGACAATCGTTCCAACTATAGTTGGGATCGCAGTAAACACAAAGCATGCACCCCCATGAATAAACTAAAAACATAAGGCCGTGTCCGAAACGGCGACTTCGGCTACAGCTACGGCTAGATCACGCGCGTCTGCCTATTCTTCAACACTGGCAGACGCGCTGATCTAGCTGTAGCTGTAGCCGAAGTCGCCGTTTCGGACACGGCCTAATACTCAATAGTAAGTACCCCATCGTAGTATGAAGTTTTTCAGACCACTTTTCCTTGAGAATATTTGAGATTAATTAGAATATTAGTTTTCCGCGAGATTGGTGTCTTGGTGACAAATGCTGTCTTGTTAAGAGTTCGTCTACTTTTATTTGTTGTATTATGTTTGTATTCATAATTAAACACCGTTCGGCTCTTGGTCTTGTGGCCTTTTGCGCATGCTTGATATTATGTAAACTAAGAGGGAGGTATGCTAGTATAGTATTCATGTCCTTTTTTTCTCACCAATTTTAATTTCTCATTACCCTATTACAAAACAGTGTTTCCTATCTCAGTTGCACTTAAGATGTGTTAACTCAGTCGGATGGGAGTATTGATTACCTTCTAAATTCTCCTTACCTCCAGACACAAACTATGGTCACTCTTATCGTGTATTCCATTCTCATCAAGGGATTTTGTTCTCTTAAGTAAAAGAAAGTCGCTTGTTTTATTACAAACGAGTGCACTCTATGTATTTGTTTGCGAGTACGTGCGTTCAGACCATCCCTCAAAATAAATAGTCCGTCCTTTACTTCCAAATATGGTAGTAAATTTTGCCAAAGAGCAAGCAGGCTTTGTTATGCAAATGAGAGCCGAGGTGGCGTGACAGACTGGTCGGCTGCTTGCTGCAGCCGGCCATGTTCTTCACTTCGAAAACAAATGGACGACATTAAAAACTCTCCATGCCTTTTGCTCCAAAAACTTCAGGTTTTTACTGGAGTTCTGAGGGAAACTACTGGAAAAGAGTACCGGTGAGTTGAGAGTTTTCTTGTCTTATGAACTTAATTGTTGAAAAGGATTTTCAATCACACAATTTGAAGAAATGTTTGCGTTTTCTGTACAAGGCGCCAAGTTTAAAAGCCACATGTGTTGAGATTAGCCTCTAGCTGCTGTGTTCTCAGACGTCATATTTTCTTTAAGGACAACTGCGGGGTAAAATTTACATAAGCTGTTTTGCTGAGAAGGGAAGTATAGTTGACCAATAGGCCTTTGCATACCTATTATAAACTTTCTAGAATAAGGCTCCACCGTGAGCCATACGACTCCTTCATTTTATTTTTTGTGGTCCTCCGTAACGCTACACATTTTCAAAATGGTCATTATGATAGTTCAACATTTCCTGGTCTTCGGCCAGCAAAAACTTCAGTTTCCTTTGCTTGTACTATTCACCTAAAACTTTCTCAACACACTGTACATATACATAGTTAGTGCATCTTTTGCCAAATTAATACATTGTAATATTAGTCTACATGCAAAACCTCATCAAAAATTGAAATTTCTTACACAGTATCTCGCGGCCGTCAAAGCACTCTCAACATTAATTTTGACAAAACCCGAAAGGTCGTACCAACCATTCTGTGAAAGGGTTGTTACAAAATATCGCATTTAATGGAGGCGCACAGTCACTGCACTTCACACGTCATGGCAGCACAAAGAAAACGCAGTGTGTGCTCCGGAATTAGTCTTACAACGCCCCTTTCACAGAATGGTTGGTCCGACCATCCGGGTACACATCACCAAAGAGGAGTGTGACACTGTACAGCAAAACAGCCGTGAGTAAAGAGTAAGACATTTCTTTCTTGTTTTGAAAATAATTTGCAGTCCGTGTTATTCGGCAAAAAAGATGCACTAGTATTTCGAATGTACATGTATGTACAGTGTGTTGAGAAAGTTTTAAATGAATAGTACAAAGGAAACTGCATAGTTTTTATAGTAGAGATAACCATGGAGCAAACTAGTTTACTGCTCCATGCTCCAACTGACATCATTTTGGGCGGAATAAGGTCACCTCGATCGTACTCCAACCAACTCGTACAACTAACCATATTAACTCATGCCCATATTTTGGCAAATGTTGTACTTATGCCAGCTTGTACTCTAATTCACCAACTCGTACTCCAACTAACCATGCTAGTAACTCTAGTTGTGATAATGGTAAACCTCCATCCTTCCGCCTGTCGCATATGTTGGTCAATTCACCAACTCGTACTCCAACCAAAAAAATATTCCAGCCAACTCTTATTCCAGCCAACTCACTCCAGCCAACTCGTACTCCAACCAAAAAAATATTCCAGCCAACTCCTATTCCAGCCAACTCGTACTCCCAACTAACTTTTATTCCAACCAACTGGTACTCCAGTCAACTCGTACTCCAACCAAATCATGCTCGAATGTTTTGCAAAAATGTAAAACAAATATATCCAAATGTATTTTGAAGCTTCATTTCCATTAAAACAATACAGCATTGAACATATGGGTAGGCCTATGTGATTTGGGTTAAGCAGCTTGCAACAGCTAATATTCTTTCAAAAAGATAAACTATTTGAATTAAAATATGAGAATCTCAATTCCAAATACAGTGTCAAGATAAGGCCATTTGTTCTTGGAGTACCACTTGTTTTGAGTACCAGTTTGTTTTTAATGTGGTGTTTTCAGTATTGTCTCATTTAGTTTCAATTAAATGTACTTTAATGAGCCAGTAGTACAGAAAGGCAACTTATCTGAATCTGTTACCTGTTTTAATGATGAATATTGCTTTTTGTTTGTGATGATGCAGAGTAAAGCTTAATACCATATTCAAAGAGATCTACCCGTCAACAAGTAGATGTCAAAGACTGGCCTATGATAAAAGACCTGCAAGCACTCTCCAGTCAGAGGTAAATTCCTAAAAAGTAAAGTTGAATAATTACACCCAAATAGAGCTCTTTGGTTAAGCCTGGTTCATATTCCCCATGAAAATAAGGAGTGCAAAGCAAATTTACATGAAGCAAACAGCCATTTATTGTATTTATTTATTTATTTGTTTATCTATTAATATTTTTATTAATATTATTGTTATTCTTTTTTTCTTTCTTTCTTTTTTTTTTTTTTTTTTTTTTTTTTTTTGGGGGGGGGGGGGTATACGCATAGATTTTGTTTAATGCCAAGCAATATTCCTTGGGAGAGGCATTTGACTTCTCCCAAACCCCTGTTTCCCTTGTTCATTTGCAGAAATCAAGATAACCCTACATGTAGGCCTATTTTTACATGTCACTCTTTTTGCATAACTTTTTATTCAATGGCAGTTTGTTGACTTAAATTTTGTTTTGAACCTGCAGAAAAAACCCAACCTAAAGGCCATTTATGTAATTTGACAGTTTTAATTAGGCAATATCAGTGCAAGGAGCTAAAAAACCAATTTCATAGAGCTGCTTATGGTTAACAAATTACATTCTTACCATTTATTAATAATTAAATTACAAAAGTTAGCTTTTGATTTTGATGATGTTGGGTGTCATTTGATAGATTAGTTTCATTCTTAAGAATCACTGGTAATAAAATACATACCAGCACAAATCCTCAAGAGAACTGTTTCAGGCTTCTGAAATCCCCCCATTCACTGTTGCTTCTTGTGTTTGCAACAATCAAAATAATCTTGATATGGACAATTTCCTCTGAATTTTTATTATTTTTTTTCTTTCTCCTAATTTCTGCAAGTATGTTTGTTCAAAGGAACAACAAAATCCTGAGGTTAAAGCACTACCTAAAACTAACTGTTTGAATGATTTGTACTTTTTTCAATCGCTCATCTTCTAAATTGTACAATTTGTCTGCGTTACAGTATGGCTTAGCATCTTCAAAGAGATCTACCCGTCAACAAGTAGATGACTGGCCTGTGATAAAAGACCTGCAAGCACTCTCCAGTCAGAGGTAAATTCCTAAAAAGTAAAGTTTAATAATTACACCCAAATAGAGCTCTCTGGTTTTATAATTCACAAAGAATCGGTACATGTTTTGTTTGTAGTTGTGATGCAAGAAAAAAATTGTTGCTTTTGCCATTCACATGAAGTATGATGCAGGCCTCGGTGTGTAGAATGTCTGATGTTTAAATCAGAAGCTTTACCAGTCACCTTAAGACATTTGTAAGCTGTTTGACACTCTTTTATAAGAGCTGACAAGCTGTGTTCCATTTTTCTATGGGGAGGGGGTATTGGGGATAAGTTGGGGTGGAGAGTTTGGGAACTTGAGATGTCTCATGTGTGCACAAATATCAAAACAAAATTTAAGATTTTGTGACTTAAATTGTGCTTTCCATTAGCCATGAGTTTAGTTATGAGAGGTACTAATAATAAAGTTCATACCAGCACTAACTCTCCGGAGAAATTTTTCAGGCATTTGTCATCTCCCCCAAACCACTGTTGCTCTGATTCTTGAGAAGCAATAAAAAAGTCAGATGCACACAAGGTTTTACAAAATCTTCTTAGTTTTTAGTGTTTGTTTACTACATTTCTTTTTAAATACCAAGTTATAAACCACAAGGGAGCCTGACTTGGTAAGCTTTAAATGCATTGGGGTTGAACACAGAAAAATTTAATGGAGCGGAATTTGAACCAAAATTTCTGGTTTAATGTGCTGGTGCTCTACCAACTGAGCAACTGGCCCTTTATTGGTGGTGGCCCTGTTTTTGTCAATATCTTTGTTCTGGGGTGTCAGTCAGAAGCCATGCAACCATTGGCTTCTGTGTAGCCAGAGGTCACACCCAAGTTTACGATAACCCGGGAAGCAGCAGCTAGGGGATCACCTTATAAGGGTTGAAACAAAGACAAATTTACTAGAGTGGGATTTGAACCAACAACCTCTGGTTTAACATGCAGGTGCTCTACCACCTGATGAGCTCTTTAGGCCCAAGTTGGCAATCTCCATATTCAATTTTGTTTATTGAACTTGCCGAGAAAAATTCAAAGCTTAAAGCAATTTATCTGAATCTAATAATTTCAACATTGGATAATTTTTATTAACACTAAACACTGCATATTGTGCCATTTGTTTGTGTTACAGTAAGGTGTACCATCTCCAAAGAGATCTACCCGTCAACAAGTAGATGTCCTAGAATGGCCTATGATAAAGCAGCTGCATTCTCAAGTAAAAGGTAATTTCCTAAAAAGCAAATTTACCTAATTGACACCTGGTCCCATATGTTGTTTTGCAATGGTTTCGGATTAAACAGGCTAGGTGGATATTTGTTCTGTCTGGTTGTAAAGAGTTTGAGAAAGTCCCTTGAGATGCTTCAATGTTTGATCAGCTTTTGATAATTAAACATTTGAGAGCTCATGGATAATAACATTCATCTCAGAACCACCAATGATCAAGAGAACTTGTCAATAGATTTGGAATCTCCCGAAACCACTGCTGCTTTTTTTTTTTTAAGTTTGTTTATTGGGGGTTGGTTTTGTTTTCTCTTTTTTTTTTCTTTTCTTTTTTGCAGTGATCAAAATTTGACAGGTTTGACAAAATGTGTTTTTGTTTTCATTGTTTGTTTACTTAATTCATTGTTATTGAACCTGCAAAAATTTTAAGCTAAAATATGCAATTTATCTGAATAAGACTGTTTCAATGATGAATATTGTTTATCAACAAAAAATTGTGCAAATTATGCATTATGTTTTTGTTGCAGTACTGCTTATACTATCTCCAAAGAGATCTACCCGTCAACAAGTAGATGTCAAAGATGGGTCTATGATAAAAGGAGCTGCAAGCACTCTCCAGTCAGAGGTAAATTCCTAAAAAGTAAAGTTTAAATAATTTCACCCAAATAGTGCTCTCTTCTTACAGTGTGGCAGCAAAGGGAACACCTAAGGGAATGCAAGTTTCTAGCATATCAAGTAGTTTCAAGTAATAAACCACAAGGGAAACTGACTGACCGCTTCCCAGGTTGTATCTTAAACTTGGGTGTGATCTTTGGATATCTGGCAGTTACAGGTTGTATGGCTTCTGACTGGCACCCCTGAACAAAGACATTGACAAAATAGGTAGAAGGCCAACGTTAGGGATAGATACTTCACTTTGTGGAGAGCCTACACTTTAATCCACAGTTCACAGGTTCAAGTCCTGTTCTAGTAATTTTTTTCTCTATCCAGTTTCCTTTGTGGTTTACTACTTGTTTGTCAATTGGGACACAAGAAAGTTCATTTCACTTTTGCGTTTCGCACAAAACTCAGTCTCTTGTTTATATCGGGGCTCTTTTCAAGCTTTGCAAGTCATCTTAAGACATGTGTTAAGCCTGGTTCATACTACCTGCGAATGCAAATGCAAAACAAATTCTGACGTCACAAATTCACAACAAACAATTCCGAAGAGTTGAGGTGTGCTCAACTCCTGCGAAACATTTGCAGCGAAAACAGCTGTGATGTCAATATTCGCTTCGCATTGGCATTCGCAGGAAGTATGAACCAGGCTTAAGTTGTGTGGCACTCTTTGAAGATTTGATATACTGGAATCCAGTGTTATTATTATTATTATCATTATTATTACTTTGGAGAGGGTAGAGAGATGGGAATGTTTCTTGAGATGGGTCATGTTAACACAAAATATCAATATAAAAGTTAAGTTTTGTGACTAAAAATGTGCCTGGCATTTTCTATAAGTTTCCTTATGAGAGCTCATTGATGATGAAGTTCAAATCAGCACCAATTCTCACAGGAATTTTTTCATGCATTTGACATCTCCACATACCCCATGATGTGAACAAGTGTTTAAAAAAATAATTGTTTAATGGGTCGGTTGTATTCATTTATTTCGATTGAAAATGCATGATTTTTTAAAAGATAAAGGCACTTAATATTGGAGTCTAGCTTTTCAATAATGAATAATGCTTTTTAACATGCCAGTGCTCTACCAACTGAGCTATGTAGCCCTAATGCGGATAGTCTCCCTATTTTGCAAATATCTTTGTTGCGGGTTGGCAATCAGAAGCCATTCAATCTGTATTGCAATATATCCAGGGATCACAGTCCAAGTTTACAATGCAACATGGTATGCGGCAGCAGAGGGATCACCTAAAGGGGACGCAACTCTTTGTTTCCAATATCAAGTAGTAACCACAAGGAAAACAGACTGACCTTTTTCCCAGTTTATTCTGTAAACTTGGGTGTGATCCCTAATTTACTGATATAAAGACATATACAAGCACCAATCTGCAAGGGAACTTATTTTTGGCATTTGACATCACCCAAAAGCCTCATGGCTTTGATTTTATTGATGGGTATTATTTTTCAACACTTAATTCTGCAAATTTTGCATTTCATTTTTATTGCAGTAAAGGCTTACCATCTCCAAAGAGATATACCCCATCAACAAGTTGATATCAAGGAGTGGCCCATGATAAAGGAGCTTCGAGCAGAGGTAATTTCCTAAAAAGCAAAACTTTAATATATTTTCACCCAGTCCCAAAATGAGCTCTTTAGTAATTGAGCAGAATGTCTAACTGATGTTACTGTCATTTTAAGCTCAGTCCATAAACAGCGGGCAGCCATCAAACCAAGGTCATTACCACGCAGTGAAGACTGGCTCCACAAACTGTTATTCCCGTTAATAAATACCTTTAACAAAAAAAGGGTACAAACTATTGGAATTTGTGATTTTTCTGTCGCCGTTATTTTGAAAAATATTCTACTCATGTTCCACTCGGTAGGCTGTTCAACTTTTGAATGGCACCTTATCTCTTATACATACTAAACTAATTAGGCCAATTTTTACGAACCAGACCACAAGCTTCAAATATTAAAAACACCATAAACAGAAATACGTTGATTTGTGTTCAGCTTTATGCTTTGCATATGATTGTTTCGTGTGCGTACCAGCTACCTTAAATTGATACATTTTCTGCGCATACGCTTATACATGGTATGAGCGTGCACGAGGCACCATCTGTTCCTTGCCAAAAAACACAAAACAATACGCAAAACGAAAATGGTTGTTTTAAGAGTTCTCCGCACAGCAAGCACATTGTGCATAACAATGTGCTTGTTTAGGGGCTATTTATTCGCTAGTTCACAGAGCTGGTCTTTATATCACATTAATACACCCCACGTGACCAGTCTTTGACCAATCAGAGTGCGTAAACTCGCCGAGGTATTTATTAAAAGAAGTTAATACTGAAAAATGTTCTTGTAGAGGTACAATTTATTTGAAGATGTTTGTATGCAGTCTGCTGAGAAATGACATGCTGGGTTGTAGAAAAAATTATACTTCCGTCCACGCAGAAAGAGCATTATCTACTCTGTGAAAAAAAAAGATGAGAGAAGATATTAGTTTACAAATGTACCAGCACTAACCTTCAAGTGAAGTATTTTAGGCATTTGACACCCCCCCCCCTACAATCACTGTTGCTTATTTAAATTGGAACAATCAAAATAGCCTTCATGTGCACAAGCTCCTTTGAATAGTTTTTTCCTGTTTTCAGTGTTGGTCTTCTGCAAGTATTTTTGATTGACAATAGCAACACAATTCTGAGGTAAAAACAATTTCTCTGAAAAATGTTTGAATAATTTGTAAAGGTTTTCAATCGCTCATCTTGCAAACTGTGCACTTTGTTTGTGTTACAGTAAAGCTTGCCATCTCCACAGAGATCTACCCGTCAACAAGTAGATGTCTATATGATAAAGGAGCTGCACTCTCTTTTAAAAGGTAAGTCCTCCAAAAATGAATTAAGAGTAATGAGATTTTGGTTATAAAAATGTTGGATGCCATGTGAAACATTAGTTTCATTCTGAGTACTCACGGATAGTAAAGTTCATTCCAGCAACAATCTTCAAGTGAACTGTTTCAGCCATTTAAAATCCCCCTCCAATCACTGTGCTTATTTTGATTGCATCAATCAAAATAATATTGATATACACAAATTCCAATAAGTTGTTTCCCTTGTTTTCAATATTGGTGTTCTGCAAGTATTTTTGAATAAAAATAACAACAAAATTCCAAGGTAAAGCACTTGTAAAGTTTTCAATCGCCACTCTTAAAAACTGTACACTTGTGTTTGTGTTACAGTAAGGTGTGCCATCTTCATCTACACGTCAACAAGTAGATGTTCAAGACTAGCCTATGATAAAGGAACTGCAGTCTCAAGTAACAGGTAAATTCCTCAAGTTTGAATTGAGATTTTGGTAATGGAAATGTTGCATGCCATTGGATAGATTTGTTTCATTCTGAAGACTTTTTGATAACAAAGTTCATACCAGCACAAGTCCTCAAATTTACTGTTGATGATTTGTACTGCAACAATCAAAATATTGTTTATATTATTATTAGTAGTAGTAGTAGTAATTTATTTGCCTTCATAATAGCACATAACAAAATACATGACAACAATACCCCGAAATGAATGAGGAACAGCAAAAGCAAATACATACTATGATCCTTAGATCTGTTTCCCACATCTGGGTCACACAAAGATAAAAATAAAGATAAACATGATGACAAGTTCTTCTGAATTGCTTTTCTCTGTTCTCAATGTCAGTAATCTGCATTCATCTTTTGATTTGAATGTAAGAACACAATTTTAAAGTAACAGCACTTTATCTTTAATTTTACTTTGACTGCTTTGTAATGTTTATAATCACTCATCTTGCAAATTTTGTTTGTGTGACAGTAATTAAGGGCTGCCATCTCCAAAGACGTCTACACATCACCAAGTAGATGTCTAAGACTGGCCTATGATAAAGGAACTGCATTCTCCAGTAAAAGGTAAATTCCTTAAATGTAAAAATGTAATATTTACACCCAAATAGAGCTTGTAGTTAGGCATGATTTATACTTTATAAGAAATCAAGGAATACAAAGCACAGATTAAGATTAAAGATTAAGAATATTTATTGTCATGATAAAAAACAATTTGTCTTCCCTGTGTAGAGGAGACTATACAATACATACAAGAAAGGCATAGCAACAATAGACAACAAAAATAAAATTACAATTTACAGATATATACAAATGAAGATATGGGGGAGCATGTAAAAAGTACAAAATATAAGCGTGAACCAAATTTATCTCGACCATCTACTAAAAAGCTTAATTGCACTTGGGAGAAAGGAATCCTTAAACCTGTTGGTCTTTAAGCATAGCTGTCGGATCCTGCTTGAGTGGTTTTGGATAATGTGAGGGTGCAGGGGGTGGCTGGTTTCTTGATCAACCAATCAGTGTGCGTTGTTTTTCATTTTGCCCCCCCCCCCAAGATATTGACAGATTAGGGAGAATGCCAACATAGGGCTAGGTGGCTCAGTTGGTTGAGCGCCGGCATGTCAACCCAGAAATTGTTTTTCGAATCCCGCTTTATTTGTTCATGTTTTTATTGTTAGGCAAGAAGACTCAGTTTGATCCTGGATTTCACGTGAAGTATGATCCAGGCCTCAGTGTGCAGAATGTACTTTTTTAATATCCGAAATTTTCTTGAAGCCATCTACAGGCATTTGTAAGTTGTCGGGAAATCTTTTAAGAGTCAACAGGCTGAATTCCCTTTTTTCTGGGTGAGGGGGCTGTTTGAGAGTTTGGGAACGTCCCTTGAGATGCTGAATGTCAAAAACAAAT
>CM021535.1:10092984-10106785 GCA_010994315.2 Pisaster ochraceus
AAAAAAAAAAACGGAATTCCGGTTTAAAACGGAGAAATCACATCCCTGTAAATACTAAATAGGTCAGTGTTTTGACTGGGTGCTTCAAATTTCTTGATATCCCTTTAAAAAAAATTTTTTTATTAGGGTTTAAAAAGAAAAGTACTGGATGTTGTGGTAGTAAATAATGCCATTGCCATGCCCTTATCAACTTACATAGTTAAAAAAATAGACCAAAAACCTAGTCAAATAATCTTAGACAATAGCTTGTAAAGACACTTAGATGTACAAATTATTGGGAAGTGCACATGTATATATTTTTAAAAATATACAAGTGGATAGTGTGGTAGTAATATTTGCCTTGTTTTGTTCCTTCAGGATTTCCAAGCCCCAAAAAGGTTAGCTAATAAGGGAAACAAATCAAATACTGGGTAACTAATGAATTCAATTAATTCTAGACAATAGACAATAGCTGGGCATGTAAAGAGGTCACTTAGCTGTAACAAATCTGTATAAATTAGGCTCTTAACGCAATAAGGGGAACGATTTGTTGTATTTTCTGCCTACTTTTTGTTCGTTTGCCTTCTTTTGAATGTGTCATGTCCAAGTTGCCATTTTCACTCATTTCACTTCATTACTAGTTTACTAAAGTCTTTTACAGATCTCGGAATCAGCCAAATTGCAAGTAAATTTACATTAAATTTGTACATACATGTAGCTGTACATGTGCACTTTCCTCAAGTTTTGTATGGGGAACATGTGTGTACAGATATGCCAACGGTGTGTGAATATTCATTATCTTGTCAAGACATGCGAATATGCAAGTACCTTTTTTGAATACATTAGCCCAAAAAGGTAAGAATAATAAAGTATGTCTGGAATTAGGCGTTGCCTTTTGTCGCGTGTGTAGTGAAGTGTGAGTGAGTGGGCAAGGAGAGTGAAAACAGTTTCACCAAGACCACCCTATCTAGTCATTCACTGCATATCTGATCTGTGATAACAGTGGTCTCACTTGTCTCTGCAAAACAAATATTATTGGCTCCATGAAATATCCCTTTGGGAATTGTTTTACTGAACTGTAAGCAGGGGAAGACTGGGATAATAAAGCGTTGAAGCTAACATGTGACAGTGATGGACAGCAAGGCGACTCATCAAACTGCACACCAGTAAGTTAATCTTTTAAAATTAGAAACTCAAAATATTTTATTTTTACAGGAGAGCCGGCCATAAGTAACAATTTTGTTTAAACAAGATGTTTGGAGGCATTAACTTTATTCCTTCAAATCTACAAACATTTAAGAACACCATAAGGTATTGCTTGATTGCAAATAAAATGTACACCATGTCAAAGGTCTGATCTTAACTCTTCGTGACACCATCAAAAAGAAATCACACCATTTCGCTGTGCCTTACTTGTTGAGGAACAGTTTGATTTTAGCATGTAATACATTTCTGTGAAGAACCAAATCACTTTTAAATCACCAAAATCATTAGATACAGACCCTTTTGACAGACTAAATAAAATTAATTCAAGTAAAATTGTATTTTGAGATAAGCCCACATGTCTCTTTCTGCTCAATCAGTTATTACTTTGAATAACACCCTTTGTTCACACAAATTAGCAAGGCTAGGTAATTACTGTACAATTCCTATGGGAATTCCTGGAGAACGGGTCATTGTTGGATTGTGTTAGTGAAAAACAAACCTCGGATAGTGATAAAGACATTTGGTATGCTATTTGGCTAGGTGCAGTTGTGGAACTTGGAATTTTTAAGATTTTTTGAAGAAAAAAATGGCGGACTAATTACTTTTTAATTAAAAACTGTTACTCAATAAGTGAGCGATGGTGTCATTGAGTATTAAAGTATTTTGATTGGTGTCGGGCTGTAGACCGGAAGATTACGACGAACCATGGGAAAATATTAAGCTAATTAAAATGTTTAACATTTTTTATCGTGCTCATTAGCATCGTCATTATCACACAAGTGGTACTGGTACTTTAGGCCTATGCGAGAGATGCCCAATTCAAATGTGCAACTATGAAAATAAAGTGAAAAAAAGACTTTAAAAAGACTGAGTACATGCCCCCATCTCTGTCTGAGTATTCAACATTTTGGGAGTTGGTTATAAGGAGTAGTAGAGGATATAAGAAAGAAAAAAAATACCGGGTAAAATAGGTATACATTTTGTTCTTTCTTTGACAAAGTTTATCTTCTGACTGTGCCCGAATTTTCCCACTATTCTGCTTGAAAGTGTCAGAGGGAAGGGAATTGTTTGGCGAGTTCTAACCCGTCATTTTGTTGTTTCACTCAGCTCTTTTATGACGAAATTGTAACTCTTTGCCGACACATTCAATCCATTATAGGCCTACTATGTTTTACAAGATTTGAAACAAAACAAAATGAGACAAATAAACTTCTGCTGGTTGGTAATCCGAACCCGCAACTTTCTTTCAATAAAATGTCGTCTGCCTCTCTCTGGCTGAACAAAAAAACCACATACATGTGGCTTTTTCAACCTGTCACTTTGGAAAGAAAGCACCCCAAATTCCTTCAAGTTATGCGAATGAAAATCTTTGCCAACAATTCAGTTCATTCTACATAGTAATTCTCAACTTACCGTCGCACCTTTTCAGCAGTTTTATCCTCGGAATTCCGATAAAAACCCGAATTTTTGAGAGTAAAGTCAAGAGGACTTCTGGAGGTCAGGCATTGTTTCTTCAAAGTTAACGCACGGCAAGGCCGGCCCCTGGCTATCGGTCAAGCGACCCGTTCTTATTTGCATAACAAAGCCTAACCTTCTCTTTGGCTAAACTTATTACCAAATATGGAAAGAAATGGGTGGGCCTTTCAAAGGACGATACTATTTAATTTGATTGGGGTTGGTCAGAGATGTCTACTCCAATGGGCATCGCTTGTTTAATTATCAATCCAGCGTATAAGCCAGCTAGCGGGATGGATAGTGAATTGAAATAGGAGAACAGAACCCCTTGAAGAAAAATGGAAGACACGAAAGAATACGGCAGAAGTTTTTGTCTTATAGGTATTGAGAATTTAAAAGACAACCAATGCTACCCATAGGGTCTTGCGCGTTACTGGATATCAGAGAACACTGTTTTGTAGCAATGGTTAAGGAGAATTTAATGTTGATAAATTAAAACACTGTATTTTTTAAGGTTTTCTTTATTGCAAATTCGCCAAACTTTCAAAGGTCCTTACTAACACGTCCAAGGCTTTTCCAAATTTTTTTTCATAAGAAAGGAAATTTTTGTTTTTTTTAGATTCGCGGTTTCCTAATTATGTGGATCACTGTAATTATTATGCACATTATTTTTTTTGACAATACGTTTTTGAATTTTGTAACACTAACACTAACAGACAGTTGCGCCAAATAAAATAGCCAAAAGCAGATGATAAAATATTTGTTAAGGATAATTTGTCATTCTTCAGAAATATAGATGTGGGCCAAACTTCCCTTCAGCATGTTCTGTAGGCCTAAATTACAAACTTGTGGTAACCACATAGAAGGTATAAGGGTGCATTTATCCAGCCCCGCCCACCCTCATTTTGTACGACCATCAACTAGAGGGCGATACGCTATTTTAGTAGTCTGTACCCATTATGTCAGGACTCTTGTTATTTTGTATTAACAGTGGGGAAGTCTAGGGTGATGATCAACCAATGTCATTGTTTTTGTTGTACACGTGTTTGACAGCTGTTCAACAACAACAACCACCCATCACGGTCGGAACAGATCGCCCCTCATCACCTCTGCTCCAAAGACTGTTTGAAAGATCTGAATTTTCTGATGACCTCGAAGATTTAAAAAAGAATAAGGTATTTAGATGGTCATACCATTTTTTTGAACTTTTCCAGTTGGTAAAACCAGTAAATTTATTTGTACAACAGATTTACTGGTTTAACTTATCGATACTTTACTAGAACTAGAAACGTTTTTTAAGGTTCAAACAGGTGTTTCCATTTAGGCTGGGGCTTTATAAACCTGTACCTAAGAAAGCAAACTTTTAAAACCAGTAAATTTATTTGTACAACAGATTTACTGGTTTAACTTATCGATACTTTACTAGAACTAGAAACGTTTTTAAGGTTCAAACAGGTGTTTCCACAGGCTGGGATTTTATAAACCTGTAGCTAAGAAAGCAAAGGGGGAAACAACATTGTCACCTCTGCTGGTGAAACCCGAGTGTCCTTGTTCAGTTGCTTAAAGGAACTCTATATGTGTGAATGTGAAAATATTGTTTTACATAATATTTCACTTCCAGTATTTGGACAGAGTTACACTTTTACAAAATTGGAAAGAAGATACAAATTGCAAATAAAGGTTTCCATATCAGTAAACAAACAAATTTAGTGCTAAAAACATTTCCTGCAGTATTGCTCTCAATGGTGTTTGGTGTTGTCATTTGTCAGAAACATAAAAACAGAAAAATGCAGTGTAAATAGGGTCTCTATTTCACTATGCTTGTTGGAAACTTTCTCTACGTGCGTAAATGCAGACCTGTACTCATTCCAAGCGGACAAGTTTTAAACAAAAATACTATTTAACAGATGTAATATTTGCATCGGGATGAAGAATTTTAATTTGGTTTTTCCCTTACACTGATGTGTATTAAGCACTGTATGCTCAATGCTTTCCTGAGCTCTGTGAAAAAAATCCACAGGCAATCACTCGGGTGGGATTCGAACCCACGACCTTTGCATTGCTTGAGCAGATGTCTTACAACTAGCCGAGTGATTGCCTGTGGATTTTTTTTTCACAGAGCTCGGGAAAGCACTGAGCATACAGTGCTTTATACACATTGGTGTTAGGGAAAAAACAAATTAAGAAATACTATTCAATCAAATTCTCTATTAATGTAACAAGAACTTAAACAATTATCCATATTTGTACACTTGTTATGCAAAACCTCTCTACTGTAGGCATTTAGGCAACTGATACCCATTATCATATTTTGGGGTTGCATTGTTGAGTTTCTATAACTGTATTTATTGCTGTCACATTGATGTAAACCAGAGCTTGACATTGGAATTCTTTTGACATATATTGATGATTAAGAAGTCAAGCATAACATCCCATATTGTGGGACTGGTTATGATTTCACAAAGAGTTGAGAGTAATCTGAAAGTGGAAATCCATCGTAACTGTCAAGTAATAAGCCATGAGGGAAACTGACTGAAAATGGTTTTGGATTGAACAAAGAAAAAGTGTGATGTCACAATACAAATCACTATGGTGACATTGACAACTCAAATATTATCAAGCCTCAGGCTGAGAATTCCACAAAACTTATTACTAAGCATCATCTTAATGAGTTGTCAAAAATGCCATAGTGATTTGTATTGTGACATCAAACTTTGCTTAACAATTAAGATTGATACACATCTAAAGAAAAGAACTTTGCTCTTTGGGAAATAATAAGTTAAGCACAGACTACCTATTTGAGCAGACATCCAAACCTTGGCACTTTTTGAAGGTATCAATATAAAAGTCTTTCACATGTATTTGCAATCAAACTGAAATGTGATTTTTTTTGTTTTGGAGAGAAGCTCCTCAAGGTAAACATTGCTTTGTTGGCCAGTTTTGATGGCTTGATTGTTCAATATTTCATGGAGTTTGTTTAACACCTGTGAAAATGGCTCCAGTCTGACCAACCCTTTACTTCTCTAGGAAATTGAACTGATGTATTCACAAAACAAAACATTTTACTTCAACCTGTAGATTGGACTTAAACTCTCAAATTAAACTTCAATTAAACTCAAATCTGCGCTAACTTTCTGGCATTACATTTTATCTTACCTAAGGATGCAGTTGTGACCAGCTTGTAATGAGGAAAGGTAACTATACACAAAATTGAATTTTAAAATCTATTTTTCAGTGGCTTGATGTATATACTTGGAAGGTTGCTAAGCTTGGTGTAGTTCCTAACCATGTCTTTTAAAAGAAACACCAGTCAGGACATGGTATAATGGTATGACAGATACCTTTCCAATAATTTTACTTCCTTCATGGTTAATTTTAGCTAATAGGCTCTGTTAAATGCTTACCATTAGGGAAATCCTTTTAAAGCTATGTCCATCAGAGCTCCCTACTTCCTTTCTTCCAATCTGTGATGGCACCGAGTTTTTTAAATACTCTCACAGAAGAGCAAAAATGAAAACAAAAATTGAAACCTTTTTTCCAATGTATGATTTTGATTCCACCTGTACACATTTTTTTCTGATCTGTTATTGCTTGCAGCCTCATGAGGATGGTCCATTGTTCCATCCATTAGTCACAACAATCAGTCTTGGTTCTTGACTCAAGAAGCTTCAACTCATCAATCATCTCAGGTACATAGTAAATGTTTGCTCATATTGAAGGACAATGGGATTGCCAAACAAAATCTGACCTTCAAAATTGTGGGATTTATTCTTAAATCTGTGTGACATGACTCCAGACTCCAGACTCCA
Organism: Pisaster ochraceus; assembly: GCA_010994315.2. NCBI lineage: Eukaryota > Metazoa > Echinodermata > Asteroidea > Forcipulatida > Asteriidae > Pisaster > Pisaster ochraceus. Next base: position 10,099,434 of record CM021535.1, read on the forward strand.
TGCCAGACTTTGAAATTAATGTGTCAAATAGAGCTGTAAACTGAATAATAGCTCGTCAATTGTTAGATAATGATGTTTAAAAGACACCTAGGTGCCACTCTGGTCCACACAACTCTCATATTAGAGCAGACCTGATACTTCATGAAGGCGACAAAGGCAATTGCCTAAATGCCTCTTGGCATCGGGAAAATTTCAAAGGGCACCAAGGCCATCGCTTCTGTTGCCTCTGTGAAGAATCAGGCCAGATGAAGTCATAATCTAAGAATTTCCAAATGCTTCTTAGATTATGACTTCATCTGGCCTGATTCTATGAATGTTGCATCATACATCTTTCTAACTGGATAGTGATCTTATAGTTTGTCATCCTTTGAACTTTGTTGGAATTATTACTTTATGAGGATATTAACCTGTACTAAGAACTTACTTAATAAAAAGGTCTGTAATTGTCTTAATAACACTATAAGTGTAGTAAGCTGTTTTTGCTAACACATCACTCAAGGGTGAGGATTTGTCACCTAGATTTTAAAACCAAACCTTGACCTGGGGGTTTTACGATCTGGAAATCTTCAATTAGAGTGTTCTCGCCGAATTCTTGTGTTGGTGAAATACAATAATTACAAAAGTTTGGCATGTTTCAGATTGTTATGACATTCTTGGCTTTTATGCATATCTGCTCCGCAAAAACTAATTTGCAAACAGCAAGAATGGCTTGTATGCTTAGCACATCTGCTTAGCAAAAAAATTAGTTGGCAAGCAGCAACAAGCGGTGTAACCGTAGGTAATTTGGTTGGTTTGCCGTTTCTGCTGTCTGTGCTTAATAGTTTTAACTACTTAGCAGTTTTACAGAATGTACAAGTAGAGAGATTCTCCTAAGTTTCTAATGATTTATTTGTGACATGCCACATCTTGACAAATTCTACTTTTTTTATCTCTCTTCAGGATGGCAAATCCTTTCTGAGACACCAGTCCAACATCTTGTCTTATCTTTGCTCATTCAACCTCAAAGTCTTCTGGTTCTTAAGGATGACATGTAAACAATAACATCTAATCTCCATGGTATCACCGAGGCAACCAGGGATGATCTCCAGACAAAGCAGTCCATGTTGACAGAACGGACACAGCATTGGTGACACACTAGACAGGTCGTGCCGCATTTCACTGACAATTAGATATGACCCCAAAATCCTAAAAAATGAACTTGTTTGGCAAAGGTGATAAAGTGCTGAGATAACCGTCACTGATGTCTGAATTCTTAGAATTCTGTCCATAGAGGGAGCTGTACATGGATGCACATTGTATGAAGTTCAGAATACTGTATATTGTTCAATTGTACAATGCCTTTATGGAAGACATGGAGAAAACATGGAGTAAATAAAGACACGGCATTGAGGAGGATGCCTTTGTTCCTTAAGTTGAAAGACACCTTTCACATGATTAATCTTTGACATGATTAAGTGTTATGCTCCCTTGAGTTTGTCAGGGGCCCATGGTCAGTGTGTTCTTTGTGATCATGAGTGAAATAATGAAATTGTAGCTGGTTAGGAGGTTACAATGATGATACTAAAGGGACTTGCAGTCAAAAAAATAAACCTAGAACCTACCGGATAATGAGGTACGAAATGGAACCATAAAATGTTTTTTTAAATAATCCTCAATACAGACATTATTTGGCCATCTTCAGCTCATAAACTACTTATAGAAACTATAAGATACATTGGTTTAGAATTTAATCAACGGGTTTGTCCTCAATGTGTGGAAGATATGGAAATGGACATGCATTTTGTATGTTCCTGTGTATAATTCTTTGAGAAAAACCATGTATGATGCTGTTTATAAAAACAATGCAGAGTTTAGTATGTTATTGGAAACAGACAAATTAATTTTTTAATGACTCTCAGGGAAACGGTATTGTTAATTGCTTAGCCAATTATATTTGTACATCTGCTAAGTTAAAGGAAATCAATGCTGCAAACAATTAGTTTAAAATTGATGTTTTTTGCTAACTTTTCTGTCATGATGTAAACATTGTTTGTATTATTTTGTTGGTGTAACCCTTCCCCAGGGTGATGGTGTATGTTCCATTGGGAATAAAGCAAGAAATCAATCAAAATTAAATCATGCTAAATGACCTTCAATTGACCTTTGAGTTTCTAGTCAATCCTTTGACATTTCCTGTTCAAATTAAGCATATTAACTCAAAACTTGGTGTGTGGATTGTCTTGGGACAAGGACAACATACAGAAACACGTAGACCAAATTTCATGGCTCTGCTTGCTGCCGAATTCTGTGCTTACAAGCACCATTCCTGGCTTACTGTGCAAGCGCTGATTTTCTATGCTAGCTGTTCCTGCGAAGAATGCCTAGTAGCGTAGAGTATGCAAGAGCACTTCAGCAAAAATTTCTTGCTAACCCATGAAATACGCTTGGCGTATAAGTGCGGAATTCCCTGCTTCTGTAAACGCCGATTCTTTGCTTACGTACGGTAAGCAGAGCTAAGAAATTGGCCCAGATAGTAAGACCACACAACTCATTATTTTTTTAAAAGATGCCATCATAATACCATACTTTTAATCATAACAACCAAACTTAAACTACTGTTTACATTTTGTATAATAATAACGTAAAAGTGGGAGGATTTGTCAAATCTGGTCTGACATTGTTCCAGAACAGATCGAGAGGCAGAGGCATTGCTGTTTTGTTTTAAACTGATGTTTGGTTCTTTGTGTAGAAATAAACTTATGATGCAATAATATTTCATGTAATTTATTGCACTGCAAGGGGTCAACCTTGCTGTTCATTCCATTGAAGTTTCAATTGTAATTTGAGCCAAAATTACAAGGAGTAAATAAGGAGCCTTATCTACCATTTCAAACCATATCTGGTTGTATTAAATGATCAAACAGAAGGAGGGTTGAGAGAGAATACTAGGTGTGAACACAGTGGGAAAATGGATTAGATTACACTAGAGGCAACATATTCATCCTGATAGTAACAAATTCACTGTTATCAAGCTTCCCACGCAATCATGTCTCATAACTCCCCCATGATAGCTGACAATCTCCGTTTGCATCTATCCGACAACCCTGTGTTGCTTAAAACCTTCTTTAAAGTTTAATTAAGATGATAAACATAAATGTTCCATAGATACATGTCTCCAATTTAAAAATCATACATGTTTCTTTTTAACAAGAGAAAGGTTATTCATATAGATTATTAAAAAATATAATGGGAATTTATGGAATGCTCTTTCTCTGCTCGCCTTGGTTAAAATCAGACTAGTTGCCTCCAATGACTCTAAGGATCTCTTGAATCTTCTGAATGTGGACTTCTTGAAATGACAGACCATCCACATTCCTGAAGTCAGTTCCTGTGATCATGTCAAAGACCTCTTGGCTGATCACAATTTCTAACATCTGCTCCTCTTTAAAAAATTAATAACAAGATGTTTAGATTACACAAATCAGACTTCCCGTGGCAAATTCTCTTTAAAGATTTTCCAGTGACACCTCATGATGTGAGTGTATGCAAATGGGGGATCTTGTGCATGGAACATTTAGCCAATCAGTGACAAGGTAGCTCTTTGAACATTAGATATGCACAGAGTTGTATTGTGTGTGTTTGCGTGGTGAAATTAAAACGGCAGGAAAGTATACCGCAAACAATTTAACAAATGAGATTTCAAGAGTTTGATTTTGAGGAGCCAATCAGAAGCTTTGGTTTAAGAGAACAACAAATTTTGAAGGTTTCTAGAAATTTATGGCATTCTGTCACAGCCTGTCAACGAAAATTTTGATTGATAAGTTTTAAGATCGTCACCACCACCAAATTTCTCCATCTTTTATTTTTGTGAGTCGCTATAAAAAGGTTGAGTGAAATGTTTCTTTGCTGTTATAGGTGGTGGTAATTTGGGATGATACAATCCAACAACACACACAATGCAATCTACAATACCATGCAATGACCATTTTCCCCTCCTATGCTGGGATACAATTAAATTACACTGGCACTTTATACAGAAAGCACTGAGTATACAGTGTTTATCACCCATCAGAAGGTTTCAAGATCAAAGAAGCAAATACTCATATTTATGCTGTAAGGAAAAAAATAGCATGACACGGAAATTTAATTTTGACATCAAACAAGATAACTAGTTTAAATACTTACTTTTTCCACCAAGGTTTCCACCAACTAAGTCGGGGATTAAAAAAGCACCTTATCAGGAAGCAAATGATCAACATTCTCCCCAAGAGCTTGTAGCGTCATGGCTATAGCAATGGCCCCTGGAGGACCATCATCCTTGTTGGGAATTATTCTTACTGATGAAGCTGGGGAAATCTGTTGACATGGCAAGTGATGAGGCGTGGGAGAAAACTAGGACTGACTTCTGGAGACCACCAGGCACAACATGATTTCTAATTTTTCTGTTGCCTGTCAGTGAAAAAGGGAAATGTTACAAGAAGATTATCCTTGATTAAATCAAATTTACCCTTATACTGAAAATAACAGTGACCTTCTTAAGGTCTCATGCAAAGTAGGCCTGCATCACATCCAGCCTAAAATTCAGTCATTTTGCCAAATAACAATAATCTTTTTCCTTCTAGTCCATTAATTGTGCCTTCTAGCACAAAATGAAGTGTTTGTTGCTCAGAATACAAAGAGGGGTTACCGGTACATAATGGATGCACAAGTCAGTCCTTCCTGTAAGTGTAAACATTTTGTAGTCAGCAAGTTGGTTAACTTTCTTCAATACACCCAGCTAAAAAACAAAAACAACAACAACACACACTGTGCCCATGGCTGCTGATTGGCATTACACTTGGTACTATGGGGACTGTATCATTCTTTGAACAAACTGTGTTTTGTTTGTATAATTTTTATTTAAAAAGTTTACTTCTTAAAATCATATTGCAGCCAAAGGCTGAATGACAGGAAATGTTCAGTATTAAAAACATATTTGCTTTTATAACCAAGGCAAATTAAATAAATGATAAATATCACAACATAGCTTATCTCTTGGAGATCAAATGCGTTATACTTAGAAAAGTCTGCCTACAGTGGTTGCTCACTTTTAACAGTGCATTCTGCATAATACTAGGATTCTCTCATGTACGATTAATGCTTATAACCAAAGGTTGGGAAGTACACCATGTCTTTTTGGTAAATCTTTGCACACACAAACCTAAGTGTGGTTTTGAGTCTCAGGACACAATTAAAGTGCACTCTGGAGGTGACACTGTGTTCCACATTTTTGGAACAGTCCCTATGCAAATGAGGATCCCACTTGTAGCCAATCAAATTGCAAGGAAATGATGTGTGCTGGGGCTTTCACAAGGGGAATGTTGGTTGATTGTTCAGTTTAAGAATATATAGGTCAGCCTAGGATTTGGTCTGTCAGCCAATCAGATGGTCCAAAATCAGCCAATCACAGTTAATTATAGTTAATTAACCAATCATTACAGTGAATCAAATAATGTATGCCATTTCTTTGAGATGGGCAATTTGTCATTGCCTTTCAACCCGACTCGTTGTATCAATTGTACCACCCACTATGGCGACCGTGTATTTTTTCACATTGCACCAGTTTTATGGAGCAAGCTACCCTACAACATCAGAAACACTCACTCTCAACATAATTCAAACTCGTATCAAGAAACTTCTATTTACTGCAAGTTATTAACATTCCTGGTTTGGTGAAATTTTTCTTTAGAAAGTGCACTTTATAAGTTTCTATTATTATATTATTATTTCAATCAAAATGTTAGGGTTCAAGTTCTGTGACGCTTTTCAGGCTAATTTCAGGAGGGTTGCTTGAATGAAAATTTTCGAACTTGCAGCAAAAAATAATTGCACATTGGAATTTGACACTTCATGACATTTTGCTGATTTTAGGTCACAGGGGTTCACCACTGAAACACAAAAGTCATGTGATACTCTTGTTGGGCCCCATACATTACCATTGCTAGGCCTATGTGTTTCCAATGCAAAAGACCACTGCCATTTCACAAATCTAGTGAAGCCGTTTCTGTCAAATAGTGTATAACTGTTATGCCCAGAAGCTTTGTGAAAGATTTATGAAGTGTTTTGATTTCTGGATGAATCCAGCTTTTTGTGAAAACAGTGACTGGTGTCTTGCACTTCTTGCAAATGGTATCTGTTTCCCACGACAAATGTTTATTTTCTCCCTGTCTGCCAGCCCCCCCCCCCCCAACCTCAAATATAAAATGTAGTACACTACCGAACAGGGTCTAGAAAACCAAACAATTATCAAGGTGTACAAAATACTGTCCTCTCATCCGTCTGCTTATTTAAGTGCATACATTTACATAAATGCCAAAAGGTACTCCAAATCCACAAAGAACACACAAAGTTCTATAAAACATCAACTCATGATCAAACAATGAAATTTCACACACCTGACACTATGTAAAAATAAAAAATGCATTACACTACGGCTTATGTAAGCACATAAAATGGAAAAACCAGTTCCCTAAACAATGGAGAAAAAACGAGGAAAAGTGGAACTAGGGGTCTAGAAGAGGAGATAGGACTGCAATGCCGGTGGTAACCCACCACTTGATCGGAACCCTACCTCTGCTTCCACATGTACGTCTTCCGCGCAACAACCCCTATACCTTGTTTCTTTTTCAATATTTATTTGCAGCAGCTCGAAAACTTTTTGCCTAAAAAAAAGCCTCTTACAATTGAGATGTACCAACCCCCCCCCCCCGCAAAAAAGGACCTTAAATAAAACTTCACTGAACTTGACTAAAAAGTGGGTCAAGTATAATTACTAATAAAATAATACTATCATAAAACTTGACCTAGTTTGTACATTACTTTTATATATTTATTTATTCAAAATCTTTATACAATACACTTTTACGAAAAATACTATTGAAAACCCTTATATCGAATACTCTTGAGATTCGAGACTTAATTTTTTTTTCACCTGTAAGAATTAATACAGAATACATTCAAATCGCTTCTGCTAAAGTTACGCAGCGCCCTCTATGATTATTCATTACAAAATGTACAGTTATAATCTGATCTGAACGTTGTATGTGTGTACTCAAAAACACTATGGTCTTGGAGGCAAGACTAGTGATAGCCAATCTTTAGGTGAGTTTTACGTGGCTGGTGCAGAGAAATAACCATGATATCAGACTTGAAATTAAGTCTAGACTAGCAGCTGTCTGAGTATCTGACGTCACACTTCGAGGCTCGTTTATCCTTTACAGTTGTCCTTCCTTGCGGATAAAGCCAGGGGACCAGCCTAAACACAAACAGAGCATAACATGTCAATTGCTGCAAGATCTGCGGAAAGAATACCAAGGCATATGTTGTGTAGGAAT
>CM021535.1:10115977-10140931 GCA_010994315.2 Pisaster ochraceus
CGCACCACACTTGGCAAATGGGAACGCCCTACGAATCTATGACTGGCAGTCAACTTGTTAACACAGTGTAGGGTGAAAAAACATACTACCAATGAACTCCCGTACTTTTGTAAACAAAATAAGTATATCTATTGACCAGTGATTACTGTTGATTTTGCCATGACATTTTGTGTTCTTTTGTACAATTTTTTTTCACAGTGAAAGTCTGAAAAGTTTTTTCACCGATGTGGAGGTAAAGTCTTTCACGGAAGAACAGTTCTTTGAACTACTTTCAACGGTAAAAAAAATAGCTCATTTCTCTTATTATTTTAAAGGTTTCACACTCCTTTTGGTGTCCACTTGTGAATGTATTTGATGCAAAATCTCATTTTACTGCTTAATTTAGCCCCAAGTATCCAAAACTCTTCCAAAATCTTTCGCCAAGTTTGCCCGGTTTGTTGGATTCAGTACTAAACACACAAGCCTACTATGTTTAGTGGGAGCCAGAGGTACCAGTCAGAACAATTTAAACTATATTACAATTTAGCTTGCAACCTACTTCTGCTAAGCAACTATTCTTCTGTGCTTAGTAATTTTTATGTGCTTTACAGGCTAATTTGGTCCTTGTCACACAGGGCAGTTTTTACCGGCAACCAACTTCACTAAATAAAAAAACAACAACTTTGTTTTGAAGAGAGAAATTTGTCTACATGTGTCTAACCGTCCTACTCCACCTTCCCCCCCCCCACACCAAAAACCCAAAATAACCCAATCCCAAAACCATTCACATTTCAATGTTAACATAATCTGCTTTCCTGTGAACTGATGTGGCCCTTTTATTTCATTGGGTAATTAATATTTTTATTGTTATTCATGTATTCAAATTTTCATGAGCAGAAGATGTTCACCCTGCAAGGCGGAGCCTGGACTCAAGAAGCTTTAGATATTGGTCATCAGGTAATTATCACAACCAAATAAATTGTCTTCTTTAAACAGATTTACAAGCAGTTTTAAAATTTGAATACAATGTAATGCCATTGGCATGCCTCACACACACAGGCAAGTGTGGAAACACCTGAGATCAGGAACCTCTTAGTGTTCCTCTTTTGTTTGTACTCTAAATGTTGGTGTCATTCTTTTTATATGCTGTAGTTCTTTGATGTATTTATGTGTACTAAAATGGTTCTTTTTTACTGTTTTGTAATTCTTAGGTATGTGTTCACAACTTATTGATGTAAAGGCCAAAATGACTTTGCCGTTTTGGGGATATTAAAGTCAATTGGTTTGATTTGAATTGGTTTGAATTGATTTGAATTGATTTAAATGGATTTGAGTTTATTTGAATTGATTTGAATTAATTTGAATTGATTTGACTTGGTTTGAATTGATTTGAATTGATTTGTTATGATTTGAATTGCTTTGAATTGAATTAAATTGAGTTGAAAGTATCAGGTCTGGATGAGCGGTAATAAGAAAATGTTTTGTTCATGTTAATATTTTTCTCCCTGCACGTAGATGTTTCAACTGGCTGACAATAATCAGGATGGACTCCTTACAAAACAAGATGTAGAAATATTAACAAAACAACAGGTGTGGTCATTTTTAAATTGTTTTCTTCTCCTATTTACCCCTCCAATAGGATTTGCAAAAGTTATGATTGATTTTAATCTTTGTTGTTGGTTTTCTTAAATCTACAGTGAAATATGCTTCAGCAGTTCGGGGCCCAATTTCATAGAACTGCTTAAGCAGAATTTCTGCTTAGCAAAATTTAGCAGGAAACCAGTCAAAGTCAATACATGTGATATGATACTTTGGCTGGTAACCTTGTTCTGGTCAGCAAAATTGTTTTGTGCTTAGCTACTTTATGTGCTGTATGAATTGTTGGCAATGTTTGACTGTAAATGGCAAATATTTGTTCAATTTCTTGCTTTTTTAGGAAGATGATAATTTTCATATTGAGATGGGACAGAGGTTCATAATGCTGATCGATGTTGTGGATGAAGTAATTGCAAAACGAAAAGCGGTATGATTAATACTTTCAGTGTTTATTATCTAACAATCTGGGGATTGCACACAAACTTGCCACGGTAAAAAAAATTAGTATCCAAAGTACAAGTAGTTACTCTTCATGCTTGGTAATGTGGTGATCTTACGGGGAAGGTGTCCCAATTTAAAATGATGAGTTGATATGAATTTGAGATTGAATTCCCATATAAGAGATCTTAAGCATGACCTTTGAACTCTGATAAGGATCACAATTATCCTTGGAGTTTGATAAGAGTCACACCGACCTTTGAACTTTGATAATAATCAGAACGACCTTTGATTCTGATAAGAATCACAATGACCTTGGACTCTGCTAAGAATCACGCTGACTTTGGAACCCTGATAAGACTCACAATGACCTTTGAACTCTGACAAGAATCACATGTCTGCCTTACCACCACCATTAGTATCATGCAACATTAAAGGGATTTATTTTGTGTATTTTCAAGGGTTGAATGTTACGCCATCCTCAGCCAAATTTCTATATATGAACATTGAATTTCTACTTTTACACAGACAATTCAGAAGAGACTTATTGAAACTTCATCGAAGGAGCAGCAAAGCTCAGTAGATAACAACCAAGAGGGAGCCATTTTGAAAGATGAGTTCTAACTCTGTTTTTTAAGACCAAGTAATACCAATAGTGACATTGATAAATATGTAATAAATATTGTTAAAGCGCCCAAATCCACCCAAAATGACGATCAAGGTGCTTTACAGAATTAAAGATGTAAAAATTAAGCCCCCCAAAACATCCTAAAAAGTACAATATACAAATGTTTTCATATAACACGCGCATAGATCCTTGTCATTTGAAGTCGTTTTCACAATAAACACAAAATGGTGGAAACTCGTCCATCTCACAATCTGAAAATAAATTTTTTAAAAAGGTCTCCATGTGAATAACTCCATGTAGACACCAAACTTGATGTCTGCCGTCTTCTGTACATAAAGATGGTGAAGCAGAGCTTTGTTTTCAGTTGTCAGTTTGATACATTTAGTCCAAGTACCAACTCTCAGGACTAATTCTAATATCACTTTTCTTGTTGCAAAAAATCTGCAACTTACTGTAAACTATGAAAGCATTCCCCCCAAAATTGATTAGTACCAGTTTACGATAGATTTTCACCGTAAAATCTGAAACCTCTTAGCTTTTCACGTTGTTGTTAAGCCAGCGGCTTTGTGGATAGTAACATTTTTTTAAGCCCATGTATTTGCAAGGAGAGTGAATATTTGAACAACAAATATTTGAGCAACAAGAAAAGTGATATTAGAATTAGTCCCTCGAAGTTGGTACCGGCAAGTGTGACTGGCTCATTGACTAAATGTAACAATGGCGAGGGATTGAAGGAAATGGTACATGTATTTAGTTTGGTACTATTGGTATTTTTTTTAAAGATTTATATCTGTGAAGACAAATTTGTGGGTTGAACAAAAACAATTTGACTAGGGCAGGATCTGAACCTGCAACCTCCAGATTAACGTGCCAGCTCACTACCAACTGAGCTATCTAGCTGCCCTATGTTTTGCCAATATCTTTGTCCGAAGGGGTGCCAGTCAGAAGTGCCAAACAATGAAAGGCGCTTTTAAAAATTGTATCAGAAGAGTAATAGGTTTTACTGCGATAAAAGTTACATATGATTCCAGTCAGTGTTTCACCTGCCCATGCAGTTCAAACATTAGGCAGCCTGGCCCGCCTTGCTACTTTCTGTGACTAACTGCCAGATTTCATATTTTGGTTTTCTCTCTTTCAAATTTTTGGTCTTTGTTTTTTTGTATTTTTATACATATATTGTGTATTTGTAATGCTTTTTTCTTTTAATCATTCTACCGCGTATAATTTTCAGTAGTTTTACTTTTTATATTTTTTATTGTTAAAGTCATGCGTTTTTGAAGAGTCTTTTCTGGAAGTGGCGCATTATGAATACAATTTTTATTATTATTATCACCAGCTTGATTTGCCATAATAGACCTTATGCACATCACGTCATTTCAGTAGGGCGCCCTCACCTAGAGGTCAAAAGGAAGTTGTTCATTGGCCAATCCTGTGCGCCGCGCGTACAAATCTGTGTGATTCGATTGTTTCGTCACCGTTTTACCTCTAAGATGGCGGCTGGATGACGTCAATGCATAAGGTCTATATGGAAGAACCAGAGGAAATACTAATAGAAATATTTGTTTCACTTGGTGTCATTTCTGACCTTTTTCCTTTACCTCTCTGTATCAAGAACTCCCAATTTGGATATGTGTAGATGGAATCATCATGAATTTTCGTGAGCGCTACATTCTTGTCAGTTTGCTTCAATAATCACTTTGAAATATTACCACCTCGCTTAATAGTCCATAACCAGGTGAAAAAAACACTGATGTCGGTCACAATTTAGCATGGAGCGTAGGACAGCGACCAACATAGGGATCTTCACATGAAGTCCACTTTGTACCGTTTTACAAATAATTTGTCTGGGAAGCCTGCTTTTACGCTGTACTTAGTGTAAAAAGTGACGCCAGCTATGCACTCAACAAATCAAAATATCGCAATTCTGTTTTATGCACGTACTAGTGTAAATTAGAATGGTGCTTTGTAGTATGCATCATGTAGCTAGCATAGATTGATATTTTAACACATAAAATTGCGTTAAGCATTAGTCTATTTTGATAAGTATTTTACTAACTTTTTTGTAGGAATTGCATACTCAGTACTAATGAGGTAAGTCTGGAATTGATATATGTACATGAAGATATATTTTTCTAAATGCTGTCTTTCACACAGTGAACCTGAAGGTTGCTTCTTATTATTTGTAAAATCATTTGTTATGGTGTAGTGCGTGGTTGATCATTATTATGGAAATGGGGTAATAGAAGTATCTAATTATTATTATTATAGAGGTATTTTGCACAGATTAGAGAGATGATTACCAGTGGCATAACCAGGCATTTCCATTTGTGTGTGTGTAGGGGGTGGGGGGGGGGAGACGACATAATTTAGGGAGATATTTAAGGTATGGAACTATTCACTTTTTAAAGTCTCATTTTGGGGGCCGGCCCCCTCTGGTTACCCTCCTGATAATTACTACTTCAAACTTCATAAACTGTGAACTTGCACCTTGAGTAAAGAATTTATCATTTTTGTTATCACACGGCACATGGCTCCCACCCCACTAGCCACCAGCCCACTCCCCCCCCCATCCTCTAACCAAATAAAAGTAAATAAATAACAAATAAGTCAATAAATGAACAAAAAACTTTAAAAATATGTGATCCTACCGAACAAGTAACAAGTTGATAAACAAATTTGCTCAAACAAGACAAGAGAGAGAGAGAGAGAGAAATTAATACAATTTTCATGTCAGAATTATTTTAATTACCACTTACATGTTGTTTTTGCTTGCAAAACATTAAAACTCAAACTTACTGACTGACCCGACCCTTCTTATTTCATACCAAAGAAAAAAGAAGATCAACAAAATGAAATCTAGAAATTTAATGTAGGAGCAGACATTACTTCAAAGACCTAAATTTATTTATCCCTTGTCGAGTTGATCATGGGTGAGGAATTCTATCCTTAAATTTGTCAATTTCATTTGAACCCATTTCAAGGGGCACAAAGGAACTTGTCTTCTGTGCCTCCAAAAAGTATCAGTATTGTTTTTTTAAAGTAACTTTCTGGCAAGGAAACCAACATTTTATGCCAGTTAGCAAATGGTAATGCTAACTTAGCATTGTTTCTCCCCTTTCAGAGTTTGGTAGTTTCAAACATAACATTTCAAGGGGCACCAAGGAATTTGTCATTGGTGCCTCCACAAAGTACCAGTCCTGACAGTGAAAACGCTTTGTGTGCAGTAGTGTGGATGACACTTAGCAGTTCTTGAGCTAATTCAGCATTGTTTCTCCACCTTTCGCTGGAGAGTACAAATTTATGACACTGTACTCTAAACGTTGGAAGAAATGCATGCCTAAAGTGAAGGTAGTTCACCTATAGAATGACATTACAGCAGTATTTAGTTGTAGTTGATAAACCGGATGTTTAAAACAACCTTACAGTTGGACCGAGAATATTGTTGTATTACTGGCCACAAGTGGCCTCTATAAACAACCACATCCACATTCGCCATAATAAAAACAAACCCAAAAAGTAATTTCAAAGTCATAACTGAAATATTCGTTCAAGAAAATACTAAATTTACCGAAATAAATTTCACAAGTTGATTTTTTGTTTATGGAAAACAAGCACATCCAAGTATCATCATGCTTATAAACTTTATACAATTATTTTCAATGGTTATTTACAGTGACCTTTTTATACAACCGTACAAAAATATTTAAAAATGCAAAATAGAAAACGGGCTTAAGTTGGTACAAATCACGTTTATAACCAGGTTTATATCACATTTATAAAGCAGTTATAAACTGGTAGATTAGGATTTATATTGATGTAAAATAAGAAAGCGGTGTGAGTATGAAATACTTCAACTAACTATTTCTTTTGCACCATTTTGAATTTGGTATAAAAGTGCAGTTAAACTGTTTGGATAGTTAAATTATCGTTATGTTTGTGCCTTTGTGTAAAACTCTCAAGCAAATTAAAAATCTGTGAAAATAGGAAGGTAAAAAGAAAGTACAGAAAAGGTGTCATTATTTATACTTTAGTTGATGGTCTGACCTTAATATGATCGCATATGGTTGGAGAAAAAAAAAAGCAATAAATAAATTTGATCGGAGAGGAAGATATGACTGACAGGCCACCACAAAATAAGTTCAAACCATCTTCTCATAGAAGCCAGTGACATGGGATCGCCATGTCATTGCAAAAATGTTGTATCTCTTAAAATAGCACTTGCCTTACGCACAAATTTGAAACTGTCAAAATGTTGTATCTCGGTTAAAATAGCCTGGATATACACACAAAAACAAGATACCAAATTTATTCACAGAGCATTTATGTGTGAGGTATGATGTTTTTGGCAAAATCAAGATACAACATTTCAAAATCAAGATACAGCATTTTAGTGCGAGATGCAATATTTGTACAAAATCCAGATAGCTTGTTTTTAAACGTTTTTTGAAAAATCAAAGATTTTGCACTGACGCGACGAAATTGCCCTATTGCATCATCAGCTTAGTGCTATTGACCCAGGATTTATTGTGTGCCCATTGTCATGTCACTGTTTGCCAAAGAATTCTGCGCATACTTCTATGGGCCATAGCAGGGCGTAAGCGCAAAGTCCACGGCATCAGTGCCATGAATTGAAATCTTGGTTGTGCCACTTTGGGAGTCAGATCCCCTGTGTGTTAAAATATGCTACAGTAGGAAATAGTTGCCTTCCAATCAGCATTTGATTAAGTTATGAGTTTTTACTTGAGTATCAGTCAATGTGTCCCCGTTAAATCCTGACGTTATTTTGTGGTGGCCGGTTGCTTCAATTCTGATGCGTTATACCATTAACCTAGACCCTGGTATGTATCTTGACTCGCTCCAAATATTAGACTCTCCGCAATTTCCAAGCCGCCGTTGGCATTGATCGCATCGGTGATATTTATCGCACTGTTCATGTACGAGAACGCCAGGGCTTTGCGCTCGTAGTTTGAGTTCCTCCTCCCTGCTTCGTTTTAGGCTGGCTGCATTACTCCAGGTATCCTCCAGGGATTTTCTGTTCTTAACGGCGTCGTTGTAGCGAGAGGCACGGTCAGCGATGAGCCTAAGGGGCGAGGGGAGAGTTAAGAGTGTTAAAAAAAATGCTCAATAGGTTTGTCTCCAAATTGAAATGGTATTGAAATTAACACTGGATGACAGGATCGAGGCTAGTGATTTTAGCCTCAGGCTAGTAAACTCAAGTCTGGTGGTCTTGTGTTTTTCAGTTGACTAAGAGATCTCACTGTGTCATAAAAAAAGAAAACGAGGTTCAAATGATGCCCTGGTGTAATGTAAAGGCCTTGTTACACGGGGCAAGTTTTACAGGCAACTGAACACTTCTGGAGTACAACTAACACTTCTATATTAGCACCAGGGAATTTTTTTGGAAATTTTGTTTTTTTCTTCATGGAGATTGCCTGAAAGTTGTTGCCTGTAATTTACTTCGTGTGACTCTAAAATGCCTTCCAAGAAAGACTCAGTTTGCAACTTGAATGGTTGATTTCTGTTTTAATTTGTGAAAAGGGGCGGAGTGGAGGGCTATGAACTCACTCTCTACGTGTTCTGTCTAGTGTATCCATCTCTTCTCTCTGAGTGCGTAGATGATTCAAGAGTTTCGCTCGCCGCGAGTTCTCAACTGCACCTAGCTGCTCCTTGTACACTTCAATGGCCCGCCGACGCTTGTCAGCAAGCTGCTCATTGGTTGCGTCGTTTTTACCGAAAATCGGCTCTTTGGAATCGGGCACAGCAGCTGGGAGTGGGAGGGGCTTGAAGCGAACCTGTTTTGGAAAAATAACAAATAAATGGAGAAGTTAGGATCCAATTTGCAGGGTTGAAATCAAGAAAAAATAGTAAGTCATTTGGAGCTTGAGAGGAGTCAATCTGGAGAAAGTTAGTGACTTAACATATTTCAGCTGTTTCTTTTTCTTTCTCATAACAAAAAGAGATAATGAAGGGAAATACTAGCAAATTGTAAATCCCTAAGTAAAATAGTTTCAACTAACACCTGTAACTATTCCTTGTGAGTATGTCCTGTGGAAGTAGCTATCTTATGGTTTCATGCACTATGGACAATGCCAGAGCAAACATATCTCAGGTACGTTTTAACATAAGGATCTTAGCAAACGCAAACTAAAAACAATGTGGTAAATTTCACCACATACTATTTTTTTACGCAGGCATGAAACTTCTCAGCTGATCAGCTGATATCCTCTTTTTTTTTTATTGTTAATGCATGAAAACCTAAACACACTACAAGTATTTACATTCAAGGCGCTTATTTTTTAATGATCAAGTTGCATGTCTGCATATTTAATGGTTGTGTTCTGATTTTCCAAAGAAGAACAGATCTTTTTTTTCAAATTCTATATCTGGCCTGATCTTTTTGATCTCCTAACTATCACTTCCTGTTGGCTCTGCAAACTCCTGATGAAAATTGTTCTGTTGTTTACTGGAGGCCAAATGCCTTCAATGAAAGAAATTGACAGCCTAACTTGATAATGTTTTTAAGCGGATGTCATTAATACTCATCCTACATCTAATTTCTCATACCTTTTCAGTTTCAGAACTGCCAACCTTTGCAACTTGCAGTCAAGGAGGTTTTGTTTGGACAATCAGGGAGATATTTAGAATTACATTCATCAAATAGGGAACAAGTTTCAATAATCAGGGAGAATTTCAAATTTGTTAATCAGACCATGGGAAGATTGGTTTATTTTCAGGGACCTTTCTGTAGAAACAGGGAGAGTTGGCAGCTCTGCTGTTTCTGAAGCCTACAACTAAACAAAGCCTACATCTAGAAACTACTCTACCGTTCTCTGATCCGGTAGCTTTAGCCTAAGGGGTTCCGTCTTGGAGAACGGAAGGATGATCTTGGGTACCGGGAGACTCAAAGGACCCAAGAGATGAGGACTAATGAAGCCTCCCTGACTAGGGGAACCCCTGGACCCTTCTATGTAACTGAGCTGATCTAGAGCGGCCAGCTCAGCAGCTTTCGCTAGCCTGTCTCGGATATGGATCTAGGAAGAGGAGGTGGAGATGAAGAGTGCAAAGAGAAAGAGAAAGAGGTGGTGATGGATGAAATGAAAGGTTAGCAGGTGTGATATTTGGTCCTTGGGAAAAATGTAGGAATACTTTATTGAGTAGAAGAGTTGACATAGTCAAGGCTTTCACAGACATTTCAGGCTATTTAATCACAATTTGTCCTAGAGCAAAACAAATCGGAAATCAAACTGATGCCTGTTCAGGCCTGATACGTTGTTCTTGTGAAGGGCAACTCTATTTTTGTTATTGATAAAGGGCACATCTCTGTGAGGAGAATTTAAATTTGTACTGGAGCATTTCAAGGGGCACAAAGGCAATGGCCAGGGGCATGAAGGGTCATGCCTACGTTGCCTCCATGAAGAATCTTTGAACCTCTTTCTTTAAGGAACATTTTAAGGTGCACTGAGGCAGTGACAGTGATCACTGAAGCAACAGAGCAAGTTTCGAGTGCATTCAAACCTTACGACGGGTAATATAGTGAAATGAATTGAAGACTTTGGTCCAGCTTAATTGCACTGCTTTAAGGCATCATGTTGTCACCACACACATATACAGGGCCCAATTTCATAGAGCTGCTCAAGCAGAAAATATTGCTTAACAATTTGTCTGCTAAGCAGAAATGAGCAGGATACCAGTCAAAAATTGTACATGTGACATGGTAGTTTGGCTGGTAACCTTATTCTGGTAAGCATAATCTTGTTGTGCTTATTGCTACTTGTTGTGCTTTAGCAGCTCTATGAAATTGGGTCCAGTGCATCATAAGTGATAAGTAGTGGTAAGCAATGTCATGACCCTGTTTAAGTGCACAATTTTGTTAAAGCAATCTTTGTGGGAACCAAATTTAACGCTTTTCTTAAAACATTATTGTCTAGTGCATCCAGTGCCTCTTCAGTCATTTTTGCAAAACAGATGAAACTTCTTAAGAAGGAGCAAGAGTTAAATGGTTGATGTTGATGAGAGTGTTAAATGAAAGAAATGTGCATTTGAATGAAAATAAGAATACCTACACTAATTCTTTGTTGTCACGCTTACCAGAGCTGAGAGAGAGCTTTAGGCAGGTGACAATTTGTATGAAGTTTTAGGACAATGTCACATTAAATAAAGAGCAAGGGTGAGATGGTGATAGACTGTGCAATTCTCGAGCGCATTGAAACATTGTGCCTGGTGAAATTTTGTGGTCTGTTTGTTTCCTCTGCGTGCTGGATTTCACAAAGCACTGAGATTAATCTTATGATGAATTATCAATGTTGCCCTGGTCTTGGCCTTGGTGCCCCTTAAAAAAAGGGCTCTTTGCAAATTGAAAACTGCCTGTCCTCTCAAAGATGGAATTCCAGGCCTGTAACAGGGAACCCCCTAAATGTTCAACTACGCATGACACTTGCATGGTGTATTGTTAATGGAATTGGGAAATTAAGAAACAGTCTATCTAGATGAGTAATGTTAAGAATGTTTGTAAAATTTTCGGCCTTTTTTTTTGGGGGGGGTGGGTTGCTTACCTGAGCTGACAGAGCTCGCTGATACATGTCTGTCTGGTTGGCTTTATCCCTTAAGTATTGCTCTCTCTGTGCGGCAAGTCTGAGGGTTAAGAATCCAAGCAAGAAAACTGATTACATTTTTCCTGAAAACCCTTTTAGTCTGTTTTGTTATCGTTGGGTAAGGTTGGATCAAAATTTTGATTATGTGCCTGGGGCTCCGGCTTGCGCTTCTGTGGCAATACTACTGCTGAAAACGATTGTTCCAGACAAGTTTCAAAGATTCAAGATTAAAATATGTATTCTTGTGCAATTTAAAACGCCCGCAAACCCTTTTTCCCGTTGAAATGTGATACTTGAAAATGAGTGAAATTGAAAAGCTTAAGAGTACATTTATTCTAATGAAATGTACGTATTTAGAAAACCACTAGAATGCAGGGCTTGTATGGTTGTGGGTTTACTGGCCAAGCGCTAAATTTATTGGGCTCAGGCCAGTGGTCCAGTGGGTATTTCAAGCCCTGGGGGTTACTGGCCTGATGCTAAAATTACTGGACTCGGGCCAGTGGTCTAGTGTCTGTTTCAATCCATTTGGGTTGGCCAAGTGCTAAAATTACTGGACTCGGGCCAGTGGTCTAGTGCCTGTTTCAAGCCCTGGGAGTTACTGGCCAAGTGCTACTGGACAGCTTGTGTTTAAAGCTCTTTGGGTTACTGGCCAAGTCCTAAAATCACTGGACTCAGGTCAGTGGTCTAGTGCCTGTTTCAAGCCCTGGGGAGTTACTGGCCAAGTGCTAAAATTACTGGACACTTGCAAGTGGTCCAGCGGGTATTTCCAACCCTGGTTCAGTTTGGCAATCCTTATGGTGCCAGTCAAAAACGAAAGTCAACCTACTCTTCAGCCAGCTGGACTTGCTCTAGTCTCTCCAGGAACTCCTGGTCATGTTTCCTGTTGACCCTGGTCGCCATCTTGGACTCTACCTGCCCTGCCAAGTCATCTGCGTACAGCTCCTGTTGGATGTGGCGCGGTGGGGTAAGGCAGCGTCGCTGGAAGACATAAGATCTCTGCCCAGAGGAAGAAAAAATGAACAAATGATAACAAGATGTCAGACATGAAATTTTAGTATTGAATGAGCAAGGGCATTATAATTTTGCAACGGTCCTACCCTCTGGAAAATCTTAAAGTCTTAGTCTCAAGGGGCACCGAGGCCAAGACCAGGGGCGGATTTCACAAAGAGCTAAGATTGATCTTAAATGTGTGACAATGGTAATTGCTAAGAAAAGTGTGATGTCAAAATACAAATTATTATGGTATTAACAACTCATCTTAAGATGAATCTAGTGTTTTGTGAAAGACCAGGAGCTGTAGAGAGCATGATGTCTACTCACATGGAACTCAGTTGGTCGCTCTTTCTTTTTGTTCTTGATCGCCTCGCTGACGCCAAGATTAAAAGCGGCTATCTTTTGTGAGTGGTGTCTATTCGAGAAAGTCTCGGCCTGTCAAGAAGAAAAGAGAAATTAACGATACAGACATGAAACACTAAACAATTTCAATCAGAATAAAACTTATACCCTTAATTAAATCTTTTAATGCCTTGTGAACTTGTGCATCCTGCATTTGTAGTACAAACTTTGTGCACAATTTTTTAACCAGATACTTCAATAAAAGGCAAACAATTCGAGATTTAGACTAAACAAGCTGGCACTTTTTTCAGAGTAAAAAAAACACAATTCAATGATTTACTTTTTAGTAATTTTTACTCTAAGCTTTGCATGACAACCAGGGGAAATTAATCTATTCTTGGAAGAAGGGGTGGTTCTGAGGAGAACTGGGGTGTGTTCTGGCCACCTTGACTTGAAAAGTTTCCGGCCTTAGACTTTTATTGACCAAAACAATTTCTGAGAGCTATGAGAAAACAGGCCGGTAACCAGAAACAGTTCATGACATCATTTGAAAAAGTAAGGTTTTCAAAATATACAGTCTTTTTTTATTTTCACTTCATTTTTTAAGTAATGAAACTTTGTAACTTAGTCATTTTATCAACATTGTAGGAATGGAATGCGCCATGTTTTTTCATACTATTTGGTTGACTTTTTTTTTATTCGCCATCTTTAAACCAAGGCTAAGCAAGCCAACAACTCGGTAACGATTTGGTCAGAACACCTATGTCACCTCGACTGAACCAAACATGCAAAAAGGTTTAGCCAATGAACAAAGCTCAAACATGCGTAGAGTTGGTAGCAGACCAAATTTAATTTTAACAATTTCTTTCTATCTCTCACCTGTTCATTGATGATAGCTTCTGTATCTTTCAAGTGTTGGTACTGCTGGAGGAGCCGATCTTGTTCCTGATCTTTTCTCTTCCTTTCTGCCTCAAATGACACTGGGACATTCCTGACGGTACGCTGGTGACATAAATAGCACAGCTCCTGACCGGCGCTGTGCCCGCACGCCGTCCCCGGAGGTGTGTATTCTCTCCTCTGTGTCTCGGCTGCGAAGGTCGTCTGCTTCTCGGCTGCTTTGAGTCTGGGCGAGCGTGGCGAGCGTGGCGGTGGGAGAGCCCCACTGGGTGACTGGGGCTTGCTGTTGGGTGGTGATGGGGTGACACCGCTTCCTTTGATCCCACGAGGGGGGCTTGGCGGCACCAGGTCATCTATCAGACTGATGCCAGTTGCTTTGGCTGTCGGGGCTACTTGACGAGACGGGGTACGTGACGGTGGGGCTTGCTTCTTGACAACTGGTTCAGGTGCTATCAGAATGAAAGGAAACTTGTTAGGATACAAAATGTTCAATTCATAAACATTACCTTATGCACTGTTTCTTTTGACTTAGCTCTGTTTCTGGATGTCATTCCTTGGTAATGGTTAGTTTGATTATTCCCATGTAGAAACTGAAGCTGATTGTGTTAACCAGCTAACCTCATTCAAGTGTGCAACTCGGTTAAACACTTGCAAACCTGCGATAGGCTCAGCAGGTGGTGTCTTGCAAGCTGCATGAAGTTGTCCAGCGTTTTGATTTCACAAAGAGCTGAACTTGATTGTAAGATACACGATTAATTGCTAAAAATGTGATGTCATAATACAAATCACTATGATGATATTGAAAACCCATGAATCTTAGGCTTTGTCCGAATTAGTGGCTGTGGCTGTTGCTAAGGACATTACTATGGGCATTCTATGCTTCAAATGCGTATTCACGTATGATGAAGCCAGAGCCACAGCCACTGATTCAGACACAGCCATGCACCAAGTGAAACCAAGCCCAGCAGGAATTTACTGAGAAAGAAAAAAATAATAATTTGTTGCTCCAGCTGATAAAAAATACAAAAAAACTAAAAACTCTATTAAATATTTTCAAACGCACCCTCTTCTTCCATCATCTCTTCCTCCACTTCTTGAATCTCTATTTCCCGCAGTACATCCTCACGATCTTCATCAATTGTTGGCATCATTCTCTTAGATGCTGGCTCCTCATTCTCCAGGATCAGTCCATCTTTTCCAGACCCTTGAGAAATTCTTCAAAATAAAAGAATTTCACAAAAATGTTAACTTTCTAGAAAATGCCATGTTTTCAATCAAATAAAATTTCAACTAACTTTTTAGATTACCTAAATTCTTCATGAAATACATCTAAACCAAAATTCTTACTCTTTTTAAAAACTAAGTTAAAGAAAATTAAATCCGAACATTATTTGTAACTGTTGTTTATTACATAAAAGAATAAAGCAGGTCTCTGTAAACTATAATTTCCTTAAATATTTTTCCATAATTTGTTCTTCATTTCCAAAGCTTCAACTTAGCAGTGCACTTTCAATAAGTAGCCTTGTATTGAGTTCTTTGTCAAAACATGAAAAGTATAAATTATGGAAGATTCTGTCAGCCTTCAAAACTATCAATAAATAAAGTAAGTTGTAAATATTCCAATTGCATGCAAAAAGCTGCAATCTAAGTATGTCTATGATAGTTACCTTGGCAACACAAGCGTGTTTCCCGTCAACGGCCTGTATGTGGATGCCCTTGACAACACAGAATCGGCTGTGTCTGGACGCTATTGACAAACAACAAAACATCTCCAGTTACATTTGTGTTTATGTTTGCACTGGTCATTTTACAACAGCCCTTTTGTTTGCAAAGTTGTAAAAACCTGAAGCTATAAAACAAGATAGTGATCTGTGACTAGGTCAGTGGGGATCAGTTGTCCAAGACAACAAATAAAAAGGGCTCTAATAGGAAACATGAGTAAGGATGTTGAATTTAAGCCCCGGTGGATCTTAACCACAGAAAGAAACAGCAGTGCACCTTTGAAAAACGGTGTTCTACTGAAAATGTTTCCACAGATTTAAATAAGCCAAAAACTATCCAATTCAAACAAACAAGCAAACGAACAAACAAATAAAACCTCACATTTTTCAAAGCCTCAGCAAGGGTTCCTGATCCATCCATCATGTTCAAGAAATCTTTGTAGAATTTCATCTTGACCTTTCCATCGCGTATGGCTAGTCGTCCAATGCCATTGAAGGAGAATTCAACGTTGCGTTTTGATTGGACGGAGCGGGACAGGGACAACAGGACTTCTTTGACACACCGTTCTACGGTGTCACGATCAAAGGGGCTCTCGGCCGACAGCACGGAGAAGTTGAGTTGGATAATTGGTATTTGCCCTGAAAAAATTTAATACACATAAATTTGAACTTAAATTAGAATGTTTTGTGATTTTAATGGATGTTAAAATTGCATCAGGGAAAGGAATATTATTAGTATTTTAACCATTAACACAGATGTCGCTAAGCACTGTATATTCAGTACTGTGAAAAAAAGTCCACATGCACCCGGATTGGATTGGAACCCACGGCCACAATAAACAAATAATGTGTTTTGTGAGTTGACAAATATGTTCCAGCCTGAGATTATAGGCAACAATGGAGGTCATGGCTTTTGTTGCCCTGGTCTTGGCCTTGGTGCTCCTTCAAAAAGCTCCCCATAGACTTTAACATTTTCCGATGGGACTGCCCTTTGAACATGAAAATGGCTTAGTTTTTTTCAAATATGAGATCCCTGAGATTTGGGGGACAAAAACTTATATCTTTTTCCATAACCACATTACTTCGAAGTGAAATGATTTTCATAGTGCTTTATACTATTGAAAGCTGCTGTACTTCTAACCAAGTAAGTTTTTATTGCCACTAATTTTAAGAGTGATTACCAAACGTGTACAGACCCTTTAATAACTCTGATCATATTTTGCCATGATTTGTATTGTGACATCACACTTTGCTCAGTAATTAAGACTGATACAGATCTGAGGATCAATCTTGGCTCTAAGTGAAATCGACCCCAGCTGGTCTGCACCATCATGAACATTATTAGGTTATCTTCTATCCTTTGAACCTTAAAACTTTCACAGAATTCCAAACCAACCTGATGTGAAGTGTTTTGCGTAGTTGAGTCTGTGGGTTTGTGCAAACTTCTCAGACAGGACGAAGACTGGTCTCTGAATCAGGATGAATTTGTTGTTGCCGATATCAAGTTTCTTCTGGGTGAAGGTGAAGACTCCAAGACCTGGTATATTTACTCCCTGTTATTATACAAATAATAGTAACATTGTGTATTATTATAATGTTTTAATTAATAAACCTGATAAAAGAAGAAAAGGTGATACAAAAATTGAAAATAAATCTGGTGATCATTAGGACAAAAAGACAGCTTAAAATGAAGGCAGCTTTGTATAATTTTGTAACGTTCAACACAAAACTTAATTTGTACATACAGTGTAGCACAAAAAAGACCTGTATTCTTTAATCAACAAGTTTTTGTTACTTTAAAATGATTGGAGTCTCAATTTTCCTTTTCTAATTAACAAAGCTTGACTGAGTGTTACATTGTAGCTGTATTTTAAAAACAAGCAAACTTCCTTTTACCTTTTGTAAGTTCATGTGGCGCTCCACAAATGCGGCAACATTTTCCCAAACACTGACAACATCTGAAAATAAAAAATGTAAGTTAATTTTAAATGTATAAATCAATGTTTGTTTTGATTTGAGTTTGTTTAATTGCATGAAACTGATTGATTGATATTGACATTAATTATTGATAAATGCCTAATAAAATAATACGCTTACTTTACAGAAGAGAAAAAATGTTACCGTACTAGTTTTTGTTGAAGTGTATCTTATTCTTGTTACCTATTATGACATTATTTATGTTCCAAATCAAACAGTTAAACTAATTAAATTAAAATGAATGCGTCAAATGATCAACAAGCCAACTTCAGAAAAATTACTGACCACAACAAATAATTAGTAAATCTAAGTCAAATAACATTGTTTATTTCTCTCAACAACAAAAACAATAGTTAAAATTCATACATTGTTATTTTGTATCACTGATCAGTTAATGTCAGTGTAGTTTTAGACAATTACTTTATTAAGTCATATTAACTAATGGAATCTTCATATAACAATGCCGCAGTAAAACAAAAAGCTGAGTTAGGAATGAAATCTTCACTTACCATCGTCTGTAATATTTGGGATCGTAGAAAACCGATGTTTTCTCGCATCTGAAACAAGTTCTTGCATAACTTCAGTCATCTTGATGTAATGGTGTTATTCCTGGCCAAGCAGGAACTCGGTCAACGAACAAGCTTTATGAAAATTTTCAGCTTTTCTATTATGTTTTTTGACTTCCTTTACTGTTTCAACTGTACGACTGTCAACTCATCACACCCATCACACACCGCGCGACCGTCTCGTGTATACAATCGCCGTTACCATGGTTCATGACCTTTGTACTCCAACAACATGTAATGCATATTCATATATATTTAACCTCCGACCTCCAATTAAACTCGCACGAACGTCCCCGGCTAAAATACTTTCTTCCTTTTTTTCATAAAATCACCAAAAACCTGGTTTTTACCAGTTTGATATTTTGCAAAGTGTTGAAAATGGGATCTTGAACTTAAATAAAGTTGAGATTTATATTTATGTATTGTTTGTTTACGTAGCTTTGATTGAATATGCCCAGGGAACCAAGCAAGAGTGTGTCAGTGGTTTAGTTTGCGGCTACAGCTACGGCTACGGATAGATTTTCGCGTCACCATGTACTGTATTGAAGTGTAGTACATGTATATGTACATGTATGTCCCTGGCCCTATTAACACCCTTAGCAACAGTCATGGCCGTAGCTGTTTACTTGCCTGGATTTCCTCTAACGCTCGAGGGCGCACTTTCCTAAACAATTTTTTTTGTACTGAATCGAACTCAACGACGAAGAGCCTCTAATCTAAATCTAATATTAAAAGCTCTATAGGCCTACTTCTTCTTGCTTTAATTGCTTTTTTGTGAATACATTTTATTTGCTGGTTAGAATGTTGTTGTCAGTTTAAAGAAACAAATTGGAACCTTTAAAAACTGGTCGCTGGGCTGGATCATTATGGTAAGTATGCGGGGGCGTGTCAATTTGACATCCAGTTAAGAACAGAGACTTAGAACTTAAAAGTAGAACTATTTATTATTTTGTATTACATTATTGTATTAACTACCTTGTCCTTAGTTAGAAGAGTACCTGCAAAGTGCAAGTGCAAGAGTACCTAAACCTGCTGGGGGTCCAGCATCAATGCAGTACACTCCATGATGCAGTGCAGTGCCAGTCCCCCAGTGGGCAGTAGGGTTATTAAAATCTGTCTGCATGATGGATGGACAGATAGGTCGCCTGATCCCACGTCATTCAATTTCATCGACACGGAGCGAGGCATGATGGACCTGGACGCCCTCTTTCGGCGGCTGGTGATCTGGTCTATTTCCATAACCATTTTCCACTTTCTAATCTAGAACTAAGTTTAGTAAGGGATTTTTTAGATTTTGTACTAAAAAATGGATGTTTGATTTTTTCCCCTTTTAAAATATTCTCTTATTATATGAGGAATTGCAATTGGTAGCTAGTAGAATGCTAATCAAAATTATTGACCTCTAAAAATGTAACCATGGTGACGGGGGCATTTTATTTTTATCGTGCTGCCAGAACTTTATGCGCACTCTTTATTCTTGCTGAGAACTAAATAGTATTAAACATGTAGTTAAAAGGAAGTCATTGTCAAGACAACCGAAGAACTGAAAAATGCATTTTTGTTTCTTCAAAATTCATGATTTCTACACTTTGTAAACAGTTTATTAAAGTACCTTTTCCGCTCTGTATACATTCTGTCAGCCTTTTTGGACAAAAGAATCTAATGTGACCTAAATTAAGGGAGATAAAGTAGCAGTCAGATACTGCATTTTAGCCTTGATTTTCAAGCATTTTCATCTTTGACTGTCAGACAAAGTGCTTCATTTTTGAAAAGGCTAGGGCACAAAGAAATTTTCTCCTTGTTTAAAAAAAGGCACCTCTATGAGGAAATTGGAACATTTCACTAGAGCCGAGAGGCACCAAGGCAACCAATGACCCTCTGCTGCTCCTGAAGTATCAGGCCTGGACTGCGGGTGGTAATTTTTTGTAAAAGTTGTTGCAAACAATCAGGTTGGACAATGGCTTCTAGTTGAGTAAACTTTACAACACTATACAATGGCTGCACAGTTATGTAAACCAACAGCAGTCTGTTGTAATTCCCAGTATTTTTGACTGCATTAGGGTGTGTATGAACTGGAAATTTTCATTATTCAAAACAAGTAAAATTAACTGTTTTGTTGCTATTTATCATTATTTTATTTGGCTATTGATACAAGAAAACAACATAGGCGCTATTAGCAGTGTGCGATGCAAACAAATTTGAAATTGGCACTTATTGACTTCTGTTACTTTATTTCTTATTTCCCAGGGAAACGCAGATTCTGTTCTCTCCCCAGAGAAGATTGCAGAGCTTGAGAAATCCACACATTGTACGTAGAAAGAAAACAAGTGATTTATTTATAATTAATATTTTCAATCATGGTCATCCATTTCATATGGTTTGTTACATTCAGTAAATTGTGACCTGTGATTTTAAATGATGAAGGTTTATACCTCCAAAGAGTCATCTGGACCCATTTTCAAGGATTTGCTTACCTTGGAATTTGTACTTTTGGCCATAGAATCACAAACCTTAGGTGGTAAGTGCGGAATTCGGTGGTAAGCGGTGCCGTACTGGGTTGTAGTTGGGCCAAATTTGTTAAAGTCCACAAAGGGCGTGTGGAGCGAGTGGTGACCGAGAGTATACTTTGCTCGGAGTTCTGGATGGGTCCACCCAGTGCTGTCTACTGTGGCTACACTGCTTGCGCTATGTGAAGTTGGGTCCTGATAATAGGTGGTTTAATGTCCCTGAAACCATTTCTTAGAACTTTCCCAGCCCACAAGTTTCTTAGTAGAGTTTATCTCTTACCTCCCTCGTTGATATCAGTCAAATAGAAATAATGAAGGTATTGTAGTTATTGATTATTTAAGCTCTTATTTTATGGAGAGTTCCTCGAAGAATAGAGGAAGGATTTAAACTTTCTCCAACTTGTTCTTTATTCTGATGATGATAAATCCTATACTTGTACATTATAATCCTCTAATATTAAGAAAGGCTACTTTTGACTACTGACCTGTGGGTTAAGATTTTAATCCAATATTGCAAAATGAACATAAACTTAATGACGAACAACTTCTTTTGGTTTTTCCCGTTTAAATGGCAATTCAATATTGTCAGATAGCGCCAAGGAAATCAAGCTGGTCTTATCACACTATGCACAGTTTGACAACTCCACAAATGGAAAGGATGGGATTCCACTGGAGAAACTTGCTGAGATTTCAGAACTTTGTGGCTGCCCATTCTATGAGAGGATTGCATACGCTTACATGGATCGACCAATGACGGGGCTTAAGGCAGAAGCATTTCTTAAGATGTTTTCTCTCCTCAGCTCACGAGCGTCAGTGGAGGAAAAAAGCAGGGGTGAGTAACTGTTCACACTGAGCCTCCCCTCTTCCCAAACCGCATTCCACAACCCCCAAAAGAAATGGCACAAAATGAACATTTCAATTAGTTTTTTATTTAAAGCCTGTTCCCATCGGTGGACAGTCCTGCCCAACTGGCTCCTACCACAAAATTTCACAGCAAGCCTGGAATTACGCGGAAGCCATGGCCTCTATTGCCCCTGGTCTTGGCCTTGGTGCCCCTTCAAAAGTTTCCAATAGACTTTCCAAAGGAAGTGCCCTTTGCAAAATGAAAATGTTGCCATCTCAAAGATGCACTTCAAGGCCTGTCACTGGAGACTGTAGACCTTGTCCACAGTACGCAAGCCATGGGGTTTCCACATAATAAGCTGTATAAACATAAGAAACCCATGTACCCAGTGCTAGCCTGGAAGGTGTGGCACTATGGGTACGTTCAGACGTGGAGTTAAACTAACCCTTAATCCAAAAGTGTTAGAATAACCCTCCTTTGGAACGCAAAAAAAAAAGTCCGTGACGGTCAATTTGACCCACAGAAGTGGGCTATTCTAGACCGAAAAAAAAGGTGGAATAGCGCAGTTTAGCACAGGTTTTACGACCTACCTTGGAATACAACAGATCGGTTATGCAAATAACCAATAAACTCGGAAAAGCTCCGAGCAGACGCCAGTAAAAAAAAAATCGAAAGGCGTTCGAGCAAGTTCTCATTTACAGGCGCCATTTTTTTATTTATTTTTTTTTGTCGGCATAGCAGCCTAGCCTCGTAAAAAAACCCAGCAAAGTACACATGCACAATGTGATGAATCGTGCCCAATAATGTGGCAGTCCGTGCTATAAATAGACCATGCAATTACAATTTTTGCGACTTTGCATCTGATCCATGATAAACAACATAAGCTATGATTTGTTCTCTCTTTTTACTAGCTCTCTTCAACTCCTTAGACTGCAGTCATGATGGTACCCTGGGCTTTGATGAGCTTTTCCGGTTCTACAAATCTGTCCTGAGCCCGACCTTTAACGATGATTACATCATTGATCTAGTTGTCCTCATCCTTCAGAGGTCAGACCTCCAGGAGCAACATAGGGTATCGTATCAAGATTTCCAGAAGGT
This sequence comes from Pisaster ochraceus, assembly GCA_010994315.2. Lineage (NCBI taxonomy): Eukaryota > Metazoa > Echinodermata > Asteroidea > Forcipulatida > Asteriidae > Pisaster > Pisaster ochraceus. The sequence goes on from CM021535.1 coordinate 10,138,155, forward strand.
ACATTTGATAAGAACCCTCACCTCATACACTTTCATGAGCTATCTGTATATCAAATTTGCTAAACTCTTTTAGACAGTTTCTTGAACTTTCTATCATCTGTTTTTCACCCTTTGATCTGCATTGATTTGAGATTTTCTTCCCCCCCAAACAGCTGATTTCATCCGAGGAGATAAAAGAGAAAATGACCGTTGATCTGCAACTTGACATCTGATGAATTTTCTTGAAAGACTGAAAAACTGATGATTTCCGAGGTAGTCATTCTAACTGATGAATTATTCATGTCATGTTTGTATCTTATTGATTATTGATATCGCATTGTTTACAACTGATTCATTATTCACTAATATTTATGATTCAACTTTGGAAACTTTGAAATACATTAGATGAATAATTCATGAAGAACATGAATTATTCATGGTGCATGGAAAAGTTAAAATAATCAAAGTGCCTTTAGCTATTGAAGAGGAAAAAAAGAAGAAAACCAATTACATAAACTTTTTTAGAAAAGTTACCTTTACTGAGACTTGTGCAATATTTTATCTATTAAAATGAGAAGTGTATAAAAATGAATAAAAACGAAATGGTAAAGGTCAAAGGTCCAAGGTCAATTTCAGTTTTGTGATGCACTAATTTTCCAATAGATAGAGTTTAGGTTAAAATGATGAAAAACACCACTGTGTTTGATACCCTTCAAGTGCAATTTTTGTCAATATCCAAAAACATTTGATGACGTCACATTTCAAATACATGGTCTGTACATTTTTGTAGAGAGAATTTGCAATTCATTCCTGAATTTGGATGATATTCAATCAAAACTTCATTGAATTTATACTTTTCACTGGTGCAAAAATTCATTTTTGGAATGTACAGACCCTTTTGTTTTTGATGACCGATGACATTATGTTTAAAATTTCACTCTTAAAGTGTACCAAATAAAATGGCATTTTTACACAATTTTAATGTGAGGTTAGAAACTTTAAAAACATTTTTTCCCCACTTTCATATTTAATAGAAAATGAGTGCATCACAAACCTGAATTCAACCTTGTAGCCCCTTTTAAAGCCATAGAGTATGTACAGTTTGTATTTTTAAGATATAAAATAAATTTTATAAAATGTTTTTGTAGATCATATTTTTATCTTTTGCAGACTACCCTTGATTATGTAAATAGTTTTTATCCATAGGATGTTAAGGGTTTGACATTCTATGTTAAGCAATGTTACCATCAGTGTTTGAAAACTGCCCTCTGTTGGTAAAATTGAGCTATCCAAGTGTACTGTAGTTAATGGACTGACCTATGTGCATGCTCATTGGACCATTTCCCCTGACCATAGAACCCCCCCCCCCCCGATCAACTCTTCCTCATCTCAATCAATCACAAAGGGGGCCTTTGGGGGTATATCCATTGGAAATAATTGTCTTTCTTTGTCTTTTTACTAAACATAGGGCTTGATTGCAACATTAATCATTTTTACCTCAATAGTTTTATTCTTCTTGCAACTTTGGTTTAAAAAGAAGAGGGCTTACTACTTGTTTAGCGTGTGTTTGTGCTGTGATTGTCAGCACTGCGATCAGTCCCATCCTGCATCACTACATCCTGAACAAGAGTTTGTACAAGCTCATCAGCGCATCCCAGCGGTCTTGGATGAGACGGTGGGGCTGAACAAATTGATAAAATCGTTTGAAAACAATACTGAATGTTGAATGTAAAGCAAAGAAAATAAACAAACAAGTTATAGTTACAAGCTTCAAATGTTTCCAAGCAGCCTGACACTAATTTAGAACTATACCTCGTTATTTATTCTTCGTCTATGATCCTTTATATTGAAATACTGAAGTGATGCTTTTTTTTATTTATTCAACGTATTATTTTTCTCTAGCTGCTTATAAATATTTTGTCATTCGTTATTTTTATCATTTTAAGTTACATTTTCAAAACATTTCTGTGTTTACCTTTTTAATAAATCAACACCTTTCTTAATGTGTAATTTTTACTGTTACTTTGAAAACTTGACTTGTTTAGCCTTTGGACTATAGTCCAGTTGTTTTTTAATTTGTACAGTAATCCAAGTTGACTTTAATTGAATTGAAAACTTACCCAAATTTATTTATGACTGAGGTATTTATTTTGTTGGGGTGTGGGTCATGCCTTCTTTAGTGACAATTGAAAACGTTTGAGGTTGTTAAAAAAACAAAACTTTTGTATATGAAAAGTCCTACATTACAACTCACATACTTAAATCAGGATGGGCTTTTCTGTTTTAAACAAACAAAAATATAGGGAGGTGTTGGGAGGGAGCAGGCACTCAGAGACGACTATTATTAAATGTTTTCATTGTTTTAACTGTAAACATGACTGGCGAATTTGATGAAATTAATGACTCTTTCTTAGCGTGATGGATGTTCATTTAATCGGTATACATGCATTTGAATTTGAAAGGAAAATGTTGGGCAGTTTGAAAGTGTTATCTAAAAGATTCATTTGAGTGCTTTTTAAACAAAAAGGGCGCGGCCCTGGTCTTGGTAAAACCTTACTATAACGACTAACATTTGCAACCATCTCAGTGCCACGTTGCCTCTTTTCAGCCCCCCTCTTTGACTCCAATGGACTCATGGTTTATGGAAATGTTGACCTTGCTGAAGAGTATGTATTTGAGGTCCCCGAGAAAAAAAAAATATTCATGATTTCTGTCCTTTATTCGCCCTTCTCCAACCACCTGGCCCCAATTTCATAAAGCTGTTAAGCAGACAATTCTGCTTAGCAAATTTCTTTACT
>CM021535.1:10150727-10171846 GCA_010994315.2 Pisaster ochraceus
TATTGTGAAATGTGCTATATAAGAACTAGTTATTATTATTATTATTATTATTATAAATCAATGATTACCAGAACAAGCAACAGGTTTGTACTTAAAACATTTTTCATTACATACTAAGTAACTTTGCGTTTCCACCAATGAAACGTTTGGTCAGAATTATCGCCTCTTGATACTATGACAGCTATACCACATAATAACATATAACAGGGCTTTAATTTAGGGGAAAAATCCACAAGACCACAGGGCTTGTAGCTTAAAGTTTTACTGGACCAGATATTTTACAAGACCAGAATCCAATGAGAAAGAAAATGTCTACACAGTTTAATATGTTTTCTTAGCCTTGGAGAAAGACTCTGCTAGGGTCGAAACATCAGGCCACTAACTATTTTCTTGCACAGTTTAATAACAGTTTAATAACTGTCTGTATTTGAACAAGATTTTTCTAAACTTTGTTTTATGGTACTAAGTATGCTTCAATACTCAACACAATTGAAAGATGTTAACCAAACTCAAAGTCAACATTTTAACTGTGAAAAGGTTTTTGTAACACAATGAAGTAAGGTAGTCAGTTGGTAGTTAACAAGACCACTGGACATGTCCTGAACTTATTTGCCCAAGGCTAAAATCACTGGCCTTGGGCCAGTGGTCAGTGTAGATTTCAAGCCCTGAGTAAGTAAACTCCCATAAAGGTCTCATAAAGCCCTTATTACAACAACTGGTTCTTGGCTCATGACAATGTGAAAAATAAAGCCCAATAAATATTCCATTGTGATAGAATGTAATCAAATCGCACGTCACATATACAATGTAGAAAAGAAAAAAAAATGCATTAAACATTTTTAAATGCATTAATTGTTTTTAAAGTCATTAAACAGTTTGATGTTATGGAGAACCTGGGTTTCAATTCAACACAACCCAACAGCCAAACGATTATCTTGCAATTAATGAGAAGGGAAACATGTAATGAATCGTTCACATTTAAGAACTAATAATCACTCAGCTTAAACTCAAATCACACATTCCATGCAATATGCTTTCAAGTGAAACTAAATGTTATGTGTGGTTTCAAAAACCAGAACATGGTTTCAACTTACTAGCTTGATTTTTTGCCATTGTGGGCCTACTAAGAGTAATAAACATCCAAAACAAGAAGAAAATGCTTTATTAAAATGTCCAAAATGAAGAAGAAAAAATTGTTCAACTTATGTGTAAATTTACTGAAGTAACAGCTATTCTGCCAAATAAAACTGCCGGCGATAAAGCAAGAGACATGATTGTCTAGTATAATTTTGTTGTGCAGTCCACACACCAAGGGTATGTTCAGACGAGGAGTTAAACTAACCCTTATTCCGAGCACAGCGGGTGTCCAAAAGATAAAAATGACTTATTCCAAATTGGGCTTGCGTTCACACGAGTAAGTTAGTCCTGTCCGCACGGGTTAATCTGACCCACACGTTGATTATCAGGTCATGCATAGCTGACCCGACCGACCACTCTTCCGGTCCATCGTATGTACATGTATCAGCTGGGAATCACTTGTGGTAGTCTACACGCATTGTTGTTATGATGACGTAACCTTCTGTGGAGAGGTCACATGGAATAAAATAGACCGGATGTAGCAGGTCAGTTGCGTTCCAACGATGGTTTATTGGGCCTCGCAGCGGGCTAAAACCTGGGCTAAGTTACGCTAGCCCAACATTTTTTTAGGTTTAGTTTAGCCCAGTTCTCTGGGTCAAATTGACCCTCGCGGACCGGATTTATGCGTTCCAATGGAGGGTTATTTTAGCACTTTTGGATTAAGGGCTAGTTTAACTCCTCGTCTGAACGTACCCCAAGTAGTATGTCAACAAAAAGTAATACAGCAGCTATACCTGACCTGGATTCCACTTTCCCAAGGTCATGCCTGGGTGTAGGTGGGTGACTGACCTATAAAACAAGAGGAGGTCACTAGGCCCACTCCACAAATGTGAGCAAGCAACAACTGCATGACAAAGCCAACCACTATGTTCATCACTGAGCATGAGGCATTTTTGTCATTAATAAATGAATGATGAACAGAATAATATTTTCATTTTAAAGCAAGTTTGGAACATCTTATATTTTCAAACCCAAACCAAAACTCTCTGAAGTGTCTTTTAGGGTATACATGGTATAGGGCCCTTTTTCGCAACTTTTCAAATTGCCCTCAAAGGGACTTTAGTGTGAAAATTAGTTTTTAGATAGAATTCTTACATATATGAGGTGGAAAAATAATTACAAGCCACTAACCTCACGTTTAAATGTGGTAATAAATCAATTGACTTTTTACACCATTTTAATGTGAGGTTAGAGAATTTAATTTTGCCCCCGTACAAAGAGTGACAAAAAGTTCTGGAAAACTTGCCTTGTAAAATCCCTTTAGTAGGGTTATTGTGCAGCCCCCGATTCCGCACCTTTGTTGCGTTGTTATACAAATGTCTCATACGGTACATGTACAGAAAGGACATGCTGCCACCATTGTTCGTCAGTATACTCGGCTCAATAGGAGGTAAGTTGAATGGTTCCAAGTTTCCAGCATACCATGGCAGATTTTTGGCCGAGGTTCATCTTTTTTTATTTGGATTAAAAAAAAACCCAAAACCTCCTAATCCATGATTCATTGCTAAGCTTTTCAAACTTACCCGAGAATTGTGTACCCGCATCTACAAGAGCAACCATCCAGCCAATTAACCAAGTTGAAGTGGTGAACTGTTCTTGTAGAGTAGGGAGCATCATTCCAAGGCCTTTTTATTAAAACAGCCCAGGCTAAATGGTTTGTAAATAAACCTATACTGCAGTAATCCAACCGTGAAGACCATTATCTCAAAAATTACTCGTTATGGGGTGTAAAAGGTGCATCAAGCAGCTAGGTTCCATTTTTATTTTTTTAAATTGCAGGTTTAAAAGAGCAATACATAACAAGGTTTGACGTGAACATTTTCAGGGACTAGCCAGCAGGACCAGTTAGCTCGTCATTTCACTAGTCCACAAGTTTTTTCACTATATAGTTCATGTATTCAATAGGGATGTTTTTCTTTTAGCCGCGTTGCTAGGATTCCTGTCATGAAAGAGAAAAATGAGTTGACTTCTATACTATATTTACACAAAATAATTCAACAGCAGAAGAAATAGTCCAAACAGTGCACTTCAAAAAATGTTTGCAAATGTCACTCACATTACAGGAGAATGGCACAACAAGTTACAGCACACCGTGCGCCGTGCTGTCCTTTGACCTTTGTGAAATTTCAAGTTGTGACCGAAATAAAGTTTGGGAGTTCTGCTTTGAAGTTGTGTATGACTTTACTGCAGTCTTTGGTTTTAAAATTTGTATTTGCAACTTCAAAAAAGAAAGGTAGTACTGTAATTATATCAGCCCTGCAAAGCAGACTGATAGTGATATATTGTAATGCTATAATTATTTATTTCTTTGGTCAAACAGTCTCATGATCAAACTAAAAAAGGTAACCGTTATAACTCCTAAACTAACTGGGGATTTTAACCAAACTTTGTCAAATTAAACCTTGACACCTGAAATGGATAAATAACAAAATAAATGGCCCAGTGACCTAGGCTTAATTTCATGGCTCTGCTTACTGTAAGCAAAGTATCGGTGTTACAGAAGCATGGAACTCCAAGCATACTTCAACCGTATTTTACAGGTTAGCAAGGAATTTTTGCTAATGCAGGTGCGTACTTCCATGATAGGCATTGTCTGCTTACACAACTAGCATAGAATGGTGATTGCAAGTGCAGAATTCAGCGGTTAGCAGAGCCATGAAATTAGGCCTGTTGATAATGTTCAAGCGCCTTGATCATCAAAATTGGAAGATAAAAATGCTAATTGTAATGTCAAGGTAGGAAACTTTGAAATGTGAACCAGTGAAACAGCTAGTGGACTATGGTGAAATGAAAATCTAAAATGGGCACACTGGCTACTCACTAAAACAACTTTGGGCTAACCCTGCATCCCTGTTCTTTTTGTTTTCACCTGATTTGTACCAGACTCAGACTAAAACCCATGAATTTTATGTCTTCAAGTTATGACACTGATCAATGTGTAAACACTGATCAATGTGTAAACACTTGATTGTTGCTGGCAGCATATGAAAACAATACTGGGAAAAATTTACGAGTTTACTACAAGTGCGTGTACTAGTTTTCTCGTTTACTTGCATACGCATAAATTGCCTTTAATTATCTTCATGGACAGATTATTGGATTACTGAATGAACTTAATGACTTCATCATGTTCTGCTCTAATGGTAATTCCTTCCAAGGTAAATCCAAGTTACAAAGTTGTCAAGAGTTATAAGTACGTAAAATGCCATTGTATTTTATATCCTTCCAGTGAAAATTTTGTCAACATCCCAAAACACCCAATGACAAAACATTTCAAATGTATGGGTCTGTACTTTTTTGTACAGGAATTTGTTTAGTTCACTCCTGAATTTTGGTGATATGCAGTAAAAAGGCTTTGATTTTGACATTTTGATTGACTCAAAAATTCCTCTTTTGAACTGGGAACAAACCCATTTGTTTCTCTTCCTTTTATCTTCGTGTACTTGTTTCTTTGTAATTTGTGTAGGGTTTGTCTTGGTCAAATAAATAAAAATAATAATGATGTCCAATGACATCATTTTTTTAATTCAAAATTGAATTCCATTGTCAGAGCTGCCACCTCTCCTTGATTCTGCAGAAAGTTCCCTGAAAATAAACCAATCTTTCAATGTTCCAATGAACAAATTTGAAAATCTCCCTGATTATGGAGCCTTTTGCTCTATTATGATAAATGTAATTCTGAATATCTCCCTGATTGTTGTACAAAATCTCCCTGATTGCAAGATGCAAATTGTTGGCAGCTCTGCGTGGTAACTTGAAGTGAGAGACTCGTAATTTTTATCCACACTTTCATAAAGACTTTACAGGGTTTGCCCTTAACATTTTTCAGTGACTAGCCTGCAGGGCGGTTTATCAATCATGTCATTTCACTAGTCCACCAGCTTTTCACTGGTCCATAGTTGAAGGTTTTCTTTCAATAATGTCATTAGCATGGGACTATTTGAACTGATATGAAGTGGTTTACATATGTAGAGATGGGACTTTAGCAATAAACTTGCCAGTAGCAGGGCCCAATTTTATAGAGCTGCCTTTAAGCACAGGAAGTGGATGAGAACAACCAAACTACGTGACCAAAATGAAGCTCATTTTTGCTTTAATAGCAGGAAAACAGCTACTCATAAACTGCTAACTTAACAACATACAGTGTGCATGTACTGTATATGTAAATAGACCTTAAGACAACCTCAAAGGTCAAAGTAAGTTATGTTCTTGCTTGCCTAAGCAGCTCGATGAAATTGAGCCCAGGAACTAGTTGGATAGAATTCTGACTACTTTTTAGGTGTTGTAAGTGGCATTTGACCAGCAGACCACCTTTAGGTGAGAACACTGCTCTATCTTTTTCAAAATGAGTGCATCACGTAACTTACTTCATGACCTTTGAGGTTGTCTTTAAGGTCTATTTACATACGTACAGTTACATGTACACTGTATGTCGTAAAGTTAGTGGTTTATGATTAGCTATTCCTCCAGTTCATGTGATGTTGACTCAGCTACCTGCACGTCCCGTGATCAGACTTTCCAAATTGAGACGCTGTTAAAGTATTTTGGATCAAAGCAGCTGATAATGGCAGACAAGAACAATTTCTCATCAAAAACCTCCCAAACTTAACGCGTTTAAAGACATTGGTTTGATATCATTCTGTCTCTGTGATGTGTTGGTATTAGAGAGTGCACTCTCCTCAGCTTTCTTATCACCAAAAGTAGTTTTCGTTGTAGAAAATGTATGGTAAGTACATAAATACACTTAATTTTAGGGTCAAAATCCATAAGACAGCAGGCCTTGTAGCTCAAAAAGTTTACTGGACTAGAAGTTGTTTTATGAGACCAGAATGCATGTGCACAGTTTAACATTTCTACTGCTTTAGTTTGAACGAGCTCTAAGGGGAAAGTATTCTTCAATTCTCAAATTGAAAGGTATTTATCAGGCTGCGGTCCAGTGTTAGTTTTGAGCCCTGAGTAAGCACTGCGTTTTGAGGTTGAACATTTTAGAAAAGAAAGAAGCAAGCTTTGTGGAAGAGTTTATACAGACTTCTTTAGTGTCAATGATTTTTCCTTTTGCATTTTTGTTTGTTTTAATACGTCATTTATTTCATTTTGGAGTGGACAAGTTCTGTTTGTAGTCCAGTGGTGCCACTGCAGTAAACAAGATGTTCTTGGTCTGGGGCCATTTGGTGATTTGTGAGGGCTAGGTTTGTGTTTTGCCGTAACAGCAAAACCATTGGCTCTTCAGGACCTTTTGTTGATTTACTAGGATCCTTCCTCACTCTAACAAAATCCAACACCTTGCTGGTACATAATACTCAAAGGATTTGAAACTTTGTCTAAACTTGTGAGGTTTTCCAAGACAATGTACATAAAACTCTATCTGTGGGCTGTGGTGGTTCTGAGAAGAACCGGTGGCTTAACAACTTCTTGTTTTGATTTTAGTGCGCTCTGAGTGCCTTCTCCTGAAGACCACCAGAGTACACCGATCAAAATGTCATGTTGTTAAGAACCACCACAACTCGGGGGAGAGAGTTTTGTGTTTAAAATGGTTTTGCCAGCATTCTTCCACACCCAGTTATTTCTGGTTTTGTTAACTTTTTAAATAATTACACAAACAGATGGCTGTTGTTTTCTCATTTTGCTTGAATTTTTTTTTGCCAGCATTCTTTCTCACCCAGTTATTAAAGGCCATTGTTTTCTGGTTTTGTTCAGAATAGTTTTGCCAGCATTCTTCCAAACCCAGTTATGTTGGGTTTTGTTAACTTTTTAAAACAATTACACAAGAACAGAGGGCTTTTTGTTGCCTCACCCAGTTATTTCAGAGTTTTGGTAACTTTTAAAACAATTATACCAACCAAAAGGCTATTGTTTTTTTCATTTTGTTCAAAACAGTTATGCCAGCGTTCTTCACACCCAATCATTTCGGGGTTAGTTTACAATGATATGACTATAAGTACACATGGGAAGTTATTCTTATGTGGAAACCCTTCCAAATGTGTACATCATAGGCGGTTGTTTGTTTGGGTAGTTTTTTCTTTCTTCACATTTTTGGCATAGTTCAGGATTGGTCAACAAATCCAACAATGATAAAGAACTCATCAGCAGATTTCCATTGTGTTCAAAAGGTCATTTCAGTATTTGGACACATCTGGGACATTCCAGGGTACTGTTAGTAAACCGTTATCTTGGAGTGTATCTGCACTGTGATTGGGTGAAGCCTGGTCACATGGTTGTGTATTAACATTAAAAACATGACTCTGTGAACTACAATAGCGAAGTCCCCTAAACTAGCATTAATATGTAAAAGTTCTGTGTAAAGTGTTCGGGGGACTATAAAATAAACTGTTTTCTTTGTGTGTATTTTGTGTTATATTTTCGTGTATGTGTGTATGCAGACTTTGTATCAATTTGATTTAGCTGGTAGGCATATAAAACCAACATAATGCAAAGTATAAAGCTGAACACCAACCAAAGTATTTCCATATTCTAGTTCTCTGGAGTCATATTCTAGTTCTTGGCAAAATATGTTTCAGAGATTAGGTGCCATGCAAGAACTGAACAGCCTGAAAAATCATATGGCCATTGAACATGATTAGAAAAATTCTGAAAAATTGACAAAAGAAAAATCACAAAGTTCTGATAATTGTTACATTTTTGTTTTGTTTGTCTGTTTGCTTGTTTGCTTGTTTTCTTTTGTTTTGTTGTTGTTGTTGTTTTGGGTTGTTGTTGGTTTGTTTGTTTTTTGTTTTTTTTGGGGGGGGCCCTTGGGGTGTTTTTACCGGTATTTGTATATGGGAATAATAGTATGAGGTCCAGGTGTTCACAGCGTGAAAATGACCGGGTTGGTAGCTATGTGCTGTTAATGGATTGTGAGGTCCATTAACATCGAGGTCCAACATTGAGGTCCATTAACATCATGCAAAGTCCATTAATGCAGGGCTCGAGTTTGGGGTGAAATTCCACAAGACCGCAGGGCTTATAGCTCAAAATATTTATACCGGACCAGATTTGATTTTACAACACCAGAATCTAAATGAGAAAGAACTTTCTAAAAAGTTGAACAAATGTAAACTGTTTTATTTGAACAAATACTATGGGAAGATTGATCTTACTTTTATGGTTGAGTGTAATTGATTCTCAACAGATTTGAAACATATTTACTTGACTCAAAGTCAACAGTTGATATTTATTTAGTTTAAATTTAAGATTAGATGGCACAAGACAGCTGGACTTGTTCCCGTCCTGATTTTACTGGCCCAAACCTAAAATATTTGGCCTCGGGCCTGTGATCCAGTGTAAAATTCGAACCCTGTAACAGTGGACAGCCACCAACTTGATCATCAATTGTACCATGTAGTAAAGACAGGGTCCCCATACTGTTATTTCCTTAGCCCAATCTTATAGAGCTGCTCAAGCACAAACATTAGCTACACGCAACAAAGTTACGCTTACTAGAACAAGGTTACCAGCCAAAATACCATGTCACATGTACCATCTGTGACCAGTGTCCTGCTCATTTTTGCTAAGCATAGTTATTTTAAGCAACATTTTCTGCTAAAGCTGCTTTATGACATTGGGCCCTCGTTGAATAATAACAAATGTACATAAGGACCAGTGCATGTGCTATGTAGCTCACTGTACAAATCATAAACACATTTTGAGGGTTAATATACCTGAATGAATAGATTAAAACAAAAAGTTTAAAGTATTTTTCGCAATTAAGATACTTCATGATTAGTCAACTTTGGCAATTGAATCTGGGGTTAAACTGGGCTTTGTAACAGTCTATTTTTAATGCAGACATCATTTTAAAATGGCTGAAATTACAAATGAAAGGAGAGCTTGACTTTGCATTGTTTTTAAGCTTAAATATTTCAGAATTTGTACAAAAAGTATAGCGGTAAAGACATTGCAGTATTGAGAAACTTTCAAATGTTTCATTAGTTTTTTTAAGACAATTTAAAACCAACCCTAGATTGTTATCCTTCTGCACTGCTGAATGGCAGTAAGACAAGTTTTCAAGTATTTTCCAATCCGGATTGGCAAATTGTTGAAGTGGTGATAAGCATTTGCACAAAATTCAAATATCTACCAAGACCTTTTAATACTTATAGGCAAGGTAAAGGATTGGTCAACAAATTTAACTTGTGCAGTTTCTATCTGAAAGCTCACTGATTATAAAGTTCACCCAGGGAACAAAATGATGTCTTTTCCCCCTCTTGCCCCCCCTTTCCCCAAATAAAAATGTCTGGTTATGCCACTGAGCAGCAATTTATGTAAACAGACTTTGGTCAGTGTTTTTTCTGTAAACAAGTAAACATGTTTTTGTGTGTCACATTTGGACGGATCCTGTGATAAAATTTACCCTGGTGTGAACCCATTAAGCTGTAGGCCAAAAGAAAAGAAAAAGATTTCAACATACAGAGATCACGTATCTATCATTGAGTGGGAAGTAAATTTGGCAATCACGGAAACTAACTTTTAACACTCATCATGAAACCTGCGGTTTCCTTATTGCACAGCAGTCAACAGCCTACCTGGAAGTTATTTGGTCATATTTTATTGCCTTTAAGTTCCGATGTGTAGTAGAAACAATTTTGGCTAATTTTTGTTAGCAGACATTTTGGGGTTTGCCCTTGACTTTTTCAGTGAACCTAGTGACTAGCAGTCGGGACCAGCTTGCTTGTGGTTTCACTAGTCTGTCAGCTTTTTCACTAGTCCATATTTCATATTAAATGAAGATGCTTTTCAACACTGAACTAGCCAGCCAGACAATTTGGAGAGAATTTTGGCTGTTCCTCGGGTGTTTTAAATAGCATTTGGCCAGCGGAGCACTGTTGAAGGAGAATGCTGTATTTATTCAACCAATCCCGTGAACTTTCTGTCAAACACCGAAAAAACTTGGAAAATAAGTGTAATGTTACATTCAGAGTTAGCTGTACTGACTGAAAGCATGTTTCATCTTATTCTTCCCCCAGTCAAGTGGCAACCCTTCGCAGACACTTTCAATGGGGTGATGATGGTCAATGGGTCCAAGCAGGCCTCCCCGGGACCAAGCAATGCCGGGGGTAACGCCGGTGACATCGATCTCAGTGCCACAGATCACCGTGACTTCCAGGGAAAGCTCCTGCATCAGGCAGCGATTTACTCCAACGTGCCACTGCTGGAAGATCTGCTCAAGTGGGAGCAGCGGCGTTACATCAACGAGAGGGACTCGTTCGGTCGGACGGCACTTCACTCGGTGTGTGCTGCTGAGGTGACAGAGAGGGAGGAGAGCATAGAATGTGTGAGGTTGCTCCTCGAGTCAGGGGCTGACCCGAACATCTCCGCTGCTGACAAGTACAACCTTTATGTGAGTAGAAAAATCTGGCATTATTTTTATAGGAAACTTATATGTGCATGGATGTTGCGCAGATTGTTTGTTTGTTGTAAGGTGATCTTCCCAGCAAGGGAACTTGGCAAAGCTCTCAAAAGGAGATATAACGTGTACATGTAAGCACCAAGCCAATCTCTCATAGACAAACATCGGTTTGATACTATGATTATGAATTGCACAAATCAATAAATTGTCTCTCAGCAACTAGACGACAATACTTATTCTAATCATTCTGAAATCAGCGGTTAGCTTGACTGGATTCGAATCCACAACCATCCGATTGCAAGTCGTGACCACAGTGACAGATTGAAGCGGAGATTGGTCCAAAATTGATCCCAAATCCCTGATTTCTCGTTTGCAATCACAGTTTTAGTAATCGCCTCACTTTGAAATAACCTTACCAGGCTGGCATTAAAACTTGAGATCCGTTTGTGTAGCACTTCAGCAGCCACTGCTAGAAACACTGGAGTAAACCCCTTCTCTTAGCGATAAGTGTAACTGGGTTCTTTTTTAGTGCATTACACAATACAAGGGACGAAGCAATAATGGTTTTAGGTTTTGCTTGAAGGACACAAGTGACAAGAGCAGGACCTGAGCCCACACTCTGTTGATCAGGAACACGAGAGCTGAGTCCAATTTCATGGCTCTACTTACTGCGGAATTCTGAGCTTAAAGCGCCCTGTAAAGCACATAATTCTATGGGCTGTAAGAAATACATACACTGTCCATGTACAATCTGAAGGGTCTGGCATAGGGCAGTCAATGTCTGATCGGTAACTTCAACTTTGCCTGTGAGAAACTGTCCCCTTTGAGGTTCTACAGAAGCTCACTCAACTCCAAGACTCCGGATGGATTTATGAACCAGATTTCGTTGTGTTGTTGTTCTTGCAGACGCCACTTCACATAGTGGCCAAAGATGGGAAAGTGAAGATTGCTAATCTCCTAGTACAGTATGGTGCTGACTTGGAGAATCGCGACATCAAGCGGCACACTCCACTGGAACTTGCTAGGGTCAACTTTCAGACAGATTGTGTGAACTTCCTGCAAACAACGCAAGGTAATTAATGCTATTGTCTAACATCTCGTTTACACTGGATCCTGCAAGGGCGATCAAACTGATTACTAACACGTTTACACTTAAGTCTGATCGTGCATTGATCCCCCTTTGCCCGGCCTCGGTTCAACGGAAGTTCCAATGGAAGCTCGTGTGACAGGTCAACTGAGCAAGGTCATTGATTGTGCGCACATGCAGGCGTTTTTTTGTTTCAACTTGGCGCCCCAGTCTGTTCGATCGATTAGACCGGAAGTCGGTGGGTCAAACTGTGGGGTCTGATCCTGCTTTGCATTTACACTTTGTTTTTGATCCACCTTGCAGGATCAGATCCTCCTTTGATCCCACAAAAAAGGGGATCAAAAAGGAGGATCAGATCCTGATCGCTCTTGCGTTTACACTAGCTGTTGATCGCCCTTTGATCGCCCTTGCAGGATCTGATCCTCCTTTAATCGCCCTTGCCGGATCAAGTGTTTAAAGCGGTGAAAGAGTCAGTACGAAATAGAGCCCAGTTTCAAAGAGCTGCTAAGCCGTGGATAATTAGCTAAGTGCAACAACACTTTGCTTACCAGAAAAAGGTTACCATCCAAAATGCCATTTCAGATGTAGCATCTGTGACTGGTACCCTGCTTATTTTTCCGTTAAGTGTTATTTGTTCTGCTTACATTGTAAGCAGGTGTAGGAAATTGCCAAGTACCAAATACTTCGATCTCCTAGTGCGAACACTTCATAAAGAAAGATATCAATACATTTATTGTTTTTTTGACTAATTTCTTGATGACAATGTGTGCTTATTATGATAACTAATTTTCTAACATGACTACATCAAAGACAACTTCATTCTTACTTTTTCCGGTGCTTAACTCCTTTATTCCTTGGAAAGCAATGACATAAATTTACACAATATATTGTTTTGACCACAACTACTTAAAATGGAGTCGGAATAGATTTTCAGTGGGGTATCGACCACATGACTTCGAGTACAGGTTATTTTTCAGTTGAGTATTGAGTATGGATATCGAGTACGAGTATTTTGCTACTGGATACAAGCATGAGTCAGAGTGTACCATCAAAACATACTCGAGAAGTACTCGAGTACAGATACTGAATATGAGTGCTGCAGCACTAATTTGTCCTTGCTGTGCAGTTGTAATTGCATCACAAAAACAATCCTCCAATCAGATTTTCATTTTGACCTTCCCCAAAAACATTTCAAATAAACTAAAAATAAACTTACGATCTACATGTAAGTTTTAAACATGTATGGGTAGGTGCGTAGCCAACTTTTTGAAGAAATCATGTTACATACATGTATGCACACACCAAGAAATAAAGTGAAAAATATAAAGGGATTCTCACATTTTTGTGCAGATTTCATTAAATATTTTAGTTCATTCATAAAGTCCGGTGATGTAGTAGAGAAACTAGTTTGTCAGGGAAAAAAAAAAAAAAAAAAAAAAAATTAAGGCAGGTTTTTGAACGGTTAAAAGTATTTTTGTTGTCAGGCCAAACTGTGATTCGCACTGTTGGAATCTCAACTATAAATTGAGAAATTCAAAGTCATGTTGGTTGACAAAGAGCCAAAATAAACTGTCAAAATCGTTTATACTACTTAGGGACTGGTAAGGGTTGTACTGAATGTTCTCAACAAGAACAATTGTTAGGCCATGTAAAACCAAAAAGTACTTTCCACTTTTTGAAAGTCTTGGAGGGTTTTTAGGATTGTTTGTTTTTTAAAATACAAATTTCCCCCTCTGTAATTAGTTAACACAGTGCACGTAGAGCTTTACTAAACTAGACTGGCACCCAGACTACCACAGCATGTAGTCCATTGCATTCCAATTTGGAGCGTGCGAGTCTAGGTTCCAAGTCGGTACTATTAATGGTTAGGTTTGGTTCGGATTATTACCGAAACAACTGTGAACATGGTGAAAGGGGCCAGAACTCATGGTAAATCTACACTCTATATTTTCGGGTGCTAACTGTTTTTGAGTTTCTACAGTAATTGTTGAAAGTTAAAACAAGTTAATTAAGCATGGAGCAACAGTTTGTTGCTCCATGAATTAAGTTAAGTTACAAAAAGAGGTCAGGGGTGTTTTTGCTGGCCGGGCATAATGGTTACAATAATACTGGGTTCTTACATGTAGTGCTCTATCACCCCCAGGGGGCATACCAAAGTGCTAGTTATTTGCTTCAACAGGATAAGCAGAGTTGTGTTTTGAATTATGAGACCCATTTATGTAGCACCTTCTTATTGTTTACTACAAGTAGGTATTGTGGCTTATTCAGCAGCCACTGCCAGAAACACCGGGGTAAACCCCTTCTCTTAACAATAAGTGTAACTGGGTTCTTTTACGTGCATTACACAACATACACAACCCGCAGCTTTACGTCCCGTGGATGCTAAGCAAATACTTTCTTTTTCACATGACCTCACACTGAGTCAGTGTGAATTGAGCAACCAGCTGAACCTGGTGTGTTGTTGTTGAGACTCTTGAATCATGTGGTCTTTGAGAGACAGTATGCCATTGTTTCCTGGAAGAGTTAATTCATTCCCAGCCTCTAGCTTTCAGTAATTCAACCAACCTGTAAAATTTTCAGCACATTCAGTGCTTGTTCATATAAGGCTTATTTTGATTGTGGCAATGAAAATAAACACTGAGAATGTTGTGGGTCTTTACAAAGGTGTGTAGAACATTATTAAGAGTGTTGCACATATAACTTACATCGGCATAAAGATGGTCATGGTGGAAAACTTCCCTTGATATATTGTTGCCTGACATGCCATAAAAATACCATAACAAATGATTTTGACTTTGTGAGTTCAAAACTTGAAGATTTAAAACAGTGAAAACATTAAATGTGGTTTTTCACTTTTCAGCTTAAACTTTCACAGGTTTGTATATTTTGGGAGGGTGAAGGTGATGTATGTACATGTATGTAAATCTTTCTGGAGTTTATGAGAAAATTGAATTAGCTGTTGCAAACTGCTTACCGAACAAAAGGACCTATGGTATCAGTGCAAAAAAGTTAACCCTGTTTCTTTCTGGAAGGCTAAATGACAACACAACACACATAAACAGGTAGGCCTTTACAAGTGTAACATAGTTGAGCAGTCAAGTGGAAATGCATGAAAAGAGAGAGCATGGAGGTAGAAATACCTCCATGCAGAGAGAGAGTCAGAAAGCACACAGAAAAAAGCAAGGGGGTAAACAATGACAACAGGAGACAATGGGGTGGAAGGAAGGGGCTGGTTTGACGACAAGAGGTTGGAGACACAAGGGACAAAATTAAAAGTTAGGAAGAGGGAGAAAAAGCAATCAATTAGTGAATGAGGCAGTCTAAAAAGGAGGATATCTGTGGGGAAAAGGAGAAGGCAAAGACAAAAGGTTATTAGTCATTTCCTTCTTGGATGTTCCACTCGACCTTATCAAATAATAAACCACAAGGGAATTTACTTCTCAGCATTTACAATAGGAATTTTTTTCGGTGAGTGTACAAATTTACTTTATTGTGTAATTTATTTGCCTTCTGGGAAAAGTGCTCTGAAAAATGAAGTCAACACTTCACCTACAAAAGTCGCATAGTTTTTTTCTGCCACTTGTTTTGTATGAGTTTCCTCGTTCCTCATAACAGCTTTAATCTACTGAAGCCATGTCCCATTTGGCCTTGACACATTTTTGCCTGAAATACTATAGTTTTTGTGAAGGGGTTTATGTACAGTGAAAACGAATCTCCCGGGAAATTTTATTGAACCTTTTCACTCTAGAATGGCTAACCCTTGCTAGTTTGCCAGGCTAAATGTTTACAATGAATGTGATCAGAGATAATACTTTAATACTTTTTAGTGGTCCAAGAAACTGCATACAGCAATCTTTGCACCCGATCTCTGTAGCAATCATACAACTGGAAAGTGCTGCTTAGTGTGTGTTCGATTAGCAGTCCTCTATATTCATTTTATTTTGTTCAAGATCGTTTTAAAGTTTAAGTTTTGCTTCTAGTGAAAGGGACATTGAGGAATCTGTGACTCATAATGCACTTCATCTTCTTCTTTCAAGCCTGTTTTACTCCACTGCAGGAGGTTAAGCCTTTTCACCGATTCTCCGGTTCACTCTATCTTGAGCCATCTGTTGCCAAGCAAGCCCCTGTTCTTTGTTCATCTGTCCATCTTCTGTTTTGTCTGACTCTTTTTCTTGTTGGGTTTCTTGGAGTACGATTGGTTGTTTGGCATGTCCACCTGTTGTCATATCTCAATGAGATGCAGCTAGCTGCTGCAATGGTACGTTTTAAAGTTGGTTCCATCGGGAGTGACTTGTTGCTGGAGCGCTGCTGCACGATGGAGTTGAGAGAAGATGTTGAAGAGTTCTCAGTTTTACATCTGGAAGAAAAACCCTAATGGAAATTCCACACTGAAAGCCACACTAGGGACTGAAAGCCGAATCCACATGTGTTATTGATCCAGTTGTTTTTACTGTAAATCATGTGCAATTCAGCTTATGGCTGCGATGCATGATCTTAATAAGCCATTATGAATGAATGAATGAATGAATGAAAAAAAGATGGGGTTCAAACCAGATTCCCTTAAAGGTGGAGAAAGCGTCCGAATTAACGTCAGCGGCAGTAGCTATGGCTGGAGCACTGAAGTCCTATTCTATAACTCTGTCATTTCAGCCACTGGCCCTAGCCATAGCCGAAGTCGCTCGAATCAGACACTGGTCATCACTGGATCCAGAGTAAAGCTCCATGTATGTCAGGGAACGATTTCGAAGCAGCAGTTTCGAATAGCAACATATTTGGACTGAACATGTTGTGTGCACACTGAATGCTAATATCGAGGAGCAAATAGTGATTTTTCAGTAACTGAGAAAATAGAATTAGCTGTTGCACTGCTTACAAACCAGGAGGACCTGTGGTATAGGTAAATAGTTCAATTGTTAATTTATGTTTCGATCCTAGCAGAGTCTTTCTCAAAGGCTAACTGATACATTTTGAGTAGCTGGTGCTATTTGTGTAACATTTTGCTATGCTATACAAGGGAAATCATTCATAACCCTCTCAGAATACTTTCCTCAGCGTCGGGTTGCAAGAGCATTTGTCATTGCCCTCAGGCGGTTTGTAGCTCCTAAAATACCGATAGGAAATTGTTCATGGAGCGAGATCCCCAAGCGTTGACAGATCTCATTGGATATTACTGTGTGACATCAAGATTCTGGGACAGGAGTCCAGCCGGTGGAACAGCCAAGAATAGAAAGCGGACGGAAGCTTAACACAAAAGTCCACCTTTGTTTGGAGATGATAAGACTTTGTTAAAAGCCAAGAATTGTCCTGTGATGCATGATACATGTAAAGATGACTGACCTCAAGGAGTCGGACCTGTGCTTTGGCGGGATTTGTTTTCCATATGTCAGGTTTTCTTTTATATCAAAGATCACTGTATGCCATGAGAAACATGAAGTTGCGACAAGGGAAGAAACTTCATTATTCAGCAAGCCTTGCGCTATTTAGCGCACATATCCCAGTAGCTAGATCAAGGTGCTTTACAACATTATTGTCCCTGTTCATTCCTCTTTCTCGGCTCCATAAGGAGCATACAAGCTGTTAAGGGGTAATCCAACACAGCACTGTCTCAGCCCTCTCAGGTTCCCACTTATACACCCGGGTGAAGAGGAGCAATTATGGTTAAGTGCCTTGCTCAAGACCACAAGGGTCATGACTGTGCTCAAGGACACGGGGGTTGTAACCGGTATTCAAACCTATGTGTTTGTCCTGACTAGTCTTCAGGGTGAATAGTCTGGAAGGCTAGGAGTCCATGTATCCATCATGGGGTGTGTGTAATGCATAGCGCGTAATGTGTTCAAATGAAAATACACCCCAAGCATTGGACACAGTTCCATGTATCCATTTGCTTACTGTGTTATCAATAAAAATACACCCCAAGCATTGGACACAGTTCCATGTATCCATTTGCTTACTGTGTTATCAATAAAAATGATATGCCTTGCTTGGTTGGTATTTTTATTATAAAGGATAGCTCACTGTAGGCATTGCACACTAAGCATGATGGATACATTCCTTCTAGGCCTATTCCCACTTGTAAAATAAACAAAATTGTGATATTGCCTGTTTTAAAGTTTGGACATACAGGCTGGAGTCAACAGTGTGTATGACTCCTAAATTTCAATATTGAACAGGGGAGTTTTATAAGACATGCAAGATTAGCGAAAATTTGTTCCAAAAACAAGTTTTTATTGTTGATTTAATTGACCCCCCCTATCTGTTTTTATTAAAGTTGACAAATTTCACTCTTCTGCCGGAGCCCAGAGGTTGAACACAAAATGATCAGGTTTCTTTTGGGGTATCCTTAGTTGCTGCACATCAAGGGGTCCAGACTAACTTTGTTTACAACATGATAAAGTTCTTGAGATATCGATGACCGTTTAGATGACCGTTTCATCTTTTCTTTCTAATCGTACTTCCTTCATAAATAACAATTATCAAGTTACAAACTTCCTAATAATGGCTCAGCCCTTAGGGAAATTCATGACCGCTTTGTTGTGACTATTTCCTTCCCTTGCCAACATTTATTCCTTTCGGTTTATTTTGTTCACAGTGATTTTAGTCACATGTTTCCAAATGTTACTAATCATCCTCCAGTCACTCGTGACTCCCAGCTACATCTCTGACTTTTAAAAAAATGCTACTGTCCCAGTGGCATAACCAGGCACTTTCATTTGGATGGGCAAGCAGAGGAAAAGACATAATTGTGTTGTTTTGTTTTGCTTATTTATTTTTTTGACTTTGTGGGGTGGGTGGCGGTGCTGTTTAGTGTATCTACAAGTATTATTTTGTGCTTTTTTTTAAATCTCATTTGGGGGGAGGGGCGAGATGAGGGAAGGGTTCTGTGGGTTCTGAAATATGTCCACAGGCCTGTGGATTATTATTTATTTATTTATTATTACTTATTTATGGTTTATTAAAACTGCAATACAGCGGCTAAGAGCCGAAATGCACAAAAAACAGTCATTAAAAATCTAATAAAAGCACCAGCAATATGTTACATAAAAATAATGAAATATAAAAAAATAATTAAGAAAAATATAAACGCACAGGCTACAAATTTGTGATAACATAATTATACCCCAAAAGCCCAAAATGCTTGATTAGATTAAAATTCATCTATTGCTGATTATCCAAAGAGCCTGTCCACAAGATAAAAGTATTAAAGTGGGACAGAAAGCAACATTTTGTAATCCAATTCTAATTTTGACCCATCATGAAAAGCTGAATTTCAGTTATCACTTGAGGTGGGCACCTCCCCCGAATGCCACCAATGCAAATATAAACTCTGTAACTCTGTTATCCTAGGAAATATTGAGGTTTGCAAATTTAAAGTCTGTAACTCTCTTATCCTAGGAAATATTGAGGTTTTTGGGGGGCAATAGGAATTAAATTATTTGATTTGGATTTGGAGAGGGGAGCACTGCATTGGCCTAACATGGATAAAATGTTTCGTTGCTAATGACTCTTGTCTAGTTTTTTTTTTTTTTTTAACATAGCGCTTAAAGGCCTATGTGTTTCTTTACTTCCGACTCTCAACTGACAAGGATCTATGTATGAGCATGGTAGGAGTGAGTTTATCTAACAGCAAATGGGGCTTGACGTGGAACTTTAACTAACATGTAAGGGGTAGGTCTGTAGCGAGAATAAGGCAATTATTTTATGGCGCAAATTTAAAGTTTATAAAAGGAAAAAGAACTGCCTCTACTAGCCACCAGGCTAGCTCGGTGTTTAGTGGTAAAACATCTGCTCTAGAATGGAAAAGGTCATAGGTTCATATTCCACCTGAGAAATATGCATCTAAAAGTGTTTTTTTTTTCATAGGACTCTGGAAAGTACTGAGTGTACAGTGCTTAACATACATGTACATCAGTGTGTGGGTTAAACACAGTTAAGAGAAAGTTAGTGAACAAAAATATTAAAAAGTGGTCAAGAGCGGGGAGGCCCTGCCCTGGACCCATCCCACTGGATCTGTGCCTGATTCATTTTAATATAAAGTCTAGAAAATTAGTAACAAAACCAGAATGGTGATACAATGTCATAAATGTAATGTGGATCACCTTGGCATTACCCTTTGCTTAAAAATCAATTATCTTATACTGTTTGAAATTCTTGTACCATCTAATGCAATTCTACTGACCTTTAATTTACTTCGGTTAATTTGTTTGGTTGCTCTACACATTCCAGGTAGCTAGACAGCATGCAGATATATGTACACATACTAGTTAGACCACAAAGATAATTAACTCTTTCAGTGCCCGCTTTTTTTTGGGGGGGGGGGTGTTTTGAACCTAAAATGCCCAGCTTTGTGAGGTTTTTCAAAGTTCTGTAAGCAAAACAAAAGTCTTTCTCACCAAATAAAATGTATCTTGCTAATTTGCATTGCCTCGGTACACCCCAAAGTCAATAGTATTTCTTGAGTGATAATGCCCTCTCGTGATAACATGTATTTCATGTGTACAATTGATGACACTCTTTGAGTACATAAAATAGATCGTACATGTACGACCATTGAAAGAGTTAAGGTAAGAGCATTACAACATCAATGGGGAATCCCCAAAGTTTACCTGTCTTCGTTTGTTTCAACATAAACCTTCCTGGATGGGTTCGCTTACTCTGAATCAATACTACAGATACATCCCGGATATGTTAACAATAATAACATTGTGTGTAGGGCACTGTATACTCAGTACTTTCCCAAGTCCTGTGAACAATTTCACAGGCATATTACTTGGGTGGGATTTGAACCCATGACCTTTGCCATTCTAGAGGATTCTAATGTTTAAAGCTTTGCATGGTGTGGAAAATAACAAGTAACTGTAACTAGTAAACTTGCAGGTACAACCACTATGTGTAAATCTCTTTTTGGAGGAGTGTTGGCTCTGAAAAGAGCCGTTGTGGTCTCGGTGTTTCTCCGGAAGACGAGCAGAGTATACTGTTTGAAACTTCAAGACCACACTGGCTTGTGTCAGAGCCAACAGTCATCCCAACAGAGATTTACTTACACGTGGTTGTACCTGCAAGTTTACTAGATAGTTACTTCTTAATTTGTATGTTAGCGCACATCAAAGCATGTTATAAACAAATGGTTGCTTCCTGTATGAAGCTATTGATCCTTATCTATACTTATTGATTTAAAGGATAGGAAAACATGATTCACATCCCTTTAGTAGAGAGACCTGCTGCTTTGCTGCGTCAAAAAAATGGGGCTGGGATTGGGTAGGACCACCTGGGCCTGTCCCCGTTTCCTCCCAAATGGGTACAATGTACATAAATAGGTAATATCATGGGTTACTTCACAAATAACCCCAAACCTCTCTGATTTGGTTAAATCATGGGTTAGATTATGTAATCCACAATGGGGTTGTCATTTTTGTTTCCTTTTTTGGAAGTCTTAACCCTTAAATGCGTGAAAAGTCTAATTTATACGCAAATACTGAAAGGGCCAATAGTTCATACCACACATCTAAGGTATATTAACAAATATTTTCTGTGCATTTCCCAACAATTTTT
>CM021535.1:10190544-10206937 GCA_010994315.2 Pisaster ochraceus
ACTAAAATCACTGGCCTCGGGCCTGCGGTCCAGTGTCAAATTCGAGCCCTGGCATTTTTTTCGAATACACGCGACACTTGCGCAGTCTATTCTAGTGATGATACAGGCAAGTGCTTTACTCAAGCAGCAGCCACCAATATGGAAGTTGGTGTATTGATACAGTTCGGTTAAATTTATGAATTTCATTATATTTTCTCTAGAAACTATACTTTCCAATGAGTTTATTTACTGTTATAATGTGTTGTTCAATTGTTGTTGTCATCAGACGTTTGCAGAACGACAGGGGAATACAAACATCGGAGGGAAAACCATGGGAGGCAAATATCTCTCAACAGTAGGAGTGGATGTCAGCGAGTGGACGTACTGCAAGAAGAAGAGTAAATATGGAAAGGTCACATTCAGTACATGGGACTTTGGTGGTCAGGTAATCAACGGTTCTGTTTTGAATCTTTAACTTTATCTTTGTTTTGGTGTACAGAGACTGTAAGGCTGTTAAAATCAAGCAACACAACACGTTCTCCTCCATTGAGCTGTGTACAAATTGTTCCTGCAGGCTCCAGGCTCTGTGGCTCTTTTGTAAACACACGATAATACCGATTACATACTCTCGTTTCTTTTCATGCCGTAGGAAGAGTTCTACGCGACTCATCAATATTTCTTGACGAAGCGGTCCTTGTACCTGGTTCTCTTCAAGATCACGGACAGAACAAAGAGCATCAATTTGATTCAACAGTGGCTCGTAAATATCCAGGTAATCCAAATTGATCTGAATGACCTCTGTGATTTATACAGGCATGTGATGCCTCAGGACTTTGCAAAATCTCCTTGAACCTTCAAATTTTCTTGGAGGAAGTAAAGCAGTCACCAAAAGGGAGAAAGAAATACTAGTCCCTGTTGTGTCCAAACCTGTAGTTTTGTATTTTCTGTTGATGCAAACTGATTTCGCAACTTCTTTACGGTGAAATGGTTAAACTTCCCAAACTGTAATCAATATATGTGTATACTGTTGTCTCTTAAATGAAACTTTGTCAATTTCATGGCTCGAGTTTAGGGGAGAAATTCACAAGAGTGCAGGGCTAGTAGCTCCCAATTTGTACAGGAGCAAATTATTTTTGATACAGGACCACAATCAGAATGAGAAAAGATAATTTCTTCACAGTTTCCTTCCATCAGTTTTAAGTGTTTTGTTTGAACAAGCACTTAAAATGGGTGCAATATTGAACAATCTGTTGAATTTCTGCTTTTCTAATTTAGTTTTTGTTATTTTCCAGGCTCGTGCCCCTAACTCCCCTGTGCTTCTGGTAGGTACTCACTACGATGTCGTCATGCGGCAGAAGTCCAAGTATTCCAAAGATTACTGGCCGGAGTTCAAGAGAAAGATCATGGAGCGATTCGTTCACATCGCCCACCCTCAGGATGTGGGTCTTCCTAATGTCATTGACTGTATTGAGATATGCTGCTTACCGATGCCCAAGAGTCACAATGTTGGATACCTAAGGGATAGGATCTATGACGTGGCCTTCTCCCTCACAGGTGATTTGAATTTGAGTCAAATATACGCTCCTTTTTAATCTGAACTTGGTTTTTACTGTACAGATTTATTTTTTACAGTAAATGTACCTTGTAAAATATGTTGATAGCTTTTAACTGTCTGTTATTTTTTTAAGTTTAACTAAACCTACTTTCCTTATGCAACTAAAGTACTGTTTGTGTAACTTTTTGTTTTTATTTCTATGATGTTATTTTTGTGTGATTTCTTAAGTTTTGTATACTTTTGTTGTAAATTTACCTGCAATTTAGCTGATGCTGCTATTTGTAAATTTTTAATAAACCATTAATGATGCGACAAACTTTTGTGTTTTGCGACCTCCATAAAATCAAAAACGAGTACTGGAATAAGTTTTTCTTCTTTTCTTGGGGTAACAAATGGAACTGGACTTCTTTTTATGTTTTCCCAGAGGGTCGTGATAAGGATCCAATGTTGATGCAGAGGGTACCGACGTCCTACTTGGCCTTAGAGAAAGCCGTCATGCACATTGCGTCCGAGATGCGTAAGGCAAAAACTGAACCAGTGGTACACACTCTGGAGTACAGGTAAGATGTGGTTTAGAAGAAGATTCCAAGAAGTATTATATGTCATTTCAAAATGCTGAACAGTAGGAATGTTATATTATCTGGTGTTTATACCCAAACACCGACACACACAGAACTCAGGGAAGTACTGAGTATGCTGTGCTTTTCACACATCTGTCACTATTCATCTTTTAGGACTGAAGTGACGCGAGTGATGTTGGAACAATCGCAGGTTTCCTTCCACGACAAAGAAGACTTGATGCACGCAACAAGGTTTCTCCATAATAATGGTAAGACAACACTTTCATTGTCAAGGATAACCCTTCACCAATATTAAATTTTCTGTATTTCGAAATGTATTTTTCCTAATATGTATTATGACTGTAATCCTAGGTTGTATCATACACTTGGGTGTGATCGCTGGCTATACGGCAGTTACTGGTTGAATGGCTTCTGAGTCTGACTGGCACCCCCAAACAACGATATTGCTAAAATAGGGAGACTGCCAACACTAGGGCTAGAAAGTTCAGTTTCAGAGTGCCTGCAAATTGATTCAAGGGGTCTTAGGTTCAAGTCCAGCCGTGTCAATTTTTGTTTGTTCAACCCAAAGTTATTCAACATTTACACAGTCAGTTTCCCTGGTGGTTTATTATTTGATATTTGCAGGTATTCTGTTACACTATGAAGATTCGATGCTGAGTGACTACTTCTTTCTGGATCCTCAATGGCTCTGTGACACCTTGGCCAAGATCGTCACCATCCCTGAGATCAACCCTGATGTTAAGAAAGGTTAGTTGGGTCAAACTTCTTGACTGCCAGTCTCATAATCAGGCCATTTTAAGATTACCCCAAAACGGCACATGGGAAGCTGCACTACTGACATTTTGACATCAGGCCACCCCTGCTGATACTCAATCCATCCAGTCGTCATCAATGGGGAGACCCGCCAATTTTATTTTTTCATTGAGAAAAAAAAGTGGAAGGGACAAATTTTAACAAATGGAGCATTTAGGGTATTGAACGGGAAGTTGGCACACCCGAACTTCTGCTGCTTTGTATTAGTGTTTCATTTTGTATTTTATATGAGTCACCCCTTCTCCCAACCCCTCTGGCGGCCAACCCCCACACCCACTGAAGGCCAAATTGATTCCACAGCCTTCTATCTGAAGACATATCTGGGTGTGCCACTGGTCAACCTCTATCTGTTTATAAGCTTCATATAATTCTTTTTTCTTTTTTGTCATACATTTGTAACATTGTTGTTTTATTTTCAATTGCTTTTAATAATCTAATGTGCTTAACTTTAACTTACAGTGTGTTAGATTGTAATGTGTTAGTTGTAAAATGTACTCAATCAATGTGTATTATTATTATTATTGCATTATCTTTAGACCAGTATACATCATTATAAAACATGTCTTTTTTTCTCTCTCTTGCTTAAATTTGTTTCCCCCTGTGAACTCTCCCTTTTTAAAATGTACACTCAGTGGATTTCTCTTTCTTCAATTTCCTTTGGAGGCTGTGGGAGAACAGGAGGGTTCACAAGAGAATTTAAAGAAATGAAGCGTGCACAGATGCTCTTTTTTGAAAGATTTACAATTTTACTTGTTGTACTTTTTAGCGCAATGTGTTGAGGTTGAGCGGTCTTGAGCACAGGACTCGAGTTCTGGTGTTTTGATCAGCAGAGTGGGGGTTCGAGTCCCTGTTATGCCACTTGTGTGTCCTTGAGCAAGACACTTAACTATTATTGCTTCGTCCTTTGGATGGGATGTAAAGCTCAGGTCCTGTGTGTTGTGTACTGCACGATTGGCTGCAGATTGCGCCACAGCACCTTGTAAACCCTTACAAGGTGCTCCATAAAATGGCTCTCCTATTCATATCACTGCATATCTGTCGTAAAAAAACAATGAGCAAAAATCATCGCCATGAGTGCCCATCTGTGGAATCTTTTACCCCCTCCGCAGTCATTGGTCATGATGCCATAGTGTGAAAAAAAACCATGTCTAGAGAAGATTTGAAAACTCACTTGTGGTTTCTCTATACCTAGGTGTTATGCTGATTAAAGATCTCCATCGTAAGTTTGAAGACTCCAGCGTTAAGGAGTTCATCCTGACCCTCCTCAATAAGTGTGAAGTTGCTGTGACGTATGATAACAAGCACGTCCTTGTTCCATCTCGTCTGCCCGTTGAGGGCCTGGATATGACCATGATTCCTCTCATCAGAGAGAAAATCACCAGTCCAAAGGTTTGTCAGTGATGACCTACTTACCTCGTAGACAATCAAATAGAAAGAATTTATATTTTGTATATTTGACTCGAACCCACGACCTTTGCAATGCTAGAGCAGATGTCTTACCATTGATGTAGTTTTTCAAACCGATCTGTATGAAGCACTGTATACTTAGTACTTTCCCAAGTCAAGGTCTTGTGAAAAAAAAATCCACAGGCAATCACTCAGGTGGGACTCAAACCCACGACCTTTGCAATGCTAGAGCAGATGGCTTACCAAAGACCATCAAGCTGGCTTGGTGGCTAGAGCAAGTTCGAATCCTTTATTTTTAGCATCAGGTACAACAACAATTTACATCCAACATCCAACGTCTACATCCAACATCACGACAAAAGCAAAAGTTTCAGGTTGAGCATGGCACTGAATTGTCTGTATGAGAGGAGGGGTTTCATGTTGTCAATAATTTGTTTTGCAAATAAATGTCTAAGTACAGTAATACACTTTCTGACTTTCTTGTAAACTAAGTGGGCCAAAATCTTTAGCTTGGATTATTTTTTTTTCGAATGTACAATCTGGCATTTTATGAAATTGTTGTTTCTTGATTATTTATTTGATCCCAGGAATATACACGCACACCATCCCCAGTGTCTGGTTCCCCAGTGTCTGGTTCCCCAGTGTCTGGTTCCCCGTCTCCCAGCCGCCACTGGAACCGGCGAGCTGTCCATGGTGTCTCCCCGCACTCGATCACTTCTCGTAACTACAGTCCTTCTCCGACGCCCCAACATCGCAACCAACGTGGACTGCAGGTACCGAGTGCTTCACTCAGCAGACAAGAGAGCTCTTCCATGCCAATGCTAAGTCAACAGTACAACAACCAGGCACAAGCAGATAACTGCTGCTCGGTTCCTTCTTCAACAATGCTCATTCCTGGATTGTCTACCGATTGGGTGTCCCTGCCACTCGAGGTTGGGAACCAGTCTGCCGCTCAGAGCTCGTACAGTCACAGTTCTGGTGATATACACCTCAGTGGAAGCCTGGGCTGTAATGTCCAGGTAACTATCAATGAGTCTACAACAGAGTTGGACAGCATGGAAGTTATTCCCATTCCAAACCTTAAGGCAGCGATCCGGCGGCTTTACATCTTGCAGTACATCCCCAGCGGATTTTGGTCGCATCTGATCAGTCGGTTCCTGTCCGACAAGACATTCTGTAACATTGTTCCATCGCTATATCCAATGCCGGAACGTCTTAAGGTAATGATGAGCCAGCCAGCTCTGAATGCCCTGGAGAAGAAGTATCAGTGGGTTGTCTGGCAGACGGGGATCGAGCTCCGGTTCTTTGGAGCAACGATCTTCCACGTGAAGGAAATCGTCGAAGAGATCCGCTCTAGAATATTTGTGAATGAGAGGCGACCAGATTTCATCAAGGTGGTGAGCCCTGATGGTAGCGGGTCCGGGGAAGATCGCGCTGTGTCCCTCTCTCGGAGTGGGCAGCTAGAGATCATGATCCCCAACCAGACCTTGAAGATAAACCAGAAGCTGACAAGTGCCTCACAGGCACAGTGGATGGAGTCCGGCCATGAGGTGGAGACAGAGCACATTGAGATTGCAAGCTCCCTGCAAGTAGCATCCCGTCTGCTCTCCACGATCATGGACCTGATCGACACTCTGATGGAGAACTTCTACCCATCGATCTGCGAACCCCTTGGAATCACCTTCCAGGGAGAGCTCTTTATCACCAGACTGGTACCCTGCAATCGCTGTTGGCGAGACTACACTAAGTCTAACATCAGCGAGCTTGACGAGAGGGAGTGGGAAGTTGTTGACAGGTATGACTTTGATTCACAACAGAGTCTCTTGCCGGATTCCCCGAACCCTAGAAAAAGCTCGGCGAGATCCAACTTGTGCTGTGGGCTGTCTTGTGGTGACAAACACTCCAACGGGGCCTACACTGAATTCACCTCATACGCTGAACGCGACTCACTCAGGCCACGAGCCTACGCAATGAAACAGAAAGAACGCATCACTGTCAGCCAATCAAAATCTTCAGATCAAAGTGAATGCATCAGCCAGGCAGATCTCCTGCTGACTGATTCGCAGGACCTGGTCTTCCCTGATATGGTGTCGAACGTTAACCTTGACTTGAGGTTCACAAACGCTATTGACATGAGTCCAGACCCGTCTGGCGATGTGCAGGTGTATGGTTTCTTATTTGAGATGTTGGTGCTTCAAGCGATGAAGACAGAGATTGTGACTTGCCCTGTCCACGGGCGAGTCAAGCTGAGCACCATTGCCCCAGATGTGGTAAGTTCCGTACGCCCATGTGAAATTAAGAAAACTTATGGCCTTTACCTGACAAGACAGCTTAGAGGATGAAGGCAATATTAGTAAGATTTAAAATAAATGTTCACAGATTTGCACAAAGCTGACATGGTATGAAGATGGTCATAGTGGAAAACTTACCTTGAAATTAGTTTTTTTGTAAAATGCTATGGGTATTATGTGTAAAGATTTGTTTTTGTTTTTTGTTCCCTCTAACTCAATAAACCAAGGATTTATGCCACATTAATTAGAACTATGAAGTAATATTTGTTTACATTCACAGGTATTCCATGACTTAGGTCCTGCCTTGCTGGTTGACCGCAACACCCTAGAGGTCCGCCGCCTCCTCGGCAGTGGAACATTCGGCCTTGTCTTCAAAGGTCACACCTCCCGCAGTCTTAATAGCGACACCAAAGTTCAAGTGGCCATCAAAATGCTCCAACCCTACCCACCGGGTCAGGGGGCAGGGAACACCGACAAGCATCGGTTTGAGGTGGAGAACAACAAGTGGCAGCGAGACCCCCTGAGGTTCTCGTGCGAGGCATTCCGGACGGCACGTAAAGAGCTGTCCATCATGCTGAACCTGGACCATCCACAGATCGTGCCGCTCATTGGATTCTGCCGTCAGCCGATGAGTTTGATCTTAGAGCTTGCTCCAGAGGGCGCCCTTGATACCAAACTGGAAGATTACAAGAGGGTGGGAGCAAGGTTGACGCCCATATCTATGCAAAAAATTATTGTACAGGTAATGATAATAGTTGGCCTCTTGCCATTCTGTAGGTTTCCTTGCCGTAGCCTACTGCCAAATGTATGTTGCCCCCCAAGTTCCATCAAGGCATTGATTCATCTAAGCAGACAAACTTAAACAAACACCAAGCAAACAAACACTTTCTTCAAGCCATTTTGTGGGTTTCCTTGAGATAACATGTAGATTCGTCTAGAGAAACAGACAAACAAATAAATAATCAACAAACAAACAAACAAACAAACACATTCTTCATGCTATCTTGAAGGTTTTCTTATGACACCATGTAGTTTCATTTATTAAAAACAAACAAACACCCCAATAAATAAGCAAACACTCTCCAATTAAAGCCTGCACATTTTGGGCCATTGCCTACCTCCACTGAAATGGTGTCTACGGAGTTCCTTTAAAAAAAAATATAACAACAAGATAAGCTGACACTCTCTCCAATCTACCCTGCAGGTTTCCTCAGCCATTGCCTACCTCCACTGGAAGGGTATCATCTACAGAGACCTCAAAGCAGAGAATGTCCTAGTCTGGAGCCTGCCCGCCCCACACAGCCGGGATACCTGCGTCAAGGTGAAACTCGCAGACTATGGTATCAGTGTGTCTGCTATGCCGGCTGGTACCAAGGGGTACGGTGGAACGCCAGGGTTCATGGCTCCTGAGATTGTGCAGTACGATGGCAAGGAGAAGTACACAGAAAAGGTTTGTATTATAACACAACGTGATTTTTCTTTTTTTTAGGGGTGGGGATGGAGTCTGGGAATGGATTTGCAATGGCTGACAGCCAATGTTTCATTTATAATGATTAAGTGTGCCCAAAAGTCAATTTTTTCAGTCTGTAGTTTTTGTTTCATTTTCACTTATCAAAAGAATTCCATCATGCCTGTTTGGTTACTCATTTCAATACATCCGTTCCAATCTTGTATTTTTCAAGGACTCCTTTTTTTAATGACATTCACATTCACTTCCAGAATGGCTTTTTAATTGTCACAGCTTTTTACTCCCCTACTTGTCCTGCCTTTCCCTTTGATCACCCTTTCTCCCTTTTTGACAAGTGTATTCAGTCTGAAGCCTTTTTACAAAATGTTTTAAGTCTATAGCCTTAATTGCTTTTTATTGTTTAAGTTTGTTGTTGTAATTTTCTTATGAATTTGTTATATATTATGTAAATTTAGACGCAATTCAATCTTTTGATTGTGATGTCTTTTTTGTATTTTGAATGAATAAATAAACCATTTATCTATTGTCTTGATTGAGTAAAGCATTGTGGTACCATGTGAAAAGATTGTGTATAAATGTCAGAAATATTATTTGTAATTCAATCAGACTTTGGAGGGGCTGTTAGGGTTAAAGTTTGGGACCAATTATAGTGGGTGACTAACTATCCTCAACATCATGATCTGTTGTTACAGGTTGACTGTTTCTCCTTTGCGATGTTCATGTACGAGCTCATGTCAGTCCAGAGACCTTTTGAGAATCTGGTCGGTAGGGACTTTGGTCGTCTGTCGGAGATCATTAAGCAACTCATCAAGGACGGACAGAGACCTGTACTCACCAAAAAGGTAGGAGCCCTTTGAAAGCCTTGGCATAAGCAATCTCATTTGAAGCCGGAAATCTGGAAGTAGCAAAACTGTTGGGCGTGCAACAGATACGCAAACGTGTTCTGCAATGACTTACCAATATAGGATACAGTGCTTATTTCACTTTGGTGCAAGGTTTAAAAAAACAACATGCTAATTCTATTTTCGATGTTGATGCATTGTCACACACAGGAGAAGCTTTACCCTACGTACATAGTGGACCTGATGGCGTGGTGCTGGTCCCAGGTGTCCAGAGACCGGCCCACCATGGAGCAGATTAATAACATCGCTAGGATGATGGAGTTTCCCAACCTCAAGGAAGTCATGTCACCTCAAGATAACGAGAAGATCTCCTGCGCTTGCGCTCCTCCGGTATTAATGAGCAGCGTTACAGATTCTGGTGAGTTTTGGAATGTTGATTGCAGGGTTTTTTTTGTATCAAGTAATAAATCACAAGGGAAACTGGATTGTGAGCATGGAGTCCTTACTCAAACCTCCTGGTTTGTAACACTTGGGAGGATCCTGATCTAGAATAATGGGGAACCCAGGCCCAGAAGCAATTTCGGGGGGAATTTTCACATTCGTCAAATCTCAATCCTGAACGAGTTTTAATTTGTTCTTTTTGATTGTGTAAAATGTGCTCTCTTGTTTCAATGCTTGGAAAGTTTGCTCTGTTGTCTGATCATTTGAGTGTGTATGTAGTTTTGTGTGTTATTCACTAGTTAACTTTTATTCTTGTATTGGTTTTCAACTTCATATTGTACTGCTCCTATTAGAAATGTTGTTTTGGAATGTAGGTCTTTATCAATATTATTATTATTGTTATTAAGATTGACTAATTTATATTTGGGCTTTCTGACTCCAAACTTCCTAAAAGTTCAGCAAAATTTAATATATGGAAACAAGTTATTGTGACGGATCAGAACACCTTGTATTGTTTTTCTTCATTATCAGTTCAATTTCATACATTCCTTTCGTTTGACTTTTCCAAAACAGACAGTGAAGACCTGGGTGCCATACAGCCATGTGTCTGGCTAGCCCAGAGCAGAGAGGAGCCTGAACAGGGCACCAGTCAGGCGTCGGTAATCGTTCTCAATGTGGATCGTAGTCCGGGCGATGGAAGTGCCTGCATCAAATTCAATGTAAGCGGTGGGAATGTGGGATGTATGTGCGCTGTCGGTGACACGATGTGGCTTGGTATGTCATCTGGAGCAATCGCTACCTATGGGTGAGTTTGAAACTGTCCACTTATCTATGTCACTATAGACCAAACCTTTGAGATGTGCCTCTCTGTACACTGACCAAACAGAGAATGCGCCCCCACCCTTCCCCAAAGGGGACGAGGGTTATGATGAAGCCTGGTTCATACTTCATGCAATTTGCAAACGTGAAGCAGATTTTCTTGTGTCGTTTCAATTGGGAAAAAAGCTTGTACTGACTGTTTGCGACACGACAAACTTGCTTCCCTTTCAGTTTCAGGTGCAGTATGAACCGGAATTTCAAGTTAAAGTGTCACCACGACATTGTAAACAAGCAGCCTCTGTGCCATTGGGATAGCTTAGTAGTACATTTTGTTTGTGGTGTGCTTATCCCATGGGCACCAATAGGCCCTATTGACCAATAGGCACCAGCTTATTGGATCCATCAATTCTGATTCGATATCTGTAATATTTAGCTAAAAAGATGTTTCATTTGATTACACTCAACCTGCTGGTCACTTAAACCGGACAAATCCGGCATGTGCTTTCTCAAAAATTCTCCTTATTTAAGGATTTTCTTAAAAATCTCCTTGAACCTTCAGATTTTCTTGAAAGAAGTAAAGCAATCACCAATCACCAATCAGTGTTGTAATGTCTTGGATGTTTCAGGTCTAGAATAAGGGAAAGCCAGACCAGCAGGCCATTTTCATGGCATTTTATATACATTTTTTCTCATACGTTATTCCTCATACCTAACAAATCATAAAAACCAAGTTCACCTAGAATTGGTCTACATGCAATATCTTTGTTTTTCATCTTTTGTAGTGCAAACCGCAATGCCTACCGGGAACTCTGTCCAGTGTTCACCCTCCCTCGGTGCTTGGGCAAAATCCAGGTACCCAAGGCCATGGTGCACATCAGCACGCGGAGGGAGGTGTACGTAGCCATTGATCACCGCATCATCGTGATCGCCGAGGACCACGGTATTGTGAAGGAGAATGTGATGTTGAAGTATGTTGAGTTTAGCTTAGAGGTTTTCACGCTGGTGGCTGTGCCGGGACTTGGTGTCTTCGGAAAGTAAGCTCATAGTTTTTTCTTTTTCTTAAAAAGATGTCACTGTATAAGTTTGTCTAGATCGTCAAACTCAAGTTCTGAGGGCTAAGTTAGTGTGGGCTTGAATCCCGGTCATGACACTTGTGTTCTTGGGCAAGACACTAAACTATAGCCAAGGGGTAACTGGGTTCCTGCAAGGGTAGAGATCGTTGGTGTGAATGTTTATTAGCAACCTGTATACCAATTTGGCTACCGGTGCTGCATACCCCAATGGAGTTGAGATGGTTTCAGGAATGTTTATGGCCAGTGAGCATAGGGTTAGTAATAGTGTAAGGCTAGGAAAGCGCATATAAAATACATATTCTTCTTCTTATTTTTATTACATATTATTAATTACATTTAAAGCAATTTTTTAAAGAGTACAATTTTGCTTTCTTCACATGTAAAGTAAGTCATTCGAGGTTTGGTGTGGTCAGGCTGAGGGACACATCGATGTCGTTGACGTGATGAGCCTCACTATCAAGAAGGTTGATCTGAATCACCATAACACACTGGACTGTGTGGCCAAAGTCTCGCGCCTAGTGACCTATGACCTTGACCTGATGGAGCAGATGGATCTCCAGCACGTCTGGTCTTGCATCCAGCCGGGTAAGCAAATGATAATTTTCTTATTTCTCAATAGTAAAAAATTACATGACAATTTTTTTAAGACAAGTTAACAGTGGAGCTGGGTCAAACTTATTGCTTGTTTTTTTGGTGACCTTTTGTTGTCTCTTTAAGTAAAAATGACATTCAGTAAAGGTATAGATCTGTGGTAAAGAGAAGTAGATGATTTTGGCTGACTGTCCATTCTTAATTAATTAATTGTACTTTTTCTGTGCCCTTTCTGCCAAAGTCTTGTCAGTGTTAGTATTTTATTTGTGATGTATTTTTATATCATGTGAGGGCTCCTATAATGATTTAGAATGGGTCACCCTTGTTAAAGGTAGTTTAAGTTTAATATATGGAGACTTTTCAAGTTGTTCCAGAGTTATCTGCAACTTTTTCCACTGCATGGAAAGTTCTGAGGAGATAATCCTGCGTGAAATCTGTCCCCGCCCCATCAGGGTTTGCCCTTCACTTTTTCAGTGACTAGCCAGCAGGACCAGTCAGATTGTCATTTCACTAGTCCGCCGGCTTTTTCACTGGTCCATATTTTCAGGTTTTATTTCAACATTGTCATTAGCGTGGGACTTGTAATTTGAGCTAATATGAAGGTTTGCTTGTAGCGATGGAACTTCAGCAATCAACTAGCCAGCAGGACTAGTTGGACAGAATTCTGACTGGTCCATGGGTGTCTTAACTGGCGTTTGGCCGACGGATCACTGTTTAGGGTGGACACTGCCCATGGTCAAATAAATCCACAATAAAACACCCCCTCCCCCTCCCCCCAGGATTTTTTTCCCATGCTCTTCAGACCTCATAACAGTAAAAGATTCTTCATTTGTGATTGTTTTCTTTTGTAGGTCCCATCATATACAAGTGGAATGTGAAAACCAAGTCCATTGAAGGAATGCTGGACATCATCTCAGCCTTGAGTAACTGTCGGTCAAACTCTAGACCGAGGGGCCGGACTAGCCTCCGACCGATGAGTGGTATGTATTAGTCCAATTGCATATGTGGACAAATAAATAGACCCCTTGCATATGCTGCCAAACAGCGCCCTCACTGAGGTCAATGAAGAGCTATATCATTTGGCTGAGAGTTTTTTGTGTGGTGCATACAGACATGCACATTTCTTTATTGTTTGACCTCACCAAAAATGGCCAGTGCAAGGGATCTGCCTCGTTTTGGTTTATCATTTGGTGTTATTGATGTGTCACTTCAGGGATTTATTTTTTCACAAAAAAATTAAATAATGAACAGTGATCTTTTGCAATTTGTTTTCAACTACACTGAAATTTGTATTGATGACAAATCTCTTGCTCATTGATGTTATATAGCAGCTTTTCTTATTAAATTTGGTTCAGGTCGATTAACTGCTGGTATTGCATTTTAGGTCTTTTAAAAACTCATTTGGGGATCAGGTAGGCTGAGTGGTTTCTCTCTCGCCTTTCACCTCTGTGGACCCCGGTTCGAATCCCGAACTGGAACCTTGCATGTGGATTGGGTTTTCAGTCCTTACCTGATTGTGTTGGGTTTCCAAGTTCAGGTTTTCCTCCCACATCTAAATTTGAACATTTCTTATTGTTTCCTATTCATTCTGTTATTGGCACTAATTGTGCTGTTGCAATGTGTGTTAAAATAAATATGTAAAAATGTTTTTTAACTGAACCTACCATATGGATTTTTTCTCTCTGTTTTGTTACTAGTACATATATGGCTGTTTTCTTTATTTTATTACAATTACATGGATATGTTTATTTTAGTGTTTTCTGTGCTATTGCTAGTCTCTTTTTTTACCATTTTAAGATTCTTTCTACTCTTTATTCTTCGGTTGAATCAGCTTGATTAATTAGAAATGCCTCTTCTCCTTGCCATTTCACACTTATTGTAATATGTGTCAAATTTGTTTTACCCCTTCGTCAAGACAGCGTGCAGTAATCTTTGGTTTAACTGTAGCAGTCGTCTAACCGTCTGTTGGAAAATTGTTACTGTCATAATGTTTTGACTTCATTTACTTGAGTTATTTATGATTATTTAGATTTCGTTTTATTTCAAAAATTGTTGGATCAATGATTTTTGTAAGTCTTATCAAAGCAGTACCCAGTAATCTTTGGTTCAACTGGATCAGTCATCAAACTCTCTGTTAGAACTACAGTCTTAATATTTTGACTTTAGTTAGTGACTGTTATTTACATTTCATTGTGAGAATTTTTGTTTGAAATCTACAAGTTTTTAGTACTAGTTCAGGACTAATTTATGACAGGGTAGTCTTTTGTGTAGATTCACTTGAATACTGCCATGGATACCATCTTTGAGGCAATAGATTTCAAGATGCTGACGTCACTCACTAAAGTTTTGTCTTCTCTCTCTCATCCCAGCCATCAGGAACCAGGTGTCCTCCCTGGCCCTCTACCATCAGTATCTCTACATCGGCGTCTCATCAGGCAGCATCCTCATCGCTGACCCCCACACCCTCAACCCTCTCTCCATCATCAACTGCCATGAGGGACCCGTCTGCCACATCATCCCCATAGCCATCGAGCCCTGGGTCCCATCAACGATGCAGGACGACAACGGCGAGATCACCCAGGTTGAGCACGACAGAGCCGTCATTGTGACAGCCGGCCGGGGGTTCAATGACCTCATCGGTGGGTATTCCAACTCCCCGGTGAGGGTCAAGGGTCAGGAGAGGTTGGAGTGGTACTTCCTGCTGTGGGAAGCGTCAAATTGGGAGCAGGGGTACCTGCAGGTTCAAGATGGCTGCTATAAAGACGATCACCTAGATACAGGAGACGAGACGGAACAATGAAATTTCTTTAAACTCCTCGGCCGAGTCCAGGGTGTGTATTTTTCAAAGTAGCCATAACTGGTACCATCTTGACCCTTACACCAAGACAGGGTGTTCCGATGTGAAATCCAACGGAAACGCAATAAAAAACAAAGAATGATACAGAAACAAAAAAGGACAAAAACTGTTCACAGTTAAACCTCCTATTGATTGATTATTTACATGTGGAAAATGTGGTGCATTTTTTGCAAATTCCTTATTATTATAATTTACTTGACTGAGACAAACACCAGACAACATTACATGAAAGAGTAATTACACAAACACATCAATGCAAACAAAAAAGGTCTTACTGGCGACTATTTAACAAGGAATCACTACAAAAACACATATATAAACATGCGCATAATTATATAAACATATATGCATATAAATCCCAATAATAAATAAACATTTAAGTCATTCACAAATTAATATTTAACCTTCATTAAAGCATTTAACCATAAAGCGAAAACATTCTGTAATTTTTGTAAAAATTCTGGAAGCCATGCAGGTGTCTGATCTTGGATCACTCTTCAGACGATAAACTTGAGCCGATACAAAAATTAACAGAACAGTTTTGAAAAGTTTACGTTTTTTATTTTGAAGCAGAAATAACCATTTTTTAAAAGGAAATAAACAGTAATGTTTTACTTAAAGGACTATATTTTTTATTCATTTTAAATTTTGATAGCAATATACCTCACAGGCAAGTGTTGTAAGACCTTTTTTTTTTAGATAGCATTTTTCTAGTTCATTATTTTCCTTTTTACTTAGCTATGAAATATTATACTTTGGGCTTTCCATCTGTAAAGAATTTGTTGACTTGTCTGTGCATGTGTGTATAGTAACTGTATTAAAGTGGCAATTGTGTGTAAATTATTTTATGCATCAGGCCTGGAATTGCCCCTGGTCTTGGCCTTTGTGCCCCTTCAGAAGTTTCCATAGACTTTAAGATTTTCCAATAGAAGTGCTCTTTACAAAATGAAATTGGCCTTGCCCTCTCAAAGCTGAAATTCCAGGCCTGCGTTTGGGGAAAATGTATTCCCCTTTAAGTTTGAGGAAATGAAACTTAAGCAGTAACTTGCGACGAGGCAAGTCATTACACCAGACATTCAAATCCAACTTGCAAATGACTTACTGGATGGTTATGACTAGTTTCATTTTCACTCTGATGACATTCCTTTTTTCTGTACACTTAAGGAAAATCCTATTCTTCAAGACTGTAAAAGAAAACACTGTGTGGGCGTGTGTAAGTCCACATAGTGTTTCAAGTTTCTACATTATGTGGACCTCTCTTATTCTCAGGTCCACACTTCGTATGTAGCGTTAAAACACAAAAACCTGTCATCACTTCTGCTCTTGTGGTCTTCTGTAAGGTTTACCGTGAAATTTTCAAGAGATTCATATGTATTTTTTAAATTATTAAATAGCCAGTCCGGGATGTTTGTTAAGGAAATATTTTGTTGTAAATATTGAGGTTACATATGCATGTATAAAGTATTTAAAATATTTGAATCGGGATTTTCTTCCGCAGAACTCGGGTGAGGTAATCTAAATTACATTCTTCATCCCTGTTGTAAATATTACATGTATAAGAAATAAATTGGTGTTTGGTACCCACTGCTTATTACTGGTACGAACCGGGCATGCTCGGTGGTCTAGTGGTTGAGACAACTGCTCTTGAATGCAAAGGTCAGGGTTCAAATCCCACA
>CM021535.1:10272043-10283236 GCA_010994315.2 Pisaster ochraceus
CTGGTCGTTGCCTCCATGCACCTGGTCGTTGCCTCCATGCCCCTGGTCATTGCCTGGGTGCCCCCTCGTCAGTTTGGCTGGCATCTTGCCTCAATCCTACCATTTCCCCGTCTCCTATGTCACTCCACACCAAACTGTTTCAGATAAGATTGGAATACCTGACCCAGTGATGACCACTTGTTAGTTGTTCCTTCCAACCCCAGTCCTTCTGAATCCTTCACATCGGCAATTGGATATGGACGGAGTTGGGACTGTTTTAAGGGTTCCAGGGAAAGCATACCTGTCCTTCTTACATGAAAGAAGTTATTGACTTGAATTACACACGAGGAAATTTTCAAAAAAGCCCCAGATAAACTGACATTTTATCCGCATGTTGTTTCCGACTGTCAAATATTAATAATGTCAAATATCTTGCGTTTCGCAATTACTTCGCACAAGACATGTTTTCCATGCAAAGGTTGCAGGAAAACAATTGTTCATCAATATATTATTTGTTCAGCCTGGGCAGAATCAATGCTTTGGAAGAAGAAGAAGAAAAAGAAAAATAATAATTTCAAGACGACCGATGTGTAATTCCAGATCAGTTGCCTGCCCCCAGTAAGATCTGGCTGCATTGCTGTGATACAAATCATTTTGATATTGTACAAGTGCTCAGTGTTTTTCCTGTTTGT
This sequence comes from Pisaster ochraceus, assembly GCA_010994315.2. Classification (NCBI taxonomy): domain Eukaryota; kingdom Metazoa; phylum Echinodermata; class Asteroidea; order Forcipulatida; family Asteriidae; genus Pisaster; species Pisaster ochraceus. Next base: position 10,272,715 of record CM021535.1, read on the forward strand.
GGCATTTTGATTAGTCACGTCTGAATATTTCTAGGTGCGCAGTTTCTTATTGACCTTATGCAATGATGCCTCTGCCCACTTAATCTCACAACAAAATTCAGACAATTTTGAACACTTTTTAACAAATCTTCGGCCATTTTGTTTTTCTCCCACTCTATTTTCTACCTTATCGGAATTGGTGGCTACAGCTCTGGCTACAGCTGCGGCAACATCTGTTGCTAAGGGTGTTGTTAAGGATGTCCTGTACCTCAATATATGATGACCAGTGATGTAGCCATAGCCATTGCCCTAGCCGCCAATTTGGACATGGCCTACCCAAACCGAGACTGAAAGGGTAAATGAGTCTGTTCCCTTTTCTCTATAACGAGAATCAGTATCCATTTATTGCTACAGAAGACAGTGAACAAGACAAAGATTTAACAGAATGGTGAAAGTCCATTCAACCAGGGGGATTGCCATAGTCAGCATTTTTAATTTGTAGTTTTATTTAAGCTTGTATTCAAGATATTTTTTTATACGACAGTTAACCTCTATCTTTTCATTTTGTAATTGAACTCTCACAAAGTTCACAAACTCTTTTAATAATTTAACTCGTAGAAACAATAATTGTAATGTAAGGTAAGTTGTATTTATTATGCCCTTTTTTTAAGGCCAAGTAAACCTCTACAAGCACCTTACAATATTTATCATCATCCATTAAGTTTTCTTCCAATTATTGTGATCTTGGGCAGGGCAAGTGTTCAGATTTGGTCTGGACGCAGCACGCCTTGAACACGCGTTGAACACGATGTGCATTGCCTTCCTGGTCTCCTCCTCCCATAGGTTGGTGTATATTGGGCATCTGTTTTGACAGATTCATCGTCTGGCATTTGTGCCCAAGAAACTTGAGCTGCCGAGTTCTTACACGCTCCACAAGAGGGGTTTGATTTGGTCAGTATTATTACCCGGGTCATCAGGTACAAAGCCTTCCTGAAAACATCCCAACTCCTTGGGAGTATGCAGCACCGGCTAATAGCCGCTCAGGTTGCTAGTCATTCACATCCACGGTCTTTACCCTCACAGGTACCCATTTACTACTCCATTGTGATGAGAAACTATGTTTACCTTAAAATCCACAGCAGTTGAAATGAAATATCGTAGACTTGTAAATTTTTAACGATAGCATGAACCAGGGCCCAATTTCATAGAGCTGCTTAAACGCTGTCTACATTATAAGCAGGGCTGGAATTACAAGGGGCCACAGAGATCATGGCATCTGTTGCTCTGGTCTTTGCATTGCTGCCCCTTTAAAACCGGAAGTGCCCCTTTAAAACTAGAAGTACCCTTTGCAAAATGAAAATGGCCTCGCCCTCTCACAGATAAGATTCTAGGCCTTGCTTAAGCACAACAAAAGTATGCTTGCCAGAATATGGTTACCAGTCAAAAACAATTTCTCAGGTGCCATTTGTGACTGGTACCTCGCTCATTTTTGCTTTGCAGAAAACTGTTAAGCAATTTGTTTCTGCTCAAGCAGCTCTTTGGAATTCGGCCCCGAGTACAGTGTACTGTTATTATAGATGTACATAATTGTTAATACATTCTTGAATTGAAATAGTTTTAATTGCTGTAAAATAATACCTCCAACTGAACAGTCCCAATTCAGTTCTGTGTACATAGACATACTGTAGTGTTTGATCCTTGGTAGATTAATATTTATTTTTGTTTGATGCATTCGAACGACTTGTTGGACTTTGTTTTGTTAGGATGCTCCTCTGGAAAATCTGACCTTGCGCTGATTCGTTAAACGAATATCAAAATAATATTTAAGGTTTTTTCTTTCTTTCTTTTTTTCACCCCGAGGACGAGCGAGCGGATCGAAACGTACGGCCGAGTTTTTCATCCGCGAAAAACGAGTATATTCCAGCGCGGATCGCGTGCCTCGTTGTTTTTTTTATATATTTAATCATGGGAAATCTATGTAAAAGTGATTAACAAAATGTGTAGATATGCGCGCAGCTTTTGATAATGGAGTTGAATCTGATCAAACGTCCCATTAAATGGTTAACCCGGATCGAATGTTAAAAATAAAAGATGAAAACAAATGATAATAAATAAGTAAAATTAAATGAACCCAAAGGGGCATTCAGAAAAAAATATCCCGTACGCACAAGATTCAATTTCTTTCCGTTGACTGCTTTGCGAGGTACATCAGGACCGTTTGTTCCTTTTCTAGTACATAATTCTAGTTGTTCATTGTTGTTGTTGTTGTTGTTGTTTGTAAATTGTGTTGTTCATGTCTGTATGTCCTGTGTTTGTCTTGTCTCAGTCTGTCCACCGGCTGATTACTACAAGCCCCGGCTCATCAAATCAGCCTCCATATACTGTTTTCTTTCTTCGCCTTTTCCAGCCTATAATAACTCGGTCTATTCTGTTCGTTATTACCTTGTATATTGTATCACTTTGTAAACTGAATCGAAGATAATTGAAAATTGAAAAGATGTGCCTAATTGTTTTAAATGTCCCTTGAGACACTCCGTACAAACCTCACGAGTGCCGGTTGTACTTGTAATTGTAGACTTAAAGGTACATGTGTACACTCATGCACCGTTATGAATCCTTCCGGCATTTTTTAGAAAAGATGAAAAGTGCAAGATTTTAGGTTATGGGTCTAGGGTGAAACTTGTATTAGTTTCAAAATCTAAAAGTTCACCGATTATAAAGTTCATAGGCCTACCGGTTACAATCCTCCAGAGAAATATTCCCTTCGGAAATACTGCCAAAGTTGAGGACATAGCATTTCGAAGACCCTCCAAATCACAGGCGCTTATTTTGATTGCCGCAATTGATAATACTGTTAACACGTATACGATAAATCAGGACAAAACACGAGCATTCTGTTCTTGTTTTCTCTTACACGTAATTTCCGAATTTGGTAAAATGTTCACATAATGGTTGTATGGTGTGTTTGATGAATACTAGAGACCCATCATTTAGTTTATTTGGTTGCTCTTTCCAACATGGATGTACCGTCTGTCCCTTATGCATGTTAAAAGTCAAGTGAGTTTGACATGCCTAAATTATGTATTTTCATGTGTACTTCAGTTACATCGATAATAAGAACCAAATGTATGTTTTTTTCTTGCTGACTTATTATGGTGTGATGACGTAGTATTATTGACCCTCCTTGCAACAACGCCATAAGCAGATAGCGTCTGACGCGCTCGCCATTTTGGAAGCCAAAATGTTGGTAAACACCGTGGCGCCTGAAATGCGCACCACACTGTGTAACACGCAGAGACAGTGACTCGCAAAATGGCGTAACCGAGATAATTGCGATGGTGACGTCGGGTGAATTTGGTCAATATTGTCATCGTTGTGAGATAGTTGAGTCGTCGCGGTGACTAAGTAAATTGCTGGGTTGAGAAACCATTGTGAACGTTTTATGTTGGTTTGGCCCGATTAGAAAAAAGAAAGAAAAAAGATGTTTACGTGTTGACTGTGAGACTGATCAAAGTGTCTTTCATTTTGTTGAGTATCAAAGTATATTTACTCATAAAGACAAATGAGGTAAATCTTCTCCCCGAAAAAGAAGTTTACAGGCCGATGCTAAAACTCTTGTAATTTTGAGTCCTGGTACGGTCATGTCTTTTTACATTTTTGAATCTGGTCCAGTTAAAAATGATGAGCAACAAGCCATGCGGTCTAGTGGATCATCCCCCAAATTCCAGCCCTGTACGGTATCATTGGATTGGGGACGAGCAAACACAAACAACCAGCTTGCGAAAATGTCATCAAATCAAGCGATCGAGAAAAAAAAACCCACACACACGCGCAAACTTTTGTCAGAGTACACTTTTGCACACGTGCTTCTGTCGGACTTGGCGAACCTAAAATGAGAAACTCGTGGGCAGTTATTGTCCGGCACATCCTAGTATTTCGGACCGAGATTGGTATTGGTTTCAAGAATGTATAAAAAGCCGAGAGACGGAGCGGGAAAGTTAATCACCACAATGTACAAATCGTGGGTATAATACCTTTAATTGTGCGGGCAATTCTTGGCTGGGATTTGGCATTTTAGTTTCTTGGTTCCCGAGAATCAATCAGGCCGCGTGTTAACCTAGTTCTAAACTTCTAATGTCACATCCATTGCATGGTGTCCTTGAAATTGAGGACATCAAGATGTTGATGCACGCGTTGATTGGATGTTGTTGGATCGACAGATTGCCAGAGCTATTTGCTAGACCAAATCGCTGTGTGGAAGTGTCCCGTCTGCGATGTAATAAAGCCTGTTATCTGGGAACAGTGACGTAACGTAGACATTTTCATTTGAGAAGGAGGGGGAGGCGGGGCAAAGACATAAAGGGGGAAGTTTATATTTTACAATGAGGAAACAGCATTTCGATCTCATTGGAGAGAGGAGGGGTCTGAGCAGGGGGAGGGGGCTCAAGTCGTAGTTTATTTTCAGTTAATTTGTCTGTGATCTCATTTTGGGCGAGTCGGGCAGCAATTGCATCCATTTTGAAAATTGCTTGTTTTATACCTATACATTTTTTCAAAGGACAAATCGGCTATAGCCTATAGCCAAATATCTTTCCAATGACATGCTGTGACTGTTTGATAAATTCCATGCTTGTCATCAAAGGGCACAATCCCCAAAACATTTTATCTACTGCCCCCGTAATAGCGTGCACATCCAGCAGATATACTTCGAGCAGCATTGGAGTCTATAGCTTTTTCGCGAAGATGACCAGAGCATACTGATCGAAACGTCACGTTGTTACACACCGACGGTTCTTCTCACCACAACTCAAAAGAAGAACTTTCATTGCATGCCGTCACCGCATACTGTAGTTTTCCATGATCGTTTTCCCATTATGCACGTATCTAATCTAAATCTAATTTCATACATGTTATATTTATACTTAAAACAAACATTATTCGTTTTTCATGGTTCCCCAGCGTCCTGAACAGGAATTTGCAACATCCTGTAATTAAAACCGCGCGCGTCTTTTTTATTTTATATTCATTGCATTTTGTCAGTTTGCGCCTGTGGGTTTTTAGACCGGACAATTTGCTTTCCAACTAAACCATCAAAATGCTAATCAGTGTTATATTTCAGTGATACGAAATTTCAGTGATACGAAACTCGAACTTGAAACATCCGGGGTGCCATCCGAGACACTGGCCGTCGGGTTGAATGCTTAAAATTCTTTCCCTGATCCAGCTTAATCCCAGTTGATGCCGGGAGATTATCCGATCCCTGAGGGTGGAGCTTCACAGGGATCGTTGCTAATCCCCAGCCCCCCTTGCCCCTTACTATGTTTGTACTGAACCACACCCCGTGGGTATGGAAGGAACGTACTCGTCTGAGCTGAAATGGCAAGCTTGCCTAGGAGGTCGGTCTTCGATCAATGTAGCATTATAATAGCCAGCTCCAGCACTGAACAGAATTTCAAAATAACATTGGCCACATTTCATAGAGTTGCTCAGACAATATTGCCTGTCAAGTTCCTGCCCAACAAAAATAAGCGGGATACCAGCTACAGATAGCACACAATCATGGCATAGTATTTGGCTGGTAACCTTTTTCTTGGAAGCAATTTCTTTTTTGCTTGGCTACTTTTTGTGCTTGAGCAACTCTATAAAATCTCTAACGCGTACCCAATGGGTATTTATTAATTTTTTTGGGGGGGGGGATTTGGATTGGCGAAGTACATTGTAATAGCTCCTGCCATGGCATTGTGATAATAAAGAAATGTATATATATGTATACACATTCACAGATCATGGAAACTATGTTGGCCTAATATAGGACTGCGTTTGCATTGTTTCAAATTCTAACTCGTTAAAAACAATGTTTAAAGGTATCACACAGCATTGGTGGAGCTGACAAAATAGTCGGAGACAGTGCTCATGTTCTGTGTGATCAATCGTATTCATGAAATTTTCAGCGTGTAAACACATTGTGTTGTAGCGTTTGTTTGTTTGTGTTTTGTTGTTGTTTCTGTGGGGTTTTGTTTAGGTTTTTAGTTTAGATACAGTTTTCTTGAATATGACTTCATTTCAGAGGGAAATATGTCACGTAAAAAATGGTTATAGTATGAACTTCATCAGAGGCTAAAATTAAACAGTTAGGGCCTACGTGTTTTTATCCTTGTCAATCCTGTATAATACCCTTTTTTAAAGTACAACTTTAGGAGTAGACATAGAATTTGATTCATATAAATCTGGTTTGATATCTATCTTTTGAAAGGATACCTTCATGTTCCATAACATGTTCTGATCATATGAATCAAGAAGCGTTTTCGAAACCAAGGATTTGGCTTAAGCTCAGGCTTTAGGCTCCATCCGCCTGATTGAAGCCCCGTATAAGGGAAAGCGCATCGGTTTCAAAATAACTTACGCAGCCAAAGGCCAAGCCGGGGGTTCGAAAAGGTTGATGACCTTAATGGTAAATGTCTATTCACCATAACCAAATACTAAACGACCGAAGCCGCTAATCAAAAAACTATAAAAAGACGAATTTAATTGCTTCGCAAAATCGTCTTGGGGGTGTTGTAATGGTCAAAGTGATAACGTTTTTGCGGGCTGTGTGTCTCAAATCCAAACCAGATTACTTCGATTAGAAAACAATCAAAATACGTTTTTTCTTCAATTTGAAAAGATTTGCAAGCCTTGAATGTCATGAATAAAATGTAATGATTATGGAAAGGATTTGTGCTGGTAAAAAGTCAGACACGAAGTTATACGGGAAAGGTTTTGAATTAACGTGGATGGGTGATGAGAGTAGCGCTTTAAAAAACAAATATAAAAAGGTATTTCTGTTCGTAAGCGTGACGTACTTCCACTTTAAACCACGCCCACTTCACACATTTTGGCTCCACCACTGATATCCAGAAGCCTATAGGAATAGACCGATCCATTAAGCTCCGCCCCGTTGCGTATTGACCAATCACAGCCCTGATTGCGCAGCCAAAAGTCCGACAAAAGTCCGACATGCGTGCGCGTATGCTTTGCGCGCGCGGCAGAGTTGTGCAGAATGGCATACTATTTTTATATTTTGCGTCTGCGCTCGCACAAACGGTTTACATTGTTATATCCATCATCCTTGTAGATTTTCGGCCTTGCTTTGTAAAATCTTTAGGCACAGTCGCAAAGTCAAGAGTGGTGAGTTTTAAAGAAAATGCAACTTAAATGTTGCATGCATTGTTGAGTTGTATCTGGAGAAAAATAAGGCCTAGAAAGAAAAAACATAATTAATCACATAAGCTTAGATTTCAAAGTAAACTCAGAAGTTTTCGTCCAAAGTACATATACTTTTAGTATTGAAAAAGTTGTCACCGTAGAAATACTTTGTGTTTTTGATTGATAACATTGACAATTCACTTCTAGTTTTCTTCAAAATAAGATTGTGTGTCAAAATGTGAAAAGGGACGGATTTGGTGACCAAACAGCATTTTTTGCGATCAAAACTACCAACTCTTCATTTCCAATAAAGACAAAAATGTTCCCAACCCCGTATTTGGCAGATTTAAACCTATTTCTGCTCAGCAAGATTTTGTGCTTAGCAAGTAATGCGGGCTTTTATGGAATCGTGCCGAGTTACCAACGTAGTAGAGCTGCGGAAGCACAAAAAGTGGCTAGTCACAACATGTTTACTATAGAATAAAGTTACCAAAGTAAACCCAATTTCACAGCGCTGCTTAGCGCAAAATTCTGCGCCTCGGCAGCACCATGTTAAGTAAAATGAATATATGGGCCGTAAGCGCGGTATTCTGCAGTAAGCAGAGCAATGAAATTTGGCACATGTCACAATGTACAATAAACGACTGGTATTCTGCTCAAGGAGCTCTATGAATGAAACTGAACCCCAGGTCAACCTCATTCCCAGTGGTGATCGGTCTCGCCGCGCCATTTTACCCCTGCACGCGCTGCTTGCTCGTAGTGACGAGTGGTAGCGATACGGCGCGCTACCCCCAAGGTAGCGAAGCTAGGCCCCAGAACTGCTAAGTAAACAGGACCAAAATCACGATAAGCGCCGAATTTCTGCGCTTGCTGTGTAAACGAAGACTCCCTATAGTAAACTTGAGTATATGCACACGCACAAGCAAAACACGCTTGACGCAAGCGCGAAATTCCCTGCTTCCGTAGCGCCGATTCTCTGCTTACGGAAGCAGAGCCATGAAATTGGGCTCATGAAATTGCCCTTCCGACCAGACACGTTACTATATCAGCCCCTGGTTCAATCTCTAGAAAACACCTGACCTTGCATGCCCTATAGTTCGTTTGAGATGGTATGATTATAAGGTTCGAAGTGCGTGTCACTGATACCGTAATAGATGCGAACCTGATCCCACTTTATGGCACGTCAACTGCTCTCTGGTAAAAAGGGAAGGTGAGAAAGGACAATGACACTTACGGCAAGGGTTTCAAATTAATCCACGAGGAACTTACTGAGCTAAGACGGTTATTTTGTTAAACCTAGCTGGCAGATACTTTTATCGGCTTTGTATCAAGATAAATCTGTGGTTTAGCAAGGGATATGCCTTTAAAAAAAATACACTAATTTTAATGATTAAAGTTTACCTGCGTTAACCTGTCTTTGCACATTACTTTGTGATCTGTAGAGCCCAATGTCACTGCACTGCACATTTCAAGGGCCACGTTGCCTTCGGGTTGGGCGTTTTGGGCGATAAAAATAATTTGTTATGAAATGCTGGTATGGCTCGAAAGATATTTTCAAAGTAGAACATTATAATGATTCACGTAAAAATCCATGACAGACATTCCATGACAGTTTGTAGAACCAAATTTTTGACTCCAATGACGGACCGTATGATCCGCTGGTTGTACTCCCAGATGCAAATTTATGTGCGTGTTTTTTTTATATTTTTATAACAGTCACTAATTACAAGGTGTAGGTTACAAGGAGCAACATTTTACGAATTTTGAAAAGTGTCCCTCTTAACGCTCGCGGTGTATTGCGCTTTATCGGCTCATTGGGTCACGGACAGCCTAGATGGCACCGTAAACAACTATTGTAACTAGAGCCATGAAATTGGGCAAAGTGCCCAACTTCATAGAGCTGCTTAAGCAGAAAAAATACTAACTAAGAGAGGTTTGCGGTAACATCATGTGAACATCTCTGAGTAGTAGGTTCTGAAAAGAGACTAAAAAAAAGCTTAACAGTGTGCTAAGCAGAAATGAGCGGGATACCAGTCAAAGATTGCACACGTATTTCGGTAGGTAACCTTAATCTGCCTAAACCGCAGTATACGTATAGTCTGCTGCCTCTCTGTTTAGTTTAGCTGAGCTGATAAGGTTTTTAGCAATAATTTCTGCATAGCAGATCTCTGTGAGTTTACTGTAACCGGTCACCGTGGATGGCGAGCAATGGGCCCCAACCACCTTCTAAGCCTTGTCGGCAAGCGAATGAATTTTTAATATGGTGCCCTGAGCTGGTCGTAGTCGTCATAAACCCTCCATAGCTTAATCCGAATCTGCCAAAACCCACCAGTTGTCAACAAGTAGTGGGCCTTTTATTGCTATTGATTCCAGAAAAGTATTTTTGAAGAAAAAAAACCCAAAACGCCTTTAGCGCCCTGTGTTCACTGGGTTCTATAATTTATACACACTGATGCGCCCTGCAGTCATTACGTTCTGAGATGCTTTCTCATTCTTTTATTTGGCATCATCACGCATCGAAGCTGCGTGATGTGGAGGTTGTCATATAAACGTCTCCGATCGATCTTGCACAGATCTCCTCGGATGACGATCCACCCGTTACGGGAGCTTATCCTTAGCTTATTTGGGAGGAATCCGTACAAAGAAACATGTTTGTCCCGTGAATATTGTTTACCCATGATCACCAGATTGGCTATAGGCAGAAATTTGTTGAACAAACATGTTCGGACAAATCGCCCGTATAAACGTAAACATGTTGAGCTGGGATCTCTGTGCTATTAGGGCCTATTTCATAACTACATTATTGCATAATAATGTGTTTTGACCACCCCCACCAAAAAACCCCAAACCAAACAAACAAACAAACAAACACAGACAAATAAACAGACAAAACAAAACAAAAAACAACTTCAACAACAAACACATGGTCTTCCTATCCGGAAGACAATATTATGTGAAAATTGAAATTATGAACGAATAGCCTTCTTGTAGAATGTATATAATTTGTTGCTTGTAAATTGCCTCGTGTGGTGGCCCAAAGGTGTTGCTTATATATATCGAGCCTCGGTGGGTACGATGTTGCAAAGCCTCAGCCCGGACCGTCCCCCACACCTGAGCATAATGTATTAAACGCCCTGCGTGCGTACAGAGCGACCCTGCAGTTTCGTCTGACTGCATACATGGCTACAGATTAACCCCAAATTTTGTGGTTTGAGACTCAAGCAACTTACCCCTAAATGATCGAAAAAAATAAAATCTAAACTATGATGACTGCAGTATGACCGAGGCATACAGTTTCCGCTATCCATTCGGGGTGGGGAGAGGTAGTTTGTGGTGCGGCGGAAGGGGGGGGGGGGGG
>CM021535.1:10326369-10341329 GCA_010994315.2 Pisaster ochraceus
GTCAAATTTCCTTCCCCTGGAAAGAACACGTGCAGCTGCATTCTGAGCATGTTGAGCATGTAGCTTTTATAGAAAGCTATTATTTGCGAGCTGCTTCGCTGTTCTAGTTACTGCAGGCATGATATTCTTCCAACTTTACTCCGATTTCTTACTTGTAAAATTTCACTTTAAAATGACCAATTTCATAGGATAAGAAACAGCTAGCACCACAAAACATGTTGCTTACCAGAATAAGGATATCTGGACAGAGTTGAAAGGAATTTTATCAGACTCAAAATCAACATGAATATATTTACACAGTGTGGTACTATTATTTATCAATATCGATTATAAACCACAAGACAGCCAGACTTGTCTGACCATTACTTATTAGTAGCCCAACACTAAAACAAGTGGCCTTGGGCCTGCAGATATAAGAGTAAAGATGGAGCCCTCTTATCTCCAGGCATCTGAAAACAAACAATTCTATGCAAATGTTTGTTTTTTTGTCGTTAATTTTCTTGCAACATCGATGACCAAATGAGCTCAATTTTTCACAAGTTTATTACTCTATGCCAGTTATTTTGGGATACACCAACAAGTGAGGATACTGGTGTTTGACAATTTACCCATAGAAATAGAACCCGGGTTCTATTTCTATGCAATTTACCAGAAGTATACCCTGCCGCTAGTCCTGAAGGGGGCGTGTCTGTCTTGGATGCTGGCGGTTCGGCACACACACGTACGGACGCGACGTGTTACACCATGGTTACACACATACGCTGCTGAAGTACAGTACGTGGCTTACTTACTAGCTAGCTGCTGCACGATCGTGTGAGTTGTTTTACAATGGAGGAAGGGAACGGATAACCGAGGAAAACTTAATGCTACGACTGCAGTATTAACTGTTAATAAAAAGGAAACACTTCCTCGAGTGGAGCTACAAAAAACGAGACTGACCTAGCTTCTAGATTTGTTAGATCGACAGTAGTATTTATTTCTAGGCTGAATCTACGCCAGTTGGTACGTGTTCAGGGAAGTGACACACCAGTGACAATCGACAGGTAATGTATGGATTTTCTCAGCGCAACGGGCATTTTTTGTCGGGCAGTTTGGACTCTTGCTTGGAGGTAGCCCTAAAGAACTGTACAAGTGTTTAGGACTCTTCCTCTGTGCCTGCCTCTGTGCTGTTTAGTATTAATCATGGCATGGAGGAAGGCCATGGTATAAACATAATACGAAAGAAAAACTCTACGCCGCCAGGGCTAGCTGGCTAGGCAGCCAATGTGTGCTCACCCCACTTAGGAATCCTATGACCTCCTACATGTTTGGTAATTATTTAAATAAAAGAAACATTATTTCGATGCTACTGTAATCCCAACGTGTTTTTTTTTCTCTGGATCATGACAATGTGTAACACATGCACAAGGAACACTTTGGCACACATGAGGCAGCACAAGATACATTCTTTTTCTAGTCTGTATTCCATAGAGCAAGGACCAGCTCAATAATGCTGTAACTCACTATCCCCGGGAAAATAATGACAAAAACTGAAATTATGCAAATGAATTTTCCAAGTTCTCCCGAAGTGGTCTGGCTGGCTTGTTCAGTGTTGAAAAGCATCCTTATTTGAAAATTGATTATGAATTATGGAAAAGTGCAAAAGCCAATCCTCTACCTACGCCCCCCCAAAGATGTCAGATTTTTGCCACTAATTACAGCATGCTAACAGAAGGTCAGAAACACAGGTGGTTGAATTTCCTTCCTCCATAGACTCAGAGATAGAGATTGACTTGCAAACTGCTCAGGTAAAAAAAGACGCTATCATGTAACAGTGCAGTCCAGATATATTAAAGGTCATGAAGGTAGGATTGGCAGAGCCGACAAAATAGTCGCTGACAGTATTCATGTTTTGTGTGATCAACTGTACATGAAATAACAAACCTGTGCAAATTTGGGCTTAATACGTTCTACACTGTATATGGGTCAAGAGAAAATAGTGCAAAACCATACACAATTTCATGTTTAAACTCGTCCTTACAAAGGTAATACTTTGGATTGGTAGAGCTGACAAAATAGTCCCAGATGGCATGTTTTGTGTGATTAACCACACATGAAATTAAACAAACTTGTGCAAATTTGGGCTTAAAATCGTTAAGTGTGAGTCAGAAGAGAAAAAAAGTGAAAGCCATGCACATCTTTCAGCAAGTTTGTTTTTCAACCACTGTCGGTCACTTCGTACCCAACTCACTTTTCTGTACCGGTACCCAAAATATCATACCCAAGTCACTTTGTACCCGAATCACTTCGTACCCAGGTGACTTTGTACCCAAGTCACTTTTTACCTCAATTGTTTGTCGGCAGTCAAACTGAACAAAAGACCTTTCCTGACAAGTCTGTTATTGCATGCACGCAGTAAGTTTGGTGCTATCATCATCAAGCTTTCATGTCCTGTGTAAAGTTTAACTGCAAATTGTCTGCAGGACAGCGTGTTGGTCGCTTAATTTTCTTTTATGTTCACCAAAGATTTTGAGTATATTTTCAGGCTGAAATATGTTTCAGCAAATATAACAGTCATGAAAGGAAATGCATTTGCTTTGATATAATAATACTGTTTGAAACTATCACCTTTGTGCACAGTTTAGCTTTTTAAAAATACTTTTATGGTGTGCATAGTTAAACCGGTCTTGGCCTTGGCCTCGGACACTGTGGCCTTGGCCTCGAAGGCTGTCACTCGGTCTTGGCCCTTGGCCTCGGCCTTGGAGACCCTAGACTCAGACTCGGCATTGGCTTCGAAGGTCGTGGACTCGACTAAACACTGAATATTTCACAGAAAAAATGGTTCTAGTATGAACTTCGTAGTAAGTTCAGTAAGCTTCCAGATTAAAATTATGATAAAAAAAAAAAAATCGTTTTAAACCACACAAAAGCATCCTAGTACAGGCCCGAGGCCAGTTATTTTAGCTTCGGGCCAGTAAACTCGAGACTGGACAAGCCCGCTGGTCTTGTGTCTTTCAATTGAATAAAATGTGAAATAATATCTGAAAGAGACTGAATTTAATAATATATAAATTCTATTGAGCATTGATGTACATTTACCCGTAAAGACAAATGAGATACATGTGTACACGTGTAGGTCTGCTCCTAGTGCTTGTTCAACTATTAATTTAGATTCTGGTCTTGTAAACTATTCCGGTCCAGCAATCATTTTGAGGTACAAGCCCTTAGGCACATTAGGTCTTGTGTCCAAATTAGTGCTTGTACATTTGTAGCTTTCGCGTGTCATCTCGCTAAGGCGTGCCATACTTGCTAAGCATGTGCAGTGGGCTGCTTTTAAAGTTACATTTTTTAGCCCCAGCCTAGCTACCATGGGCAGGTGCGCGCCGTATCGATACCTCTCAAAAGCATGCTGGAAAAAAATGGCGCGGCGAGATTGATCACCCCTGGGAACAAGGACCCATTTAGCCGCTTGCGCCTTGTGCACGCGTGTCGTGAGTTGAGCCTGTGCGGACTTTGAACATGGTGAAGAGTGTGAAGTGTTGCATGCGGCGATATATGGTTGCCAAACGACCTCCCCCACAGTACTGTAGGGATGCTGCTCCCCCGTGCAGTACCGAGTCAAACTCGACCCGGACAGGATTCGCCTCAATATTATAAACCGTTGTTAGAAACGACCCCTTTAGTGATTATACATGTAGAAAGAGGACATTTTTCACCCAAATATTTGAATCTGAAAATGAAGCCTTTCTCAGGCATCTGAAGAGTGAAGACGCACAATTCTACATGTATGCAACAAAGGGTTTTTTTTCTTTCATTATTTTCTTGCACCTCTATGACCAATTGAGCCCAAATTTTCACAGGTTTGTTATTTTATTTTGGGAGAGACCAAGTAGCTGGTCTTTGACAAATACCAAAAGTATACCCTGCCTTTAAGAGCAAGAAATGAATAGCGTCTCTGTGTATTATTTTTGTTGGGCCCTGTAATATTAAACAACATAGTTTAATTGCTTGATTAACATTTTCCAAGGTTTTCCTTACACTATTTGGCTACAGCTTAGATTTTGTTGCAATACACATGTACATGTAGAATATCCTATGCAAGGGTGACGACTGACTTCTCTTTATTCCCAACATTTTCAGAAAATTCCCTCATGCCTTACACGCTAGGGTTGGGGTAAGGGTTAGGTTTAGGAAAATACAGTAGGGGTGTGAGAACATAGAGGTGTCGATGGGTGTCAGTGTGTTACCAATAAAACATGCATGTACAGTGTACTAAACATTGGAAATAACTATTAAGTGGCTGAATCATGCACCAAGCCTCATTAGTAATGTGGAGGTCCTTGAACCATATAAATCAAAAGAGTTGTCAAAGGTCATGGCTCTCCTGGATTGTTGAATGCATCATAGTCTGGATTGTTTTGCCCGGGGCTCGATTTTACAAACACAATTGACTCATTTTAGGATGAGTTTTCAATATTAGTGATTTGTTTTGTGACATCACACTTTGCTTAGCAATTAAGATTGATGCACAGCTTAAGATCAGTCTTAATTAGCTCGTTGTGAAATTGGCCACTGGCGTTGCTTTTCACTTCAAATTTTTAAAGGTATTTTCGGTACTACATGTACATGTAGCTCCGTGTATAGCCTAATATCCCCAAAAAGACATAACTTTATTTTGCTCGCAGGCGAAGGGCACTTTTTCAAATTTATCTGGAGTCTGGTCACAGAATGCTCGTTCTGGGTGTGTTTATTTTGGATGGGTAGGCCCTGTAGGTCAAAATTCATCAGCTAACAAACCAAAAGTTGATGAGAACAACAGAATAAAGATAGTTTTGGTTAAATACTCAGCATTTTTCAAGTTTAAGCATAAGCAGGCCTCTAAATAACCCACGGCACCCACAGCAATTGCCGTGGTGCCCTATGCTTTTGCTGTGGTGCCCTTTGCAAGGTTCCAATACAATTTTCCTCATAGAGTGCCCCTTGCCAGAGGAAAATTGCCGTGCCCCTTCACGAACGAAGTTCAGGGCCTGCATGAGAATTGGTTGCTATGGGGACCTTAATTACAATGTGCATACGTGTCTGTACGTCTAGTAATAATAATAAATAATAACAATTCATTGCATTTCTAGTTTGCCCTATCATTTGAGGATGGTTAAAGGTGCATGTTCAATAAATATTCAAAATCAAAATACAAACAACAAAAATTACATTAAAATTTCATCAAAATACATACACCTGTATGATTCAGCCTAAAAATAAGAATGTACCAACCATAAAATTACGCAAACAAAGTGGAGTGCATGGAATGCTTGAAGTTGATAGTCTGTTTTGGGGCTGATTTGAACTGAAATTTTAGATTTAAATATTAAATATATTTAATTTGTTTTTAGATTTGAGAAAGTTGCAAACCCTGATTTAAGGTAGGTATATAAAAAATGAAATTAAATTAATAAAAGTAAAAAAATAACAAAACCAAAGCAACTGCAACACTTAAACTGGAACTCTAGTTTTCAACAACAAATAAATAAACAAATAAAAAAAAAACAATTTTTGTTATTATAAATAGATAAAGACAGCAGAATTAAAACAACATAGGAAATACTTTTTTTCCTCTCGAAATTGTGGGTGGGACAACTGGAAATCAAAATTCATTTTTGATAAAATAAAATAAAAGTCTACATGTATTACAATTGAAAAAGAAGAAGAAAAAGTACCCAGCTGGCCAAGATTTTCAATTTAATTCCTGATAAACTACAAAGTTGTTTGTTTAAGCCAGAAAAAAAAACAAACATTAAAAACTACTGATGTTGGAGACCTTTGGTCTAAAATATCTGGTTCATTTGAGGCATTACTTTGTTCTTCAGTGTTTAGATTATATTATGAAGCCACTCGCTATTTGCAAATCGAAATTGGGGGTGGGTGGGTAGGTGGGTCAAAACAATTTCGGAAAATCAAATACAAAACAAAGAAAACTAAAAAAATCGTAATTTTTTAACATTGACTATTCTGAAGGTATTAATAAAAAAACATTTTCTAGATTGTGGATTGAATTTTTATGTTAATTTGAACAGCCATGGCTAACGGGAGTGACCACAGCAATCGATCCATAATGCGCTCACTCAAGCATTTAAAGCACTCTCTAATAGACAATACACGTAGGCCTAATAACTTGCGCATTGGGCATTGACAATAAGAACAATCAGGCTTTGTGCTTGCAGCACAGCTGTAATCTATGGAGCTCTGGAGATGCCACCAATTTTTTTTGACCCTGTATTTTTTGTTGTTGATAAAATGATTTC
The DNA here is from genome assembly GCA_010994315.2 of Pisaster ochraceus. Lineage (NCBI taxonomy): Eukaryota > Metazoa > Echinodermata > Asteroidea > Forcipulatida > Asteriidae > Pisaster > Pisaster ochraceus. Next base: position 10,332,648 of record CM021535.1, read on the forward strand.
ATGATGGCGATAGTAATTCATCCATGATTTTACAATATCTACACTCCCAGGTGCCCTCATTTGAAATAAGATCTTTGTGAATAAAATACATTTGATACATGTAAGTTTTTATTGTACATACATGTAGGAATCTCATAGAATTAAAGTAATAATGTAAATTTGTTTAATCTTGGCTCTATGTCAGATTGACTTAGCAAAATAGCTATCTGCATAATAAGAGAGTGCCTAAAAAGGGCTTGTTTTAATCAAATTCAAACAGAATACAGTTTTAATTGGCCTGAAGTACACTCTTTCAGCATGTTCGTGCTGCCACTATATTTGTCGTATTTATGTACATGTATATATATAAAAAACAAAAAACAAAACAAACAATTTAAATGGCTGTCATTACATCGTCAAGAAGGCTGAATATATTTAAATCGCTTTACCAAGTTCTTGGGGGCCTTTTAGAATAATCAATGTTTCAACATTTTGATATTTTTTTCAAATTTGTTTTTGGCGCACCACCCAAGTTTAGATTGTTTTTAATATTGAGACTATATTTAACATACTGTAACGCACTGCCATGGGTGATTGTTTACTCTGCAGTCAAACGCAAACAGAAAACAAACAAACTCAAATTCCGTTCAATATATGAAACACACTGATTTATTAATTCTCCAAGAACAACTTATTCAGTGCTGACTCACTGAACTCATCAGTTGGTCTGTCTAACACAACTAAATCATGCACAACACATTGCTAGAAAAAGGGCGCCAAAACAACGAATCCTGCCAGCGCACCTGGATAATCTCTTATATTAAATTTACACAATTTGTTAAACATTGTTTTATACATCAGCCAACGTGCGCAGTAATTTGTCCAATCACTGTACAGTTCACACAAAGTTTAGTCCAGCTGCTGTGGGAGCGCCGTCCTTCCATCATGTCCATGATCTGACGATGTTCTCCAGCGCACCCGGCGAGGCGGGGCTTTCCTCAATATTTACTGAGCAAACAGTTTGTGTTCATTACAATACACTGAAGAACAAAGTAATGCCTTACATGTACATTGAAGCAGATATTTTAGATTAGCCCAGCTCTAAAGTGTTGTACCTTTTCAAGACTGGACCCATTATTTCCACCCCCTGCCAAATACCCACTGAAGCTGAAATTGGTCTTTCCTTGGTTGGGGGCACTCATATGTAGAGACATTAAGCTTAAGAGACATTACCCACCGATAAGTTAGCAAACTGACATTTCTTGTGGGCATGAGGGGGGGGGGTTCAAAATTGACAAAAAGTCCCTCACGTCAGTACAATTTTAAGTTAATTAAGTCCTGTTGCGCAAGAAGTGAGTCGTACCAATTTTGACAGTAGATTCTGGTAACATGATCGAGTATCGGTCAGCATAAATTTCAATTATAAGGGGTGTATCTTATCTTGATATTTAGATATGGGCCTCTGAATTTGCCAAAAACTCACCGATGCAACACAGGGGGTGAACAAAATGAGCAGTTGGGCTAAATTGTTCAAGGAGGTCAGATCCTAAAAATGACAAGGATGTGGCAGATAAAAATGTGAGTGTGTCCACTACACCTACATGTTTAGAGGATTCTTTAAAAAAAAAAATCAAAAAAATCTGAGTCGGTCACTCAATTTTTCAATGCTTTAGGTGAGTTGGCGGTGAATGACCCACATGCCAGCGTCTTGAACACATTGAAGCCATGTCTTTTTGCAATTTACATGTACCTTCTCAGCTGCGAGAATGGATGATTAGCCTCCTAAATGATCAGTGAAAACTCAGCCTCGCTACCATGGGCAGCGCGCCGTATCAATACTTCTCGTCACTAACCCCTGGTGGTGAGGGATCAGCCTCGCTACCATGGGCAGCGCGCCGTATCAATACCTCCCATCACTAACCCCTGGTAGGGATGTACTGAAAAACAACTCTGATAGGCTCCCAAGAGTGACTGCTTTGCGCGCACGCTTGTTAAAAACTTTCGTGCGCATGTATGGTGCTTGTAGGACGCTTAGTACGGGCGTGTGAAAATGCAAGCATTTTGACGCGATTCTATTTCAAATGAATCGTGTTTTTACATGGTCACCCTAAACTGCATACATTAGACTTATCACAAAATCAAAAAAGAATGACACAGGACCTCTTTTACGGGTTACCATACTTGAGCGCGCGCGTAGAATGGATCGGCGTCAGGCCTAATTAAAATGTGCTAGATTCTAGCACATTTTAATGAACCAATTCCAGGGGTTATGATCGACCAAGGCATGCTGGGAAAAAATGGCGTGGCAAGATCAATCACCACTGGGAACGAGGATGGTCGAAACTGTCTTCCAAAATCAAAACATCAGGGCCCAGTATCACAGAGTGCTGCTTAAGCACAAAAAGTAGCTGAGCACAACAAAATTATGCTTACCAGAATAAGGTTACCAGCCAAAATACCATGCAACTTGTGCAACTTGTGGCTGGTATCCTGCTTTTTTTTGCTCAGCTTAAAATTTGTAAGCGATATTTACTGCTTAAGCAGCTCTATGAAATTGGGTCCCGGTCTTCTTCTTTTTATTTATTTATGATTTTTTTAAAATTCTTGTTGTGAAACCAAGGACTCTCAGAAAAGCGAACTTAATCACTGTACTTGGCAAGAACCTCATGGAGAGAAGACAAGGAAGAAAGTTTCAGTTTTAGATGTGGGAGGAAAACCCCAGAGAATTATTCTAGGCAAAACCAATGCACAAAGTGCCCCCAGTGGGATTTGAACCGGGGTCCCAACCTGACCTCCCTTGTAATTTTTATAGTAATGGTGTATGTTTTACCAGTTGCTGTCCTCATTCCCTTGTCTCACAGGCACAATGAGGGTTTCTACACTGTCAGCACTGGTGGGATTGACCGTTGGTTTCTGCATCGGACTCATTCCCTCCATCCTAATGGGCGGACATACAGGTATCAACTTATTTCAACCGAGTCTTCATCGTGCTGATGAAATCATGACGAGTGCAGACAGAGTTGAAACCGTCTTAAGAAATGATCCATCGGCAAAGGAAGCTGTTTTAAAACATAAGCCAAAGTAAGTTGTTTTCATCTATTTGTATGGGTGTTTGTAAATTAAATGAAGAACAGTGTAACACTGCTTTCTTTTTCAGGATATTGAACCATTTCACAACACACAGCGCACTTAACTTGCGGCTATTCTATCCGCCATTTTGGAAGTCACAAATTGTACAAAAACGAATCGACTCCCAAAGTGGCTGAATATGGTAGGCCTGTATTATGCGGAGGTGCATTCCGCATTGCCAGGAATGTGATTCCTCAGTTTTTACCCAAATATCCAGGTTTTTTTAACCCCCCACCAAAAAAATAAATAAATAAGGAAATAAAAGAGTGGCAATGAGTTCTTAAACGGCCGTTTAAAACCTTGCAGGGTCGTGGCCGTGCGATAAAGGACTGAGCCGAAGGGGAGGGCCTTTATCGCACGACCACGACCCTGCCGGTTTTAAACGGCCGTTTAAGAACGAGTCACTACTCTTTTGTTCCCATTCGAAAATCCCCTTTTGCTAAAAAGTGAAAAAATGTTATAGACAATCTGTGACAATCTGCTTCGCAGTGAATTTTCGAAGTTTGTACATTTTAAAAAACTTTTTAAAAGTTATGTTGGGTTGTGTGTATGCGCGTATAAAAATAGATCACGCGCTGGTACTAAATAGCTATATATTGCGTTCCGCATAATTAAATTGGCGTACATGAGCTTGCGCGCCCAACACGCGAAGCCAGCCAGTCTTAAACAGCTCCAGCTGGTCTTTATCAGCCGTTTAAACACCCCCAGTGACATGCTCTCCACCAATCGGAATAGCGAAACTGTCTGGGGTATTTATGAATAAAAAACATAAACAATAAAAATCAACTAAGAAAAAGAAGAAAAAGATTTAAGATCGTAAAAACATAAAGATGAAACCAAATAGAATGCCCCAGAGTGCAGATTAGGGCTTTTAAAACAAAAAATAAATGTATATAAGTAGGCTTTGCACTGGCAAGCTTTTCACCCTCAAAAGCTTTCAAGCTTTTCGCTCACAGTCTACCACACCACATCTCAACAGCCTATCGCATCACTGATTGTTCAAGGGGACTACAGCTTAAGCTTCTGCAATCCTCTTAACAGGAAATTGCCATATAGCTACAATTGCTTGTCGCTCCTCTCATTGGGCATGGGATGCCAAACTTATCCAAGTCCAAACATGGTGGTGTGAAGTGACAAACATGCTACCGTGGAGGGTGGTAAAGGATCGATGTCGCTGAATTCTGTTATTAAGTACAAGTTGTTACTTAAATTGTTTTGTTTTTTTCAACATAATGATGATTTACAGGCAAAATTATCAAGAAAGATACAATGAAAGTCACATATGTGAAAGTTTCAGCTGAGAGTGTCTACTTGTTGAGAAAACAGCAAAAAGCTGTGATGGTATTTTCACAAGAACATCGCATCCATCCGCGTTTAGCGAGGTGACAGCTGGTACCAGCCACATCTCTGGCCATAGCATTCGCGAACGGACACCAACCCTCAGAAATCTGAGAAACGATTCATTCACGAATTGTCTCCCAGATTCAAATGACCGAAGGGAATCCTTTCTCAAAATAGTTTATACTCTCAACAGCTGCTGTGCTTCTCACCAAGTAAGCTTTCATGGTCATTAATTCTACAGTACATTGTGAAATCAGTCACAAACTGAACATGTCATGGTATTTTGAACGATGAGAAAACTAGGTTTTTTAGCGCTTTGGTTGTTGTGTGTTATTAATGTGTAATCATGTATGAATTTTATGTTTTATCTTCAAGCACGCTCTGTGTAAGTGGCCACCTGTTATGGTATTTAATATTTATTAACACATGGTTTGGCAATGCCAACAAGTTGCTGTCGACAGATTGAACTTGGAAGTGAAGCACCCATAACCTTAATAAGGCCAGGTGTTTACCAAGATTAATTGGTATTATTTCACATAATAATGCCATTTTGGCTATGTACACATACCCTGCCCGCTATCGTTTATCAAAGAAAGTCCTTTTATTAGAAAAGAGAGCATGTCACCAAAAACACCTGTTAATGATAGCGTAGTCTCCTGTTAGATGTCATGGAGCTACTTGTATGGCGGGTTAGCTTCAGGGTCAAAATTAGTCCAGGACAACCAGCAGATAAGTACATGCTGTCCAGGACAAGGTTTTTTTATCAGTCAATTATTTGACTGAAGGACTAGATAGGTCAGGGTTCAATTTCACAAAGATTCATCTTAACGATAGGGCCATACTTTGCTAATGACCCCAGATTTTTTAAATTTTTTTAAAAATATTTTTATTATTATTATTATTATTTTTTTTATATACTGATTTTTTTTTATTTATTTATTTATTTATTTATTTATTTATTTTTTGTTTGTTTGTTGTTGTTGTTGTTGTTTTTTTTTTTGGGGGGGGAATTTCTGTCCGAGAAGCTGACTTGTTATAAAAATGGTTAGGGTAGTAAGCATCCTGTGAAAACTGTTTCGTTTGAAATTCTCTCGTAGATTAGAAATCAATAATTAAAAACATTTGAATCTGGGAAATGATTCATTTTCGCAGTCTTCTGCGGTTTGGTTTCGGCTCATGATTGCTGCAGCAAGAGATGTGGTTGGCACCCAGCTAACCGTGGAAGGATTCGATGACATTCTTGTGAATATACTGTGACATTTTCCCCCCCCCTTTTTTCTAAATAAGTAGACACCGTATTCAACTAAAAGTTTCACATGTGAATTTGATGGTATCTCTTTTGATGATTTTGCCTATCAATCAGAATTACGCTGACAAAAACCAAACGATGACTTTCCCTTAATTGAATTGTCAATATCACCATGGTGATTTGTATAGACCATGCCTCAACAATCGTCTGACCATAGACTGCAGTGAAAAGGCTTTTAAGTGTTTGGCAATTACAGCATCTGGCGATTATCATCGCTCGGCCAAAACAAGCATTAAGTTTGGTAATCAGAGGTGGGCACAAACTGTTATTGTTTTGCAAGTAGCCGAAAGCTTACATTAGGTCAAGTTTAATTTTCAGGTTTTCTTGTTTCTATTGTTGAGTTGTTTCACTTTCAGATTTTGTATCAATTAATATTACATTCCCAAGAACATACATGTATATAATTTTCATGGTTGTAAACTATTTTTTACTATTATTACTGTTATTATTTATTCGGCCATTTCTCAAAAACCAATCATACAATATACAAGTTTGCCCTTATCAAATTGGCCAGGATTAACAAAAGTGTACTCAAACACTGTGACTCGAAAGTCTGCTGATCCAAACTTGAAAATTGGAACATAAGTAAAATACATACATTTATAAATACATTTATAAAACATTAAGGAAATAAATATACATGTAGATATTTTTCTAAAACAATGAAAATAACATTTGGAAAAACTAAACAAATAAATAAATTATTAAATTAACATCTAAATAAATAAATAAATAAAATAATTGACGAAACAAAATCTCGCCCACATAAAACTTCATAATGGTTGGGACCACAATGGTCCAAGTAGTTTGAATACACCTTAGACTTGCACATGTGACCTCGCACTTTGCTTAGCAGTTAAGATTGATACACATCTTAAGGTCATTTATTGTAGCTTCTTGTGAAATCCAGCCCAGATGGTCATTTTTAACGTGTTCATCACTTGAAATATGGTTTCTGGTTGGCCTTTCTGGGACCTAGACTGAGAGAGGAAACAAAATTAAGAAGACTTGTATTCACAAGTCCTTTCTGAAGAATTACAGCTCTATGAACATTAGTTTGACTTTTGGGAGTCTTCTGTGCCGTAGTGTAAGGCTAGTTTAATTAAATGTCTGCAACGTGAAGCGATGATCTTTTTCAAACACTCTGACAATGTTTTTATTCTGTTCTATCTACATAGCCTTGAGAATGAGGTGATGGATTCACAAAGACAACATGAAGAAGTTGTAGAAGCCAAGGATAAAAAACCGAGAAAAATCCTCTTAGACTGCGGAGCCAACGTAGCCTCAACCGTCCTGCTGTTCCGGGAGACATATCCTGACGGAGCAGATTATATCATCCACTCGTTTGAAATTGACGACCGGCTGTCGCCGTACTTTAGCCCGTATGCCAAGCACCACCTTCACTGTCCCGTTGGGGTCGCTGGAAAAGATGGTAGTTATTGTACAGTTTAATTTCAATCAGTTTGAGTTTTTATTTCAAACAGATGTAAGGAAACTGAGACTGGAATTGAGACTAATCTTGCCTTCGGTTAATAAAATTTGTTCCCAGGGCAACTGATTATTTAGTCTTGGTTCAAGGTGTTACAATGTTTTCACATCATTTCTTGATAAATCATTACACAAATGAGCGAAGCAGCAGCACATTTTAAGGTAGTCTTACGTAATTTTTTTAATCAGCCATTTTCGATTAGAAACGAATGATGTCTGGTATAGTAATTTGCTTAGACTGAAGTGACAGCTTAAACTTGACATCTTGCTACGCAGGGTTCTCCCCATGCACAAGCTAGCGTATCGGGCCGATACTTGCGAAGTGCGTGCCGATACGCGCACATTTCGGCTGATACGCAAGAAAATTTAACAATATTTATAATTTCTCAAAAAAAATCAAGAGAAAACCATAGAATGCTCCAGATTGCAGAGTTTTTTTTAGGGCTTTTGAAACCAAGATAAACACACAAAAAAAACATTCCAAAGAGTACGCTGTTTTAATTTGGGGTTCGCCCCGGTGTTCCTGGTTTGATTGGCTGCATATTGCGCCACAGCAGCTTGTAAACCATTACATGGTGCTATGTAAAAGGAGTACAATGTAGGTCTCATACTTGAGAAACGTTGCCCCAAATACCTTGCAGGAAAATAGTGAATGTTGAAGCGCCTTGAGTGTCACTGAGGGACGGATATGTGCGCGTTATAAATGTACATTATTATTGTTACCACCCTTCCAATGTATTGCTTTGTGTATGTAAACAATTGCCCCAAACAAAACTTTTTAATCGTGTGGCCTGCAGAGAGAGGGCACTGCGAGGGCGCTGTCCAAGGTCAATGCACTTTTACTTAATAAAGGCATTGTTTTAACCAAAAGACAGAAATAGACTCCAACTATTGCCTTCATATTTCATTGCCACAGGTTTATCTCGAGACCCTGGTTACATTATTATTATTTAAATTCAGCAAGCCTCGGCCAAACATTAACAATTTTGGGTCCAGAATGCCCCACAGTTTTGGAAAAAACCTGGGGAGAACCCTACTATGTCATCAAATTCTTTTGTGCCGTTTTATGTAAGAGACAGCGACCACCCATACACAATTTTGAGTGAATGTCTACTGGTACACCGGTACCAGGCTTTGCTCATGTGAAGGTTGTGATACAAAAGCTGTCCCCAAACTGTTTGACATAATGTACTCAACCAGTCTGAGTAATTCAAATTTAAGTGGTCATTTGTGACTTGGGCAAGTCAGTGGACCAGGCATCAGTCAAATCTAACTCCGCAATTTGGCTTAATTTATGTGGCCTCGACGAGGGAGCTGAAAAAATAACCGCACCCTACCCGGTGGTACTGTGGTGCAGTGCAGTGGCGTAACCAGAGGGGGGACGGGGGGGCCTGCGCCCCCCCGCTCAGAACCCTTGCCCCCCCTCTTGCCCCCCC
>CM021535.1:10346896-10358442 GCA_010994315.2 Pisaster ochraceus
ACGATTGATTTGCAGTTACGATCAATCTTAGCTCTTTGTGAAATCGGCCCCTGACCCTGTCAATATTTTATCTGTGGTTTGTGTTTGTAACAAAAAGTCTACCCTCAATTGTATCTGTGCACGTGTACAGACCCACATGAATGTTTACTCCCAATGGAAAACAGTTTGTATTGATCGAACATGTTTTTCCTGATGGTGCAGATACTACGGCGAGTATCACGACTGGCAACCGACAGGCTGGGCTAAGAAAGACAAGGAACAGATTCGAACCGACGTCAAGGCAGCCGGTTTTTCATTGGTGGACTGGGTCGGTGAGAAGAGGACGTACAGCGATATCACTGCCATGAATCCAGTCAACGTAAGACTTCAAGCCTGTCTGTTGTCCCTTGTGTGGTCATTGTTTTAAAATGTAGATTTGAAATGAAATCGGCGCTGAAAATGAGTGAATCAGCAGGGCAGCCATATTTTTTAATATTTTTTTTCACTGATGATAATTTTTTGGGGGTGGTATTGCTTTTCAGTGTGTGTGTAGGGGGGGCATTTGTTTCCCTGTTTGAGGGCATTCATTTATCTTGTTTTTTAATTTTTTTATCGGGCACCTGGGTGGTGGGGGGGGGACACTGGAAAATTGATGGGGGGGGCAAGTGAGTTGTCAGCAAATCAGTGCAAAAAATAGTTAATTGTCTGACATTTCGACCCTAGCAGAGTCTAGGGTCGAAAAGTCAGGACATTAACTATTTTTTGCATTGATACCATAGGTCCTTTTGGTTCTAGGCAGTTTGAAAAGCAAATTCTGCTTTCTCAAACAAATCACAGTATTACAGGTATAGACAGTTCCCGATAGGCACCATCTTCACTGGCAACTTGGGTTTTGGCTTTAAACTGCATGAAGCGTTCCAACTACGTAGCCCAAAGAGTGACACACTGACAAATCATGCAAGGAGTTTGATAAAACCCCAGAGTGCGGCAAGCTGTATTTATGCACAGTGCAAATTTGTGTGTTAAAAAAAATGACTTAATTGCCCTTAATGATGTCCCTGTTCATACTGTAGTGTCAAGTGGAAATTTTCTAAAAGGTTTGTGTCATCTTGTCTCAGTATATGATGAAGCACATTTGGTAGCAGCGGTGGGATCCATTAAACAAAGTTGTACATTATGTCGACAGATCTGCATTGGATAACTTTTATTTTGCTGACACTGCTTATTGATACAAAATTCATTTTGCCAAAACACCTGTCATCTTAATTTGTACTCACTGGACCCCTGTGATTTTTGGACACACAGGTACCTCAAGATACGCCAGGCACAGCTGGTTCAATCTACTCCAATTGTGAAAAGGGCTCAATATCTTTAGCAGTAGCTGTTGGTATGAACTTTAAACGGGCACACCGTGTAGTGGCCACACTGGCGGCCTACAGGATACCACTGCCTATCACGCTGTTCGTCTATGGAGATTTCGCACAGACGTTTCCCGAGATGGTTACCTCTTGGGCCAAGCACTTCAAGATCGGGATACGTGAGGATGGACACAATCCCCCGGGTCACATCCACCTCATGCCTGGTAACTGGATCCGTATGGCGCTGATTAGTGCTACACGACGTCTCCAGGAATTAGGATTAACAACATCGTATTACCTACCAACTGTAGAGGGCAGTGTTACTAAGGCGATAACCGCTGAAGCTAAGGGAAGAGGACTGCGGATTGTTAAACCAGCTGTTGAATTTCCAGCAGCAAATGGTAAGTTCTCACCTAACACTGACTCTCACTGATACATGATTCTTAGGTTAACAAATACCAGTGTTTTTCGGAACCATTGATGATGTAGTACAAACACAAAGTTTTCAAAGTGTTCAGACTATGGCAAATTTTCCGGCTGTGCACAAATTGAAACACATTTGAAACCAAAAAATTGCTGAAAATTTATTGACCCAAATTTTGAAAAGGTCACCATGCCGGTGTGGCAGGAGATTCTGTCTCCCCTCCCCCCATACGGAGAATTGTTTAGATATTTCTTCTGACAGCGCCCTCTTATGAATCAATCTCCTTAATCCCATGTTAATTTCCTATATGGGAGACAGAACCTCCGGAGGACAGATTTCCGACTGGTATGTTGAATTTTGTTTGTACTGTATCATTAGAAACCATAAAATTGCAGAAAACTTCACCAAAATATTGAAAAGTCAACCCTGTGAAGACACAAGTCTGCTCAATCCATCTCAGGAGTTGCGAAGCCAATCGACCTCTTAACATCCAATGGTCCGAAAAACCACTTGAGCACTGCACCCACCCTGCCTACCTTGGAGTGACTTAAGGTCGCAAGATTTCCTTCAGACAGCACGTCAACAACACCATTAAAGCAAAAATCAGTACCCAAAACAAAATCCTCCCAAAACTGACCAACTCCAAATGGGGGAGCTACAGCCCCACACTAAGATCATGCCCTTGCCCTGAGCTACTTCTCTGCAGAATCAAATGTCTTGTCTTAGGGAAATCACCTCATGCCAAGAGGCTTGATGCTGTGTTGAACAACACCTGCTGCTTGATAACAGGCTGCCTCAAACTTACCAACACCAGCAACCTCCTTGCTGGTATTGCTCCACCTGACATCCGAATGGAAGTGCGGTAAAGTTGAGATGACAAAGACCATCAGCGATGAACGCCATCTCCTTCATGGACGCCAACCTTTAACGCAAGGACTAAAGGAGCTTTCTTAGTCACGTCTAAGCCTCAAAAACATCCCGGGAAGAAACAAGAATCAACTTCTGGAAAGAAAGAATCGAAAACAACCCCCCTCCAACTGACTTAAAAATCCCTCCTGCTGAAAACCTCCCTCCTGGTACAGAAGCAAAATGAACTGAGTGGAAAAACTCTCAACCGCCTGAGGTAAAAAGCTGCATTAGCCCGATGGGGTTATAAGACAGACCCTATCATCATTGATTGCAGAGAAGCAGACCACAGCATGGATCACTGCCTCAAATGCCCATTACTATCCCACCCATGCAGCCCCAGGGACCTCGCGAATGCCACCATTCATGCAAAACACTGCGCAGACAATGTAAAACGACCATTTGATGCTTTGAAGATTTGAAAAGAAAAAGCATCAGTATTTCTCGAACTATGGCTAATTTACCCAGTCAGCACAAATAAAATGTCATCAGTAGTCTGTGCTGTATCATTTGAAACCATAAAATAGGAGAAAAACTGTTGACCCAAATATTGACAATTTTACCATTCAAGCATGCTGATTTAAAAAAAAATGTTTTTAATATAATGTCATTATGATTGTTGGTTTTCATGTCTTTGTGAACAGGCTCACCGGCGCAGCTTACGTGGGAGAACTACTACAAGTTCCGTGATGTAGAGCGCGTGCCCAAAGCACTTCGCCGCATCCACGAGGCTCTGGTCAAGAACAATGGAGGAATACTCAGTCTGGATACGGATCTACCTGATACCTACATGAACTCTGTCTTCATGATGGACTACCTCGTTGAGACGTCGGGGTTCAAGATGGTACCTATGGATGAGTGCATCGCGAAATCAAACTAGACAAGCATAGGCCCAATGTTTTTGTTTTTGTTGTGGGTAAGTATAAGTACTGCAGCTGGTATGCATACTGTCAATGAATCAAGATATGGTACAGTTTTAGTGATGCTTTGGTTTAGGGTCTTACCGAGGCCAGGGTTTCGGAAATGGCCATCATACCATTTGGAAAGGGGAGTTTACCAGAAAAAAAAGTAACTTCCATAAAAATGAAACCATTCCCAGGATATGTGATTCCAACAAAGTGGTGTTGAACATGCTGCACCGTATCTTTATCATTGTAGCAACTGAAATTTTAATCGAGCCAACTTCTTTGGTGTTTATAAGACCGTGGCGAATCGCTCAACCAAATAATTGGACAAATGTAGTAAGTACTAAGTCATGCTTGATAAAGCAGACTGTTTATGTTTTATTTTGTACCGGGTAACAAGAGTTAATTTGCTTATTTGTTGTGGTTTTTTCCGTCGTTGTTGTGAATTGTGTTGTGTTGCCCCTGCTGGTGCATTTTGGTTCACTTTTGGCAAAGATAAAGTTTTACATGTATCTACAGGCAAGTGGAAGACAAGTGCTGTGCTTATGGGCATGATAGGTGTGTGTAAACGTGCACGGCTCATTATTTTGTGCAGCAATGTTTTATGCAAAGCCCAATTTCATAGAGCTGCTTAAGTAGCAAGAAGTACTGAAAGGGGCTGTGTCACCATGAACATAGCCTGCTTGTGGCGAGGCATGGAAACACAAACTTTCATCCAGTTACTACACATGCATGCGTTGACCATCACACATCAAAACAAAAGCTTAAATGGGTGCTGTCATTGTTACGGTGCGTGCATGTGCAGTAACTGGGTGAGAGTTCAGAATACAATGTCTGGCCTCAGACTCGCTGTGATCAAGACAACACAGCCCCTTTTACATTTTTTTGCTAAGCAAAATTGAGCAAACCAGTCACACATGTGGAATGGTATTTTGGCTGGTAACCTATTCTGGTAAGCAGTGCATAACTCAGATGTGCTTAGTTACTTTTTGTGCTTAGGCAGCTTTGTGAAATCGGGCCATGTTAAAAATGTGTGCATTGTTGGTGGCATTAATGCAAACGTTTTTGAAGGTTTTTCTTTTGAAAAATTACCATCTGTCCACATTTTTTCAGAGTAAAAAAAAAAAGGAACTTTAAAGCAATGTTTGTTGGAACCGAGGTTTCTTTAGAATTGTCAAATGCGCGAGGGACTTGCACGGTCTATTTGCTGACTGGCTGTTCAGGGAAAGCAGAAAAGCATGGCACCTAAATGATCTATACATTATCTCTGCAAGAGTTTACTCTCTTTGAGAGCTTTCGTTTTGCTTTCTTAGAATCACCTTTAAAACTGCTTTTGTTTAGCTTTAGACCCTGTATGCATATTTGGTTGGATCGTAGCCGGCGGTTGTCAAGTCACATTTGTAGAGGGAGGGGCTAGTGTTTGTTTGACTTGCTTTTTGACTTGCCCTACGCATTCTTTCTTACTGGTCCCTCCCTGTTGTTTACCCTTTTCATTTATTAACTTGTAAAAGATCTAAACTAATTATTATTATACATTTCAGGACCAATGGTGCCTGTGTACAGCTGCACAACCATTTATATATTGCAAGCTTTAACCACGACCTCTTGAAAAAAAGTGCCTTTTAGAAGTACTGTATTGTATATGGCAAGTGTTATTAACAAGGGGCTCTGAGGTCATTGTGATGCACTCATTTTTTCAATAGATAGAGTCCTTTATGAGAATTACAGGTCTCTTGAATCTCACATAACAAAACATTGCCACTGTGCTTGATACCCTTCAAGTTGTCAAAAAACAATGACGTCACATTTCAAATATATGTTCTGTACGTTTTTCTACAAAGAATGTTTAATTAATTCTGGAGTTATGATAATATTCAATCAAAACAGCATTGGACTTGACCTTTTGACTGGCGCGAAAATTCCACTTTGGAGTGAACAGACTTATTTGTTATGGCTCTCCGATGACGTCATATTGCAAATTCTGCTCTGAAAGAGAGTTCAATAAAATTACATTCGGGAAATGGGTGCATTACAAAACTTAAGAGTCCCTCTTTAGATTTTTAAAAATCTTTATATTCCTAACATTTATATAAATAAGCATGATTTGATAGTATTTTGTAGAACTTATTTATTGATCTAATGAAGATAACTCATCTGACATCATGACATCATCATGACATCATCTTACTCACGCCATTTTGGGACTCATGGTCTCGGTCTGTTTTGTTGTGTGCTTTTTAAAGCAATCTTCACACGCATTTTGATTTTAACTCCCAAGGTGGCTAAAAGTGGATAAAAACAAAAACATCCTGAGGAATAATGTATTCACTGCAGGAAATGAACAACCTATGTGGAGTTTATTTCCTCTGGTCATGTAACAAAGCTCAGTCAAATTCGTCCTACAATCGCGATGCATGCAAACTGTATCGTCGGAGATACTTGACAAGACAAATTTTATAAAATTGTGTATTTGATTCACTTTTTAGATTAGTGTATGAAGTTTGGATCTGAGGAGAGCATAGAGCTCTTCTCAGTAATTTTAGGAGCACAGTTCTCCCTGTTTTTCTTAAAGGCAAAGTATATCTTTGTTTTTTTGGAGCTGGTCGATTGTTTTAATCCTATATAAATGTAGATATATAACACTGAAACTAACATATGAAAATTTCATTTCAAAAGGTGGTACCGTTTTGAAGAATTGCCAAAAATCTGGAACAGTTTATGTCCATGAAGGAAGAATAATCCGTGATCGGAGTGCACATTCTCAGAAACGTTCCATGCATGAAACGTTTCCCAGATTGAAATTTGTTTGAATCTCTCTTTTTTCTAAAACTACATTCCTTAGAAAGGAATTGTTTCCCTAAATCAATGGCTGCAGTGCTTCTTACCAGGTAAGTTTTTCTGGTCATTAGTTTGTTGAGTAATTACCCAAAGATAATACCCTGCCTTTAAAATAAAGACCTGGTACAAAAAACAAAAAAGGAAACATTACCAACCCCAGAAATCGATGAATTGTTAACTCAGATTCATATGTTTTCATTGATTTCTAATTAACGAGGGCGTTTCAGGAGAAGTCATTTCGCAGCATGCTTTCATACTACCATTACCATCGTTACAATAAGTAAGCTTTCGGATAGAAATTACACCAACACTTTCAGGGTCATAACCAAAGTGTGACCATACCTCTAAGCGGCTCTTGGCCTATATGTAATAATATAGCATGGATTGGAATCAACAACGCCATCATAATGTGCAATAATTTTGATTATGTAACAGCAATGGAATTAAATACATTATTCACAGTTGAATAAACATTTTAGTCAGTACTTTAAACAAGTAGTGCCCATGCCTGTTTGTAAGTGTGATGTAATTTCACTGTAAGCCACGCCCCACTGTAAGCCACGCCCCACTGTAAGCCTTGCCCACCCACTTCACACAAACTGGTTCCACAGATTACCGGAAGTCCGCAGGAGTTGCACTGAGCTAGCTTGTCTTTGATGGTTTTAGCCAAGAAAAGTCTTCTCAGAATAGTTTCTGTAATGCTTTGAACGATGAAATGGGTGGTTTCTTATTTATTTATATTTATTTATTTGGTAACTATTACATACCAATCAAGGTTTGGCTCTGGTGTCTTTTGGCCCTGGTGTGTGTGTACCCTATATGATACCGTACGGTAAATTAACATGGACTGAAGTCAGTCAATTGAAAAGAGGGAACTGTCATACAAAATGTATACATAATTTACTGTGATGGGGGTGGGGGCGACACAGAATCTTGGGGGGGGGTAGTGTCTTCATATTGTTTGATTCAAACGTGACAATGCTAACGCAATAAGTTCATAGTAACATTTAGGGGGAACAGAAAGCTGTGGGATGTTACTATGGTACAGGCAGAGCAGTTTATGGAAAGAGTTGCGACAGCTTGAGATTAGAAGCCATTTTCAGCCCCCCCCCAAAAAAAAAAAACCCCCAAAACAACAACAACAAAAACAAACAATAAAACAACCCAAACAAACAAAAACTCTATGTGTACACACACGGTTGCTAGACTAGACTGCATATTGGGTTCTGCTACCTAAATTGGACCGAAAAATGGCGTCCAGTAACCACGTGACCAAAGAATACTGGTCCCTCTATGTCGCAACTCCTCCGATACACAGCTCTGGGTACAAGTGTTACAAGCAGGCTACCACCCAAGTCATCGTTGTGGTAGAGGATACCAGCCTGTACGAGACAGAAGAGAAGGTGCCTCGATGATGAGGCATCGGACGGAGGGGAGTGGGTGGGGTGCCAGGCTTGTCAACACAGACCTTTGCAGACTGAGACGGAGTGGCCCTTGAAACCTATACGTCAAATGAAACAATCCCAACGACAGACCAAGGCCAAGTGGAACATTTTCTCAAATTGAGCACAAACTGAAACGTGTACCACAAAAAATGACCTAGGAAGCCTGGACTTGTCATTGCCTTGTGCCCCGCCCCCCTTTTCTTTTTGGCGATTATTTATATGCAGGCAAAGTATTCTTCTTACTTTAATCTGATTTCTGATTCATTTTGCGTTTGGAAAATCAGAAAAGCTGTTATTCAAAAGCCTGAAAAGTGTATTAAAGCCCACACCATGTGTACTAGGTCAGCCCTCGTACTTGACAAAATGCTCCTAATTTTAATTGACTAAGGCCAAGTAATCATACCTGCACTTATGCTTACACCCCCCCCCCCCCCCCCCCCCCCCCCCCCCCCCCCCACAGACCGTATGCCGAATTCATAACCGTTGCAAACGCCTCTTAGACCCAATAATAACTAACAATTACTATACATCAAGAAAAGAGTTATTCGAGAAAGACTCTGCTAGGGTCGAAACGTTAAGCCACTAACCATTTTTTTTTGTGGCCAAAATAACGGCTTCGTACTTGTCTTGAGATGTGCCTCCTTGTTCATATCAAAAGTTGATAATAATCTTGCGGTGCAATCGCCATAAAATATAGGATTTTGTTTTGTTTCCATTGAGCTGTGTACAAATTGTGCCTGCAGAAAGTCCAGATTCACAGCGCCTCTTTTTTTAAACATTGTGATGTTACAGGTTTGGTGAATATTTTCACTTCTTTCTTTTTTTCGCTGAAAAATATCTTATGGGAAGTGACTCGACGTCCCATTTTTTAATGGGGGTTTTATTTAGGTTTGGCAAATCTCAAAAACCCTTATTCCTTGCTCGTCTTTACATTAGCCATCCTCCAGCGCAAATGAATTGAAATACCTGTACGAAATGTTTATTTTGAATGAAAAGTACAATCTTCATGTCAACAGATTTGTGTACCTTTGTTTTGCATCAACACTTCGCTTCACTAGAAAAAGGTTACCCATCCAAAGTGCGCCTAGTGCATGCATCATGGTCAGCCTTTTGATATGCAAATTAGTTACAGTTTACAGCATGCAATCGCGCGAGGGCGCCCGAACGAAAACAAATAAAATGGCCGACTACGACAGTCTTCATGGTTTGTTTCTCCTCAGCTTTCCCCACTTTTTATAGCAAAATTCTACGGATGACACCACCGCAAAGTGATCCAGGTGAGTTGAGTATCGTTCAAGGCATCACCAGAACTATAACTGTGGTGATTGTGAGGTTCTGAAACAGTTAAAATTTAAGCAAACATGAGGCTTTTCTGTTTGCGACGGCGGTGGTTTTAAAATACACGTGTGTAGCTGTGTATCCTGCTCGTGCGTTGTGTGAAAGAATCACCCAAAACTGTTAATCTGTTCTTATTTTCTAACCTTCCTTGCTATATAACCAAATGTCTGGTCTTTGAAGTAGTGAGTAGTTTCTTTGCTAACTAAGTTTAATTTCTCAATTTCATTTTATTCGTGCATTCAGTTTGATTTACTTGTTTGACTTACTTGCTATTGTATCTAGCCCAGGTCCGGTTGGACTACTCCGTTGCGTACAACGTGACGTTCAACATACATCGACGTTCTACCATGGCTAATATCCTGCTCGTGCGTTGTGTGAAAGACTTAAGCCATTACAAAAAACTGTAGGACTAAATGTGAAAAGAAACACAAACAACTGTTGATCTGTTCTTATTCCTTGGCCTTCCTTACCTATATTATCATTTGTATGGTCATTGTAGAGAATAGTTTGCTGACTAAATTTTATTTCTCAGTTTCATTTTTAAAATATCTATGTTCAATTTGATTTACTTGCTCATTTATACATCTGATACATGGTGCACAGGTTCTTGATTTGCTCTTCAATTCCTTGTTGTCATGTTTTATATTGTTCATTATTCTAGATTATACATTGCATAATTTCTCCATTGTCATTCTATCGTTTGTTTGAATAATGTTCAATGTTTATTGTTGTTGATTGTAGCTTAAGTCCTCCCTATCCTTTGATGTAACAAACAACGTAATTTAGGGGGCCCATACTCAAAAGCTCCAAGTTTCATTGTAATTTATTATTTTATTCTCCACTGCATTATGTATTTACATTTCCATACTCTTTGTATATTGTTCACATTCTTTTGGGGAGTTGGGAAATAAAGTTCAGTTAATAATAACAACAATATTTAGGTCTAAATCATTTTGAGAAGGGTAACATGTAGTATGAGCGTGTTAGGAGAGAGTGACAGCGAACAGTTCTCTGTGGTTCGAGGCAGAATCATCACCCAAAATGAGAGAACTCAAATCGTATGCGGACAAGGGAAAATGTCGTTGAGAATAGCATGTAAAAAACAAATTCGGGGGAGGGGTGGTGGTATTGGATAATACCTCATGTTAAAGCAAAAACCGAACGAGGGCCCATTTTGTGATGGGTGAGTTAGCATGAGTGTGTTAGGAGAGAGTGTCAGCGAACACTTTCCTGTTTGAGACAGAACATCATTACAAAAAATGAGAGGGGAACTCGAATCATATAAGGGGACAAGGGGAAACGTGCGTTGAAAATAGCATAAGAAAAAAGAGACAGGGCATTGAAATTTGATTGAAATCTCATTTTTTAAAATGTCAATTTTTATCCGCAAGTATCATTTTGTTCTAGGGGATTTATAAATCTAAATTATTATTATTATTATTATTTTCATTGTGTGCAATTGGATTGATGCACGTCAAGAACAGCAGATGGTCAACTAAGATGGACCCAACACTATCTGGGCAGTGAGTAGGTCCCTCAATCATCACCCCCTCAACGTTGGAAGAGGATAAGGAGGAATGCACTCATTTGTTTGAAGGTAAATACCATCCATTTCTCAATGGAAGGAGCACAGTATGGGACTTGGGTTTGTGTGGGATATCTGGGCAATGGGGGTCTTAAACTGAAACCCAAAGAACAGGGAAGTTCTATAGACGACGATTGTGCGTCCGCCGTCCTGTTTCATCATCCCGTCGCGTCGCGTCGCGTCGTGCTGTAGCGTCTTGCCGTTGCATCGTGCTGTAGCGTTGCGTCGTGCCGTCACGGCGTGCCGTCACGGCGTGCCGTCCGGTCGTGCAGTCGTCTGTTTTCTCATGAGTGCTGACAAATACAGTTGCACCGTCGATACTTTGTGTCGCTGTAGCTGCGCATCGTGACGTCGCCCGTCGCGTTGTGCCGTCGTTCCGTCGTGCCGTCGTGCTGTCGTACCGTCGAGTCAATGGCATAATTATAAGCATTTTCCTATTTCAATGAACTAATTCAGAAGGTCACACTAAAACTTAAATTGTTTGTCCGTCGTATGAGATACACAGTCTTGTGTATAGGTGTAAAGAGTTTAGTGAATATGCGTGTATTTGTTTTGTTCAACCCAAATTGATTTATAATTACCAAGTCAGTTTCACTTGTGGTTTCTTACTTGACATGTATAGTCCTAATGTTAAAAGCCCATAGCAATATATTTTTCAAAAAAGGTTTTGAAAGCACCTGTCTTTTTTGCAGAACGAATCTGCCACTAAAGCTCTCTTTTTAAGCAGCATTCCTTGAAAGTAGAGTACCGACCCAGCTGCTGTTTAGC
>CM021535.1:10432638-10454007 GCA_010994315.2 Pisaster ochraceus
AATGTAGTTTTAGAGGAAGTGGTAATTTCCACCCCCGAAATTTGAATCTGAGAAAACTTCAGGTATGAAGCCTTTCTCAGGCATCGGAGTGTACATAATTCTATGCAACTAGGGTGTTTTTTCTTTCATTATTTTCTTGCAGCTTCGGTGCCAAATTGGGCCCAAATTGTCACAGGTTTGTTATTTTATACATATGCTGGGATATGCCAAGTGAGGATACTGGTCTTTGACAATTGGCAAAAGTGTACCCTCTCTTGAGAAGTCTTGAAGATGATTGTTTGTCTTCATGGGTCCTTGTTTTTCCATTGCTTCTTATTTATTACAGTGCCTTCTTTTTAAAGAAAACAGGTCGGTACTATTGGAAGAATTATAATTCTGCAGGTATCCTTGCTGTCTTTGAAATGCACAATCAAGCTAAGAACTTGTCAACTTGTAATGTTTCTGGATAAGAAGGTGAAATGCCTATCGGACAAATTAAAACTATTAGTATTCCTCAGTATTAGAGTTTAACACCACAACACGTTTTTGTCACAGCGCCCTCTTTTGTATAGGTATTGAAGTCCGATTGGTAAAAATGAAAAAATAGTGCTATGGGACAATATGATGTTTAAAATGAATACATTCGCGCTGCTTCGACATTTGAAACAAAATCATAAGATTTGTTAAAATGGCCCGCTTTTTGTTTCATCCACCCCCCCCCCTCCCCCGCTACCCGGAAAACAAAAAACAGTTTTATAGTAAAAACAATATTAACCATAAATCAATCCAGAAGAGATCACTCCATTGTATTACTGTTATTTACCAAACGTTGATGCGTGGTGAATCAACAAAACAATACGGAACTGATCAAAAGCATGGAGAAACATAGTTCTGGGATTTTGGTTTCGGTTTAGCCCCATAACTAGTGACATCAATTCGTATCCTTGGCCCTGAGCACGTTGTTGCAATAATTGCAGAGATTCGAAGTGAATGGGCAATATTCACGGCTCTAATTAGTTTCGTTTAGTGCAGGGTTTCAAGTGCAGTTATGACAACAAAATGAAAAGAAGACTATCCCGAACTTCGACAGTTACAGCACCAGGAAGAAAATCGTTTCACAAACTCGGGGAATCTCTTTGATGAAAGTCGTGGGCAGACACGATGACCCAATATCCCGTCATGTGGCAAGCGTAGTGAAAGTGTTTTCGCAACTTTGATACTATAAAAAGCTTCCCCCTCTGTTTATTAATAGTTTTACCCGATCATCGCACGAGTAGGTCATGTGTTGTGTAGTAATTTATTTTGATGTAATTCGAGACACTGGAATTATTATTTGAACAAGAAAACTTGAGCAGTCGAGAATGTGGTTTTCATTATATCACACCCTGAATCATAACAGCGGACGTCAATTTAACTCAGCTTGGAGTTTACATAAGTGTGAATTATCAATACTTGCTACTTGAGTGGGTAAGTTGAATATATTTTTTAAAAGTTTGGGTCCGGTTAGGCGACACGAGGGCTGGTGCGATTTATCTCTTATTCAGAAAGGATCAAGAATGGAGGAAATTCAACTTCCTTCACTTTGAAGACACATTGAACCTTTTATATCTAATGTCAATCAGACGTCTGCACGACTGTATTTTCACTAATAACGTCAAAATTAATGTGGCGGAAAATAAGTTTCTGGGCCGATGGGGGGGGGGGGGGGTTGCCGACAAGCTTCGTGTCTAGGTAATTGACCTCCAGTTACAGCGTCAGTGTTTAGTCTTATGCACGGGCAGGCTCCGAAAGGCTGGTTATGATCGGCGTTTGCAGGTATGAATTAATCAATAGTCCCGCTTACAAAAACTTGATCAAATCAAAATCTTTTTAAAACAAATGTCACGTATACAGGTATAACTGCAAATCGAAATTGATAGGAGTGCCTTAGTTTGTTTTCACTGAAAACAGCTATTTTGAGAGAGAGGCAGAGACAACAGTCGTATCGTTTTAGATGATTAAGAATAATCACCGATAAAGAGAAACTGTATCCATTAACGCTGCATTCAAAATCAGGACTAAATCGAGTCAAAAGATCTCCGCAAATTTGCTGGTGAAAGATTTCTATAGTTGTCAATTCATGGGAATGAATTGTGAGACGATAAACGCTGTATTTCTAGCGAGCTCCGAGTAATGAACTTGAACCCCAATAGGGTGGCCATCTTGTTTTTTCTTTCATTCAACATTAATCAATGTGATCGAACTGAGGGCTGAAGGAGGAATAGTCTGGTTCATTTCTGTACTATGAATATTATTAGCCTTCATAACTTACTGTATATACAAGGAACATGACCAAGGTATGGCAGCATGGTCTATATTCTGCATCAAACAGAAAGTTTCCTCTAAACAACAAAACAAAAAACAAACGCATGTTATTGTAGCACGACAAAAAATTGTCAGAAACACTTCTTTCATTATTAAATTGACACATCTTCGTTATCGACAAAGTATCCAAAATTATCAAGAGCAAAATAAAAGATCCCGAAGCAATGCCGAAATAACACATTTCCGGAAGATCGATAGGCCAATAAAACAACCCTCAAAAATCAGAAGAACAAAATTACGGACAAAATAGAACGAATTTTAAACCCCGAACCTCGCGGCAAGAATACACGTTCAATAAGTATTCGTTTTTAGTCACGAAGACACGATACTTGATCCGCAGACCTGAAGTGTTGCGCAGTCGTCCGGGCAAAATGCTTTCTTTTTGTAGAATGTCGCGTCTGACCCTCCAGGCTTCATAAAAAAAAACCACCAAAACATAATCGGATAATGTTTTCATATGTTGAACGAGGTCAATGCTCGATGCAGTGTGTATGACCGCACGGGGACATTTACCGGCGGTTAATATTGTACTGTGAAATGTGGGGGTCCTAGGATCTCGTGAGAGGCTTCCCATTCTATAGAGATCAGGGAGTGTGGGGGCCAGGGGAAGGGGCTGAATGTTTTTTTCTTCAAAATTTGCCGTGAACATACAGTGAACGCTACTTTTTAAAGTCGAACACAACGGGGAAGCTTATAAAGTTGAAGGCCCAATTTTCCGAAATATTTTTTCTTTCTCAACGAATTTTGACAGATGATGCTGTTTCAAAATGAAAAGAAAAAACATAACATACACAAAGTTTCACATAATTATTATCCCACGGACAATGTACAATCTACATGCAAAATTGTATACCACTGCTGATAATGTCAGAGGCCAGCGATTCACTTATTGTTGGCAGATTTGTTCGTGTAATACTGGTATCTCATGAGGGCTTATATTCTCAAATATATAAAAAGAGCTACTTAAAATTTAAATCATAATTTTGTGGGTCAAATCGGCCAAAAATTTGGACCTAGCATTTTTCACAATGATTCTTCAGAGGTCAGGCAGCATTAATTATATGCTTGCAGGGACTCGTTTTTGCAACTCACTCCGTTGAAATTTGAGTTCTTCCATGATTTGCATAATTATGTTTACCCAACTAATTGAAGGGTAGGCCTACATGTTTTGCCAACACGCTCTTTATGTGTTTGTTCAATGGTCAACCCAATACAAGAGACAGATACAAGTTTAATGTCAAACGATATGGAGATGAATTATTCCAATATGGCTGCAAACCGTCCGTTTTGCCTAATTATTTAACCTTGTTACCAAAGACCGAAGTCCATCTGTCGTCCCAGCTATCATTCCCGCGCCTGTTCCTATCAATGAGCTTTTGTGAATGACTCTAGCCTATCATTATGAAATGTAAATCAATAATTTCACGCCCTCTGATTGGTCCATCCATCGTGCACAATGTAATCCTTTGTTAACCGAAGCTCGGGAATTTTTCCGAATTTAATTATTCGTCTTGAGACAGCGTGTGTATAATATTTTTGGATAACTTAATAGGAGAAATTTAAGTGAAATTGTCTAAAAAATAATAAGATGTTGAGAAATGTTACCACCGTGCTCTAAAATTGAGGACGCAGGTGGTGTGTACACACCACGAGTTGTGAGGGGTTTCATAAAAGGAACGTGTAGTTCGTACTACGTAGTAATGTGTAGTATGCACCCAGCATTGTGCATACTGAAATGTACGTTCGCTTGTGTACATTGTGTGTAGGAGATATTGGCAACCGCAGTCTGTATGCTGTTGTTGTGCAGAAGGAATATGGCATGGAGCGAGACACAATTGTCTACAAAATGTAACCCCAAATCGATCATGTAAAAACCGTTTTTTGACTCGGCATCTTACCCCCGTTAGGAAGACCACGTCCCCAAAAGATGCCTTTCGTCAACAGACGAGTGGAACCTCTCTTTGTGAGCAACAAAGTCCTCCCGAACGGATGTTCTACGGAGTTGGAGAATGTTTCCAACAACACCCTTGCAAATTTGGTCAGGCAGTTGGCCAACATTGCCGACCACGCGACCAGCATTTTCGATGAGATCTGCGCCGAGTCCCGGAACATTTACGACCGTTCGACCCGCTTGACGATCCGTGCGGCCCACTTAGAGGAAATACTAGGAACTCTTGATGCAAGGGCTGTGAAAGTTCGTAAGTATCTACCCACACTATAGATGATACTTTTATCAATTTTAAAAATAGAGTTGAAGTTAGAAAACGATCAATGCAGGTGGTCGTTACGACGCTGTGTTTTGATTTGGAGTTGAAATCGTGCGGCAAATGTGCATTGTTTTGTACACATAAAGGGGGGTCGAGTTGTTTTGGGTTGCGGTTTGGGTGAAGGTGGGGGGTGTCTGGAAGAAAAAAAACAGGCATTATCGAATTACATGTAGGTAGGCCCTATTAATGGATGGAGTAAACTCCCAATTTGAATATGGATGCAATGCCAATGTCATGGGGTTGGAACATGTAGAGCAAGGTTATAACAATGTGCATGAGTCATTGAGTGCACAATGTGGTTTTAAGCTTTGTGTTGTGTGTGTGGGGTTTCCAAGAGTCCCTGGCCCTGGGTGTTCTCACTTTTCATTGTGCAAGATGTTCACCCATGTATGGTCACATAGGCTAAGTAACCAATTGTATTGAACTATTGATCCTTTCTTATTTTAAACTGTGAGTCCATAATTTTGACGTAAGTTAGTTGCAATAATAATTTATTCCTCTGGCCCCATGCTGTCACTGTCAGGGACGACCGAAGGGTTACAATCGTAATAAAATTGTAACATAATAAACTTCAAAATGGTACATTGCTCCTGCTGCAATAGTGGTGAGGGAGGCATATTTCCCCTAACAAACTGCCTCATTTGTACTCATTATTGACCAGAAATATTTTCCTTATGGCTTTTACTCGTTCCTACAATGTAAGTGAACAAGTTTTTGTTGGATTGGGCAAGTCCTTATTTCAATAGTATTTCAAAGTATTTTAATTGTATGCAGAAAAACAAATTCATTCTAACCCAATGCTACTCTTACTAGTATTAGTATTATTGATGTAGTTTAAGACTAAACAGGCCTTGCGCTCAAGCTTTTTGTAAATTAGCCCATCGGAATAAACTGTGTTTGAGTACTTGCCCCATGGAATGTTAGTAGCCCAGACAAGTAGGCCCCCCTATTGTTATCTTTCTGATGTAGTATCAAGTGGTAGTGATCACAACCAGTTTAATGGTCAAAGGCAGTCACATTCACACACTCCACAATAAATTAACACTATTAAAAATGTATTGTTCACATCTAGACTGCCCCTATATTGCCTTGGTGCCCCTTGAAAAGTTCCCAGAAATTTGCAATTTCCTCTCAGAGGTGCCCTTTGCCACTCGGAGAAAACGCCTTGGTGCAACAGGCCCTGTCAAAAAAGGAAGCATTTATAAGACCCGTGAACACATTTCAATATTTTTAACATGATCACTGTAAGATTAAAGTACCAGTTCTACATTTATCAACATCACATAGATTGTATAATTGAAGTTTTTTAAGAGATACATAAAAATAAACTGAATTAATTTCCCTCCTGAATAAATCTGATGAAATTCTTTGTATAATACGCACTTGTTCACTTTTTCAGAGATCTAAAAGTGTAGGCAAGCTTAAATTATTTTACCAAAATGCCTATTGGCTGCACACTGTTCATCAAGGGTAACTGGATGGATCACACGTCATGTTGACAATGTAACATTAATGAGGCTAACAGTGATAATTTATTAAATGACTTACTACCCATTAATTACATTGCGTGCTAATGATCAATAACACGAGTGAGTGAGTTGCTAAATTCTAAATGAGCGACAGTGTGTATTGAATGTGCCATATGGTAGCATTGTGTTACTTCTGTTTGAGTTTGTCATTGAAATTTTGTTGTAATGAAATGCTACATGTGGTTATCATCATGTGCATTAGTTTACACAAATTGAGAAGCAAAAGTGTTTTGTTTCATTCTTTGTATTATAAAAATGCAAAAAATAGTTATTGGGCTGACATTTCAACACTAGCAGAGTCTTTCCTTTTACTGTTTTAGCCCTCACGAAAGACTCTAAGGTCAAAACTTTAGGCCATTAGCTTTTTGTTTGCAATCGTACCAACTTTTGTTTGGTAAGCAGTTTGTGACAGCTAACTATTTCCTCTTTGTACGTTATGTGTAGTTCAAAGTGACCATACATGTAGTTGAATACAATTCACGTTACCAACATAATAATCATGATTGCTTACAAGCAACCTACTATTTACTGTTTTTTAAACTATTTTTTCTTTTTCTGTCATTCTGTATATTTAATTCACTTTTTGTAATATTTAGGAGTGCTAGGATCCAGTGTGCAATGTTTATTCCTATTCCTTTTATTCTTGTATATTCAGTGCACTTCTGTAGTTTTTATGTAAGCTGGGATCCATGGGAGATCAGTGAGTTTTTTCTCACTGAATGGATTACCCAGGGTAAACAAGAAATAAATAAATAAATACATAAAAACCATCTTGTCATGTTCCCTACTACAGTTTATAGCATTTACCAATCATGATTTATTCTCATTTCAACGGAACCTGACTAGTTAACTTCCAAGTCTCGGTTTGACTGCATTGATGTGAGCAGGAGACAAATTAAATGGCTGAAACATAGATGTTTATTACGTGTAAAGTTAACTTTGTATAATGCAATTTATTTCATGCAATGCAATGCAGTGTCCATTAGGCCTATGTACATGTATTACTTTATTTGTGGAATAGTTGAACCTCAATATCAACACACATCACATCAAACCTTTTGCTATAGGCCTACTACATGCACTAATTGCACTTTATAGTGCATTTATAGATGTTAAATTAGCATCAGGGATAAAGAATATTATTTGTGTTTTTGCCTAAATTACACCGATGTGTAGGTCCATAGAGCACTGTATACTCCCCCAAATTCTGTGTAAAAGGACAGTGCATTGAAATGTAATGTTCATAAATGTGCAGTGTAGCCATTAATTCCAATACCCCAACAATAGCATGTGCTCATGGCATAATCAGATTGCCTAGGTGCGAAGTGACCCTCTGATTAAAATGTCAAAATCCATGCTGTGGGGGTATTGTCACCTTCTTAAGAATAAGCCTGTTGAGAGGATTGTGTTGTAAGATGCTAAGTCTTCTTCTACTGAGGTGATGTAATGGGCTGAGTGTTGAGACTGATGATCAGGGATTTACCACAATGCTCTTGTACAGTCGCCATCGGGCTGAAGAACACTGGTTTTACGAGTGGGTTTTTGTCAGGCCAATTCACCTGTGGATTAATCTCCTCTGGCCCGAGTGTTCGTTTGAATGCGCTTTAATGAAAAATTGCTGAGTCAAAATAAGCTTAGGATCAGTTGCTAAGTTCCAGCATTAAAACGTTTTGTGTGTGTCGAACACTCCCCAGAGCAGAGGGCCCAATTTCATGATGCTGCTTACCGTGTAATTCTGCGCTTGCGAAGTTGCGATCGCCGTTCTTCGATCACAGGTCAAGCGCAGAATTTAGCTGTGTAAACAATGAATGCTTTAATAACATGAAAGTACTCACGCACACAAACACAAAATTCCTCGCTAACTCGTGAAATATTGTTGACGTAAACGCAGAATTCCCTGCTCCCGTAAGTGTTGAATCTTTGTTTCCAGTAAGTGGAGCCATGAAATTGGGCCGCTATAAGTCTACTGGCACCTAGCGCCCCCAGAAGTCTCCTGCGAGAGGTTTTCCTGCTGGTTATTTTCTACAAAACACATCAATAAGAATGAAACGCTCTGTTGCTTCACTTGCAATAGAATTGTTATCCACACTTTCGAAAACTCTCGTCGTCGAGAGGAATCCCAAGAAACAATTTCTGCAGCCTCTGCCAACTCAGAATGTCTTCCTACACATGTCCCAAGGGCTGACTTGCTTTCAATGACCGCAGAGATTACACCTCCATGATTTGACAGTTGAACTCAGTTTTTGTCTTTCGTATGTATGATGAAGTGAACAACATGTTTGCATTGAGCCATCAGTCTCAGCATTTAAAGGGAGCGGTATTGAAATTGATTCTAGGATTTAGTACTAATGTATGAGGCATTTAAAAAAAACACTTGGTTACTACAAACCACAGGCTTAGAATTTCATCTTTGAGACGGCAGGGCCATTTTTTATGTTGACGAGAGCATTTTCACTGGAAAATCTTGAAGTTCATGGGTAACTTTTTGAAGGGGCACTCAAGGTCAAGACCAGGGCAACAGATGCCATTGCCTCACACAAGAAGGGCAAATGAAAAAGAAACTTAATCAAAAGATAAACCGTAATCAACGATTGCTTGATTGAATAAATCAATTTCCATTCCTTAATGAACTTATTTTCAAAACACACCATTCAACCAACCTGTTATAACTTCATAAAATCAGTGAAAACTGAAGAAAAACCACCAACATTTCGTTGTCGGGGATTTTGCTCACAGTTAATCATACATCAACACTCTTATTTTGATTTGCGGCAAGCAAAATAAGAAACTTTGCAATTTTTTAGGTCCCTAATTAATGACTTCCTTTTTGGTGATGGATATCTCTGGAGGATCAACACTGGAAAACGTTGTTATAAACGGCAAGCTTTCACAATTCTGAAGCCGTTCAAGCTGCTTTCTTCAGTGAGTTATAACCAGTGCTGTAGGCCTACTTTGTCTTTAAGAAAGTAGTACACCAGATTCTTGGCACCCAACCCTCAGGCTCCATGTTGCGTCTACAATCATGGGATCAGAGGTCAGGCAGGTGTGTGGGAAACCCTCACAGTATGTATCCTAGCCACTTCAGAACATGAACTTTGATTTATGACAAAAAATGGCAGTTTTTCTGTTGGGAGAGCTGAAAGTGGCTTTGTTCATTGTGGTGCTCCGTTACATGTTATTAATCGGGCTGTGGTGTCATAGTGTAAATGTACACGGGGAAGATTGTCTCATATCTGATTATGTTCGTTGTCAAAGTTCAAGAAAGCTGCTGGTCTGTCTGCTGGTTGAGGCTTTTAAAACAAATGATACATTGGGCAAAAAAACAAACCACAACTTGTTTGTCTCCACATTCTTTTTTGAATCCACATCCTTTAAAAAAAATATTTAAAAAAATTGTTGTTCAACCTGATGAAAAAAAAAAATGTACCCAGTCAGTTTCCTTTTTGGTTTATTACTTGATAGTTGAAATAAAAAATTGCATCCCCTTAAAAGGCGATTCCTCTGGCTGCTGCTGCCCAGGTTGGATCATGAACTTGGGTGAGATCCCCGGCTGTGGCAGTTACAGGTTGAACTGGTTTCTGATTGGAACCCCCCCCCCCCCGAACAAAGATAGCGACAAAATAGGGAGACCGCCAACATAGCTCAGTTGGTAGAGTGCCGGCACGTTAATCCAGAGGTCGCAGGTTCAATTCCCACTCTAGTAAATCTTTCTTTGTTCAACCCAAAATTGTTTACAAATTTACCCATTCAGTTTTCGTTGTGGTTTATTATACTATACTTTAAAAAAAAGAAGACAAATATGTTCCACCAAAGACTAATTTTTCTAATGTTTCATTTATGATTTACATGTACTTCAAGTGTTTTAGACTCTTAGAACTTTGTACAAAACCAGCAAGTTTTTAGTCCAACTCTTTCCTCCTTGAAAAAATGCAAAATAAAAAGGCCTCCATCCTCCTTTCTTGAAAAGACACCCAAGATGATCAACTGGTGTATTACTTTTCTCGGCCTTGTGTTCGTTGTCAAATCCAAGCAAGCTGCAGGTCTGTCTGCTGGACACGCTGACTGTTCTTGTGTCTGTCTTTCACTGTCAGGACTGTGTAATGACTTTAATAAAAAAAATTATTATCAGATGTTGACTTTACAAACTATATGTAGGCCTACAAAATGTACTTACATGAAAAAAAACTAGGACAGATTTGTTTTGGTACTTGTTGAAATAAAAGCAGTTTATAAAGTTAATCTGCATAGATGCTTTTTCTTCTCATTTTAAATTTCATGGTCT
The DNA here is from genome assembly GCA_010994315.2 of Pisaster ochraceus. Classification (NCBI taxonomy): domain Eukaryota; kingdom Metazoa; phylum Echinodermata; class Asteroidea; order Forcipulatida; family Asteriidae; genus Pisaster; species Pisaster ochraceus. The sequence continues at coordinate 10,443,060 of CM021535.1, forward strand.
TGTACATGTAAAGTGCAGAGCCGTGAAATTGGGCCCTGACTGCACACACAATCTACTGTCTAGGCAGTCAAATACTTGTAATTTTATCAGAGTCATCAAATTGTCTTGGAAAAACATAATTAGACTCTCTGTATTTGTACACATTAGACCGAGTTGGACTCAGCTATTCAGCCGAGCGAGCATAATACCCGTCCAGAGATGTTCCCCTGAGGGATGTATCCCTAATGTACCAGAGTCACTCAATTACTTGATTGGGCCTAATACAAGGTCAAGTTCATACGAGCCTCATTTAATTATCTCTGAATTATGACAGTGGCCAATCGATGGGCCGCTGTCTCTTAATCGAATCGCCGGGGGTACGGGTCTTTTTGCAGCCTAGTCGGGCAGGCTTGGGAATGTGATACTAAAATCATTGCTGCTGGTGGAAAAAATGCTCGCCCTGCCTCGTGTATTAGGTTACAGAAAGAGAGGGTTTTCCCCGAATGTGCACGATTCTCCCACCTTTTAGTGTTTGCTTTCTGCCGACGTGTGATTTCCCAGGGTTTTTCCCGATTTCAGGATTTTCTCAAATTTCCTTGAGCCTTCTTATTGTCTTTAAAGTAGTGTGAAGCAGTCACCAAAGGGAGAAAGAAATAGTCCACATTGTGTCCAAACCTGACCTTGTATAATTTCTGGTGTTGCACAGAGCATACAGTGCTTAATACACATTGGTGTAAGGGTAAAACCAAATTAAATTTCGTTATCCCCGATGCAAATATCAACATCTATTAAAATCTTAAAACTTGTTCACCCGTAAGTTTTATTTACTCTGTACTAATGTGGAAATTAGGACCCATAAATGTAAAATTTGTACTGCCTTGCCTGCATGGAAATGCCCAAAAATGTACAAGGTCACTCTGTTAGTAAACAATGGTTACGAGGTCTATACAAAATGTGGGTACAGCATATCATAGTGTACACAATTGATGCAGTGCTTGAATGCAAACATTTCATTCGTACGCTGTAAACACACACAAATTTCAACCGTACATTCTTAACAGATCGAGCTTCATGTACACACAGCATGCAAAGCGTAATCAACAGTCCATATGATATTATTCTCTCCTGGGTCAAATTATACGTGAAGAGATGTCATGTTGTAATGAGAGCATTAGGACTCTGCAGGGAGAGGCGTCCAAGCGTCCAAATCACAAACCAGTAGGCGAAACCATCCAGCAAGGATCTTCACCCTCTATTATCTTGGCTAAACACACTTGGCTTCCTAGGGTTTGGGGTTGGTTTTTCAAATTTGTCCTGTCTTGTGGCTGGGTGAGAAATTCGGCAGGAATGTGTGAGGCATACATAACAAGAGGTGTTGTTGATGGCATGCTTTGGTAGGTCTTTGAGCAGTGTTGTCCACAGCGTTGCTAGATGGTAGTTTCTTACAAGCACTGTGCTCATTATTTTACAGGCACATGTACAGGGACGTGGATGCGCATGTAACAGAAGATTGAACCTGTTACATTTGTTAATGTGATGACGATAATTGGGATAATGTAAACAGGAGCATGGCCAGGTTTTCCCAGGTTTTTCAAGTGCGACTCCTGGCTTCTATTTTAACAAATCTTACAATGTGTGCAGTGTAGAAAAACAACTTAATGGAGAGGAGAATCCTGGCAGTGGTAAAGCATTGCTGCATGCAGGGACCGGACAGGCACAGGGCTCGAATTTGACACTGGACCGCTGGGGCCCGAGGCCAGTGATTTTAGCCTTGGGCCAGTAAACTCATGACCTGACAAGTCTGGCGGTCTTGTGTTTTTCAGTTGAATAATAGCCACTGAACAGAAAGAAAAGATGTTCAAATGTTGACCTTGAGTCTGGTATTTATACAAAACCATTGAGTATCAAAATCAAACTAATTCATAAGACAAATAAGAAAAATCTACAATTTACATGTTAAAATGTGCAGAAAGCTCTTTCAAGAACAATCTACACAGCAAAGATAGACAATGTCACACTGTGTTGACCGCAAACCAAATTGATTGATAATATACTCAGGGTGCTCACCATGTACAGCGCAAATTTTTACGAAATAGATACGCGCAAATTAAAAACCAAAAACCAAAAGCCAAACGAAAAATCAAACGTAAAAACAAAAAACCCACCCCTTCCCTCAAAAAAAAACCCAACAACAAAACGACCCCATGGATAAGAACTACCCTCCAGATTGCACACTAAATCTTTTAAAAAAGCTATCATCAAGTAAAAACAAATTCTGAGAACTTTGTTTCAATTCAGTGTGCTTCGGCCAGCCACACTTGCAAAATTTGGGTCCAGAATGCCCCACAGTTAAATCAGCTAAATCTTGTGCAGAACCCTGAAACGTTACCGTGCAATGCTTTAAAAACACTTAGCACTACAGAACCTTGTGAAATTATCCAACCCAAGGCTTTTATCAGTTGGTGCATGTCACCAACACTTTGCTCGTCTGTCATGTCTGTAATCTCGCATTCTTGTACAGCACTGACAGTGACAACCAGAGGGGCCAGTTATCAGCGCCATTGAGCTTCCATGATAATTAATAAGATTGATGGCGCTGACTATCATTCCAATTTTATCTTGCCCGATCCGGGAGATTTTTGTTCGTGACTTTGAGCAAACATTTCAAATTTAGAATTTAGTGAACTTCAACTGTACTGTCTGATAAAATACTTCTTGCATCATTCGGCGTTTTATCACTTTAAAGTGTTCAGACTTTTCAAAAATTTAAAGATAACATTCTATATTTTTGTGAGCCATTTCAATGCACAGTTCACTTCAGTTCTGTTTTTTATAGAGTGCCAGCCAAATGGTTGATCTAAAATGTACATTCCAAAGGTTAGGACCAACGTTTTCGTGCGTTGAAGTGTTTTTACCAGTGTTCTGGAATGAGAACTGTCAGACTTTTATCTGAACTCGGAGCTTGGTCTGCTTGGTGAAAAAAGGTTGCCGCTTGCGGTTATTTTCTTCAGATATGAAGAAATCATTGCTCTTTGATCTACTTCTGTTAGTGCTGATGGTACATGTACTTTTCCCAGAAGTTCCACAGTCTGTGCTCTCCAGGGGCTGCTAGAGAAGGTGGATATGTTACAACATGCATTAATAAATCTTAGAATCCTAGAAGCTTTGGATCTAATTTTCAGACCGTTTTGTTTTTTACAGCATTACCTCTCATCCCTCAATGTTGAATAGCACGCTTTTCCCTTCACTTCTGCTAAACCAACCCTTACTTGAGTCCCCTCACTTTTTCAGTGACTAGCCAGCAGGACAAGTCAGCTTCCGGCTCAGCCGGTTGTTTTTCTAAAATGCCAGCTTTTTCACAATCCATATTTCATATTTTAAAGTGGGATGCTTTTTCAACGCTGAGTTAGCCAGCCCACTGGGGAAAGAATTTAGACTCGTCCTTGGGTGTTTTATAAATACCGTTTAGCCATGGACCACTGTTCAGGGAGACCGCTGGTAGATGCTACAACAAAATGAAAGTACAAAGTGCATGTATTCTATCGTTATTTTTTGTTTTGACGGAAAGCTATTACAGTGTTCGGTTGTGAAGGGCAAAAACATTAAAATTATTTCCGATGATATATAGAGGTCATATAGGTTTACATTGACATACTCTAAATTACCCTTGACTTGCTGTTATGTGAATTACATATGTTGGTCATTTTATGTTAGACGAGGTTGATAACTGATCAAAAAGGGAACAGAATAATGTACACTGTTTTACCCACATTTTCTTTTAGACAGTGTATCAAATACACACCCCCTATACATGTAGGCACAGGCTGATTCATTTAATCCATAATGCACTGGTTTCTTTTGTAATAACTACAGGATGCAACTTGCCAGCTGATTTCCTTGTTGACTGTTTCTCAGCTGTGCTGTTGAAACTTGAAAAGCACCGTTTACAAAGTCTTCCTGGCATGTGCTGCCTAGTGTCTTTCACTTTTGTTTTTGGCACTTTTCTGTGGTACAAACTGTAAGACTTTGCGTGCCTATAACTTGGTCAGGATGTCTCTGTTCTTGTCACACATTGGCTTTAAGATTATAAACGGCGAGATTTAGTTCCCTGCTTGTTTGGTTTTTATGGTACCATACATAGCAGGCCTAAAATTTCATCTTTGATAGGGCAAGGCAATTTTCATTTTTCGAAGGGCACTTTCATTGGAAAATCTATGGGAAACTTTTGTAGGGGCACCAAGGCCAAGACCAGGGGCAACAGAGGCCATGGCCTCCGTGGCCTCCCAGTAAGTCCAGGCGTGACTTTGTACAATGTTCGTTGATCAAATCATGATTAAATGAAGCTCAAAATACCCACATGCTACAGCTCCTATGAAGGATCAGTAGTTAGTGTACTGTACGTGTAGCCGTAAACCTTGGAGTGATTTTGCGGGGTCTTTTCATTCCCAGGTTGATCCATGATGCGATCTTGCTCTCTGACAGACACGCTTTGTGTGCTCTTAAGCTTCCCTTAAGGTCTACGCACACTCTGGCTACAGAGCCGGACAATCCGAGAGAAGTCTCGGGCAATATTAACAGCAGAGTTTGATGGGGAATCGATCCTGATGTCGGATTGCCCTGGGAGGGTTACGGTTGCAGTCAGTGGGGGAAGTAGTTGACTATCTTGGTTTCCTGTGATTTTACCGTGGTTTTAATCACAGGATATTGTTGGCTGATTGGTTGTGGTTTTGGTTGTGATCTGCTGGCATCGGGTTAAATGGCCATGAGATAATGTGGACAACGGAAATGGGAGTTACCTTCTGTAAGAAAAACTATGGTAATAACCCTGCGGATACAACCGGTTGTAAAACTGTTTTTGGGAGAAGCGTTGTCTCTGAGAAGAACCAGTGTGATCTTGACGCTTTCAAAGGTGTAGTCTGCCTGCTTCAAGAGAACTGGGAGTGAAATTATACCGATACATTTGAACTGACTTAATTTGAACAAATTCTTGAAGAATCTGTTGGTACTGAAGTAAGTAACCATTACTCAATGTGGGAAGAAAATCCCAGCTGGGGAAAACCCACACAATCAGGTACGGTGAAAGGCAGGGTAAGAAACCACTGAGCCGATCATGGCTCTGCTTACTGCCAAATTCTGCGCTTGCAATCCCCATTCTTTGCTTACAGAGCAAGCACTGGATTTCTGTGCTAGCTGTGTAAGCGACGAATGCCTGTTAACATGGACTACGCACGTGCACTTGCAGAAATTCTGTGAAATACCCTTGGCGAAAGTGCGAAATTCCCTGCTTTTTCAGCGCTGGTTCTTTGCTTGAATGGTAAGCAGAGCCGTGAAATTTTGCCCTGATCCCAAGCTTAGAAGTGTATAATTGGCGTAAATTCACAGACCAATCTCTTCGAGGATGGCAACTTTTTGCGAAATTGTCACCACTATGCGATAAGGCCACAGATTCTGTAGAATGCTTGGTTACAGTGAGTGTGTGCCCAAAGAGTAATGTCCACGTACAGTGTTGTGTGTATGTAAGTGTGTGCAATTTTCCGTTGACACTGTACACTAATTAAATCACAAATTGATTTCAAACGTTAATAATTTATGCACTGTAAGCGCATCAAAATTTGCCCCAGCCTGGTGGTGTGCATTAATTCACGCTGTACACAACCCTTATTAAAATAAACCCCTAACCCAAATCGGCGTAGCGTGAACCGAGTATTCCGTGGCCATGTTGCAAGCGTCAACTCTGTCCAGCTTGTAAACCGCTCTGGGGCCCCCCTCAACTAATCCATAATGAATGAAAATAGCACAATCTGCATAATATTGAGTGCCATAGGTGCCTCACCAATAACCATCATAACATGAATACCCCAAGTGGGGAGCCTGCTACGTGGTACTTAAGCATCGACTCAGGGCTCCGATTTCAGCACTACCGTTTTTTGTGTGTGTTTTTTTTTGAATGAGTGTGCTTTGCATCAAAGCTGACACTGCAGATGTTTCTTGCCGAAGATACTGCATCCTCCGGGGACCCTCCGCTGAAAATAAAAACATTGGAGAAAAAAGAAACGTTAGGTTGTAGAGTAGTTTGACTCACACGGTGCATTATATCCAGGTTAGATACTAGAAACTAGGGAGCATGAATTACTCGGCAAACTGGCAAGCCGTTAGCGACCCGTTAGCGGCTGAAATTAGTTTGCCGATCATAAATCTGTCTCGGCCAATGCCACTGCGAGAGCTGACCCCAGGGGGCTCTGTCTACTTTTGGGGTGCGTTGTCAGCTTCAGGTGATTGAACCCTGTGTTTTCAGTAATGTAATTCCCAGGATGACTGAGCTCCTAAATGGGCACCGCAGGGTTGAGTGACTCTGCAAAGTCCGGAGTCTCACAAATTGAGTAAAATGGCTCAATACTGTATTAGCTTTCATGCGTTGTATCATTGCCAGAGCATGCTGTACACAGTGTCGATTGCACTCAGTAATCCTTGTGAGAATGACTAACTTGGCGTTGACGTGTTTATGTTAGACGCAAATTTGCAATTCAGACTCAGAGGATTTTGTTGTTATTTCTGTACAGTTTATTCCTTTTATGAAGCATCAGGGACGAATTTCACATGTACATGTGTAAGCACAACAAAATTATGCTTACTAGATAAATATTACTAGCCGAAGTAGCATTCCTCATCTGTGGTACATGTATTCTGCTTATTTTTGCTTACCAGATACCAATTTGAGCACCATTTATTGCTTAAAGCAGCTCTAGGAAATTGGGCCCAGAAGGGTGACTGACCTAAATTTTATGTCAGTTTCATACTGGACCTCAGTCAGGAACTTGTCAAGGGTTTTCTCAGGCCTTTCATTCAAATCAGGATTTCTTCCGGGGCTCAATTTCACAAAGCACTAAGATTCATCTTAAAGATGAGTTGTCAGTATCACCATAGTGATTTGTATTGTGACATCACTCTTTGCTCAGCAATTAAGATTGATACACAGTTGAGATAAGTTCTTATCTCTTTGGGAAATCGGTCTCTGATCTCATAACTGTTCATCGATCTTCCTTTGCCATCAAAATTTCTTGAACGATATGAGCTGACAATTAAGGGAAGAAAGATTGCCCGTGATGTATGTGCCCAAACCTTACGTGGCTTTTAGCCTTATTCGGGGCAAACTCGTGCATGATTAAGAAAAGCCAATCATCACAAGCACAACCTCTTCACCTTCATGTGTCTGCCGCCATGATAACACAACCAAAAGGAGACAGAAACTTATGTGATTTGTTAGGATTTGTCCTAATTTCAGGATTCTTCCTTGATTTTCCTTCACCTTTAGATTTTTTGGAAAGCAATGAAGTTATCAGTCATTAAAGGAAAGGTATAACGTTTGGTAATCACTCTTAAAGTGGCAATAAAAACCTTATTGGTAAGCACTACAGCAGCTCTTCATAGTCAAAAAGCATTTTGAGAAACATTTCACTTCGAGGTAATGTGGTTATGTTAAATGATCAGTTTTTATGCCCCAAAATTTGAATCTGAGAAATGTTACTGTCAGATACGTTTGTCAGGTTGTACATGTATATTCCTATTTTAGGGATTATTCTTCCTGCGTGGACACAATTCCTCCGGAGTTTCGGCAATATCCCCAAAACGCAACCACCTTTTGAAATTTTTCATGAGTTTTCATTTTTGTATACAACATTTCCCTGGTGACAACTCCTCACATTTTTCAGTGTTTTTTTTTCATTTCTGTACAGTCACATGATCCTTCATTCAATCATGTCCCCAGAGACCTTTGTCTCTTCAAAATAAATGTGAATAGCACCATGGTCTACCGGGTACGCCTTTGTGGACATTGCTTCTTCATTATCACTTTTTAGTGCTTACTGGTGTCAACATTGCCCAGGTGTTGCTGACATTCAATGTTTTGCACTGTTACATGTACATAGATTGTAGTGTATTTTGTACTATTTTTTATTGATATCCCTTACATCCATAAATTTACTGAACCCATCCACAAGCTAGCATATTGGGACGATACTTGCAAACTGTGTGGCGATAAGTGTGACAGAAAAACCAAACGAACATTATTGTTATTATTTTTTAAATGTATTTTATATTTATTCAATTTGTTGTTGTTGTTGTTGGTTGTTTTTTTTTGGGGGGAGGAAATTTTAAATTATTTAGTCAGATTTTCGTTTTCAGTTACAGGGAACACAAAATATCCCAGCAGTTTTTTTGGCGAAACCTCTGAAAACTGTTTCAAACCAAGTGATAATCTATACATTAAATCAAAAATGAAATTTAGTAGATTAACATTTAATAATAAATTGTGTTATTGACAAAGAGTTTCACTTCTCTGTGAAGTGATTCTGGCTTATGTGCTATTTCGGGCGACTCTCGGCAGTCTATGGCTAGAGACTTTATGGACCTCTTAACAGCCCCTGTACATGGTTCATGGAATTACCCATTTTGTATGCAATTGCATTTATTCTCCTCAGCAAATATCTACAAAATTCAAAACCACATGGTCTTGAAGCCCTTCTGCAGCAGCATTGTCGATGCTTTTTTTTTGTCCCCCATTTTCTTTTTTTCCCCCCCAACCTCTTTCACACTTTCTATTGACACAAACACAGGCCCAGAACTTTGTATGACAGATAACCTTGACGGACTTGTCGCAGCGAGCGGCGGGGGCGAAGGAGAGCTCCACTCAAAAGGGCTTTATAAATGTCAGCCATTGTGCAGGGTCAGCTTAGCCCCATCTTATTGTTGACCGGGGAAAAAAGGTTGATGTTTACAACTTGGGAATCACATTAGAAGACCTTGGTTGTGGAATAAATCAGCACTAGTGCTGGATTACTTGACGTAAATACTGTACTGTAAGGCACTATACTGTACATGTACTGTATACAATTGGTAAATTCTAGTGTACTGTATTGTGCAAACTGCAATATAAACATGTACAAGGTAGACCTACATGTGTATGTACATCAATCTGAAGGACTTTTGATGGTTGTGATTCATAATTAGGCTACACTTGGATTTGCAGTGTTGTACATGTACGTGTAAAAACTTTACAAATACGGACAATAACTGAGTTTCCAAGAAAGGAAGAAAAACCACAATGTACAACTGTACACGTAGTACACTTTTGTGTATCATGAGCGTACATAAACCAAACACGGATGTTTTTTTATGACACCAGGGCCAAATGTGATAGCTCTACCTTAAAAAGGGCATGGTAGGCCTACAGGTACTGTAAACAGGCAATTTTGATTAAACATCTTGCTGCTAAGTAAAAGTGAGCAGGATACCAGTCACAGACGGTACAGGGTGTGGTATCTTGCCTGGTAACCTTATTCTTGTAAGCTTACTCTTGCTGTTCTTGGCTTCTTTTTATGCTGTAAGAAGCTCCTGTGCCAAATTAAAATGGACACATACAGTGTACTGTACAAAATGTACTCTACATTACAGTACAATGTATGTACCAGTGACTGTCCTTGACAGATGTTGCCGCTTCTAACGGTTAAAAACAAACAGAAAACACAACAATGTATAGGTCTACTTACAGAAAACACTAGAATGTTTAGCCCTACTTACAAGTGTAAGTGTACACATATGTAGATTGTATTCCCTATATTGCATTGTTACTCTTACAAAATTGTACATCCCAGTGCTCCTTCCCATCACAATTTACCTACATGTAGAACAGTTAACCGCAAAAAGACACACTGAGTAAACATGCTACCTACAGTGTACATGTACATTTAAGTGCTCTTGGCTGCCCCCCCCCCCCTTCTGGTATTGTTTCACCTGTGCAGTCAACACCTGGAGCCTAGCTTTTGATAGAGAGACAAAACCACCACTTAACGCTGTGTTTACCCCCATGGTTTACCCAAGCTCCTTGATGACGTTGCGAGGATCAAGTTGTTGCACCTTGTGGCCCCTTGAAGGCACTCCCTGTGGGAGTTGGCTTCACAGTCCCTGACAGTATGATCATGGTCTGATACATGCGCCACACCAAGAAATGTGACCTGCTTCTATCACGGAGCAAGGCATCTATCAACTTGGCATTCTGAGAGAAACAGACACTAGAGTAGTATTTGGTTTTTCTTACCCATACACCGATGTGTGTAAAGCACTGTGTACTCAGAACTCCCCAGAGTCCTGTGAAAGAAAGCCATACATGTTACTCGGGTGGGATTCGAACCCACAGCGTTTGCCATTCTAGAGCAGATGTCTCACCACTAGACCACCGAGATTGCCCGGTAGCTACATGTAGAGTCAGTTCAAATCCTATATTTTAGGGGCGAGTACCGCAATACAATTTAATAGATACAGTATACAAATCTGCATCAGGGATAAAGAATATGGGTAAAACCTACTCTTTTTCCTCTATGCAAATTTAATTTCTATTACAGAGATGAGAGTGTTTCTGTAAACAAATGTCAGAAAAGAGCTTTCCAATGTGTTCTACCATTTTGTTAAAGTTATTGGTATCCACAAAAAATGAAACTTTACAAATTGCATTCAGGTGCAGGTCAGGAATTCCACAGAGGTTTTGAAGCCATTGCCCTATTGACTCCTTTTTAAAATGCCCATTAATGCCCCCCAGAATGATCCAGTAGCAATCACTATTTCCTTCATTGAGGTCCTCTTTACCAAGGATGAGAAGTTTCAGACTTTTATCTTAATTCTGACTTTTTAAAAGTCTGCCTGGTAAAGCTGTATTTTGTCTTCAAATTTAACACATTTAAGCGTGGCCCTTTAATCTACTTCTGTAGCACTGAGGATGATGTTCCCTGAAACTCCTTGGACTCTACAATGTAATTTACTCCATCAAAAGGTAGAAATGCAATCATTTCAATGTACCTCCCAAGATAGCCTGGATCCTAGTTTCAGACTTTTTTGTCAGCAGCAACTCTCACCCCTGCTTTACTATAAGAAAACTGTCCCACACCTTTACTAGAATAAAGTATCAGGCTTAGATGTC
>CM021535.1:10517208-10527633 GCA_010994315.2 Pisaster ochraceus
GAGTCTGTTAACCTCCTGAATTGTAACATCTGGGAGGTTCTGGGTCTAGAATAAGGGAAAGCCAGGCCCATATGCCAGTTTTAAAAGGAATTTTCACTCCAATTCGCATTCCTTTTATTGAGTGAATATACATGGTACCCAAATACATGGTTAACAAATTTAGATAAGAGTATTACTTTATTAAAGAGATTGCTACCTTTCCTTCGTTATACACAACATAAAATTTAACAATGAAAACAACGAATTCTGAGAAGAAACCTATGACGACTGTGGCTTAACCTTCTACAGTTGCCTCCTGGTGGCTTCAAGATTGCTCTGTTTCTCTCATCCATCTCTCTCCCTTGCACCGTGTCACTATATCCATAATCCATCTGAAGTGACAGCTGCAAACTGTTTTGGGACAGCCCCCCCTTGATGGTAAACTAAAACCCCATTAAGTACAGGTGGCTCTCGGCGGCCCCCGCCGTAGCATTGATAGGGCTACACCGAGGGTTTTTGTGGTCCCCACTGAGCTGTGGTTGTAAAGGAGTGATTAGTTTTACATACGCATTGAAGGGTTTTGCAGTCTCTGATGACTATAAAGCTTTGTGATTAGTTTTACATCTACACTGCGGGGGTTGACTGTCCTATACATGTACACTGTAACAGTCGTAAAGCCAGGTTATTTTTACATTTCTAAGGTTTTTGCGGCCCCCGATGAGTTTGGTAATCTACATGTAGAAGGTTCTGAAGAGCGATCATTTTTGTATACTTTTACGGTGTTTAGCGAACTAACAGTCCCTAATGAGGGTCCGTGGTGTTGCCGGTCCAAAGAGCTATTATTGAGAAGTTTTCTGCTCCTGTTATGAGTCAAGCCAAGAAGGTCAATATTCATTTTATAAGTCCACACTGTAGCCCCTGATTATTGTCAACCCATAAGGTTCTGCGGGCTGTGTTACACTGTGCTGTTTACAAGCAACCAGTTCACACATTCTCAAAATGCATCCCTGTGGATCAGACCTGTTCTGTTCTTTCCTTTGTCCCTGTATTTAACATCTTCCCTTGGACTTTGTACACAAATTTCCTCTGGAACACCGTCAGGGCTTTAACATTTCCACAGGGAGACCTTGTGTTTTTCTATTTTTGTTTTGTCCTCTGTCTCCATGAAGTACCGAATGTGAGCATCAGGCAATCTCAAAGGAGAAACATCATTCGCACTTTCACCATCACGTAATGATCCTGAGGATATGTAAGACAATGCAATGTTAGAAAAAATAACTCCTGTGCTACCAAAGTGATTCCTCTGCAGGCAGTGCAGTTTGCAATTGCCTCGTATAGTCACCTTACAAAATTGCCTAAATGTCATGTCATTATGTCATACCTGTGCCAAGGGGAAGTTTCAAGATGAAGAAAAAAACTCACATCTACCTGTTGGTTGTTGTGCATTTGTACTTTAGACTACTGCATCAACTGTCATATCACAGATGGGAATGGATGTTCTGACAACGAAATGGAAAGCAACAGGTGTTTAGCAAGGTGTTTAAAACTTTGGGCAGCCATTTAGTTACAATTAGTGTCGCTAATCTGTACAAAAATCTTGTCAACAGAATCCATCAACTGTGGCAGTAGCAGTGGGAGGGGTTATATCAACCCCCCCCCCAAGAAGTATATTGACAGTTTTAGCTCTGTACATGTTGGTATGAATATCAGGTCCTGTGCAGGCGCCATATACATGGAGCATAAGAATCCCACTTTAAGCTTACAGAACTGATGAAATTTTTCAGCTTTACCTACATTTCTTGAAAGATCTCAAAGGCTAAAATATATTTTTAAAGAAGACTTAAGTCAATCCAGACTCGCCACTGCCACTTGGTTTGAGCTATTTTAGTTCCAAATTTTCATTATGTCTGAATTCTTGAATCTGCCAAACACGAGCAAAAAGTGGGGCAGCCATGGGCGGCCAGACACCCCTGTTGCTACGCGTGGAAATTTCATTTTAAAGTGCAGCCCTGTCGTTCTCATGGAACAAGTCTCAAATCACCCTGAAGGCTGCCCCTCTGCACAATCAACATGTCAGGCATTTGGCCTCGACTTGATCTTTACGTTAAAGTTGCCTGGCCCTTTTTTCGCCGACAGCAATTTTCCTACTAGAATCTTTTCTTTTAACGACTTTTGTAAGCAGATGATGCCGTTTCAAAACGAAAAACATACAACTACCTTCGCATAGGCCATGGTCAATGCACAAAATACATGTAGCCATGTTTGTACATGGCTGATTGGCGTGAGATAATGTTGGGATCCGGACAAATATTCATCTTTAGTTTTTAATTAGCTACCATTTATCTTTGATGGGTTTTTCAGGCAATACCTTAAATCAAAGGCTTAATACATGTTACGGATATAGCATACTAATCATACGCACTGCTCTGCTACTTAGCATCCTAAGAATTTCATCCTTATAGTTTTTATTTTCACCCTTTATCTGGACCATCTTGAGTCATGTACGTATCTCATCTTCTATCTGATTGTCTCTATCTCATCTTCTATCTGATTGTCTCTATCTCATCTTCTATCTGATTGTCTCTATCTCATCTTCTATCTGATGGTCTCTATTTCATCGTTGCTATCTCACCATCTCTATCTGATTGTCTCTATCTGATTGTTTCTATCTGATTATCTCTAACTGATTGTCTCTCATTCATCATCGCTATCTCATCATCTCTATCTCATCGTATTTATCTGATTTTCTCTATTTCATCGCAAATCTGTGAATAATTATATGTCCAATCTTACCAATGTAATGCACACTCTTTCATCATCATCATCATTTCACATTTCGAGCCTTAAAACTTCTTTCTAACTTTGGCTAGGGGCTTTTTTAATCTTCTATTGTGTTCGTTCATTAACATACACTCTGCTGCACAATCATGCTGTCCAACTTGGAGTCATGTCCTCTAGTCTTTTCTTTTCAAGCCCATGCCCAAAACCCGCTCTATGTGCAGCAAACAGTGACATTTCATTCCTCATTTACATTCAGCAGCAAAAAGATCCCTTACCGGTAATTTTTTTTCCCCCTTCTCCTACCCCCCTCTCTTTTCCTCAAACCTCTTCTCCCTCAAGACATATCATCAATTCAGCTGTGACCCGCAGGCTCTAGACGACACATTGGCTAGGGGTAGGAGTTGTTTTTCAAGAGTAACGGCAAATGGCTCCGTGCGATGCCTCCATGAATATGTGCATTTTGTTGGTAAATGAACCGCAGGTTTATTTTAAATCATGGCCGTCTGTTGTTCAGTGACAGGTTAAAGTCAGGATGGGACTCGACACCATCTTGCACTGTCATCCCAGCACCCACGCTAAAGTCGGGTTTGCAGGGGAATTGCTCGATGTGGGAGTTGTAGGGAAACCAAATCTAGATTTGACTAAAGTATCAAGAGTTTTTTTAAGTGTATTTCATATTTTACATTGATCTGAAAGAAACTAAGATTAAGTTTCTATTGTAGGGTATGATTTATTTTTTTGTGATAGGAGAGGAATTTTATGTTACAGGTAGTTTTAATTCTACACTTGCCCTTACCCCTGTTTGGTGTTTTGGAAATACCACCTTCATAAACAATCCGAAGAATGCAAGAATTTGATTTAAAAGAAACCCTGTTGAATATTGTCAGTACTCGCATTCAAAACAATCCTACCAATTGGAATAAACTCTCTGCCAAAACACGGCACACCCGAGGAAAAAAAAAAAAAAAAAGAGAGAGTAGAAACCGAATCATAGAGTTTGGATTAGCTTGCTGCAGTTGGCCAGTAATTCAGTACAATAATCCAATCCCAGTTATTGATGACTGAGGCCAAAGAGTCAAAAGCCCATGGTGTCGGCCCAGCTCATATTGCATCAATATGTTTGCAGGGGACCCACGGGTAGGCTGCCAGAGGAACCGAAACAGCCTGAATTGTGGATATCGGTGAACCCTGGATGAACTGGAAGGTGTTTTACACATTTCATGGTTTATCGGTGTACACAGAAGACATAAACCTCACTTGGTTAAAATACGGAATCCATTAATGCAAAACAAATGCTGAAATGTGAAAATGATAAACCGTCTGCCACATGTGCAAGACTGAAACTTTGTATTGCAAGTCATCAATAATCGCCCTTAATAGTGGTCCGTGGGCCACATGCCACTTGAAACACCTGGGGGACCAGCCAAAATACTCTCCAAGTGGGCCAGCTGGCTAGTTTAGGGTTCAACGGTTCCCTATTTAATATGAAATATGGACCTTAGTAAAAATGCAGGCAACTAGTGAAAGGACAAGCAGACTGGTCCCATTGTCTGGTCAGTAAACGCTAAGGACAAACCCTGCACATTAACCATTGGTTCAGTAGTTGTGACAACTCTTTCATCTGTATTGTGTGTGTCAGTTCAATGAGCTTTAATTGGTTTTTTTTTTATCGTGATTTTTTGCCGCAAGAGGGCTCTGTCACTTACCTAAGTTTCTGTCGTCTGTAGGGCAGTTTTTTCAGTGTAATAGATGTTTAGGAGCACTAGTGTATTTTATTCATACAGACATTTTCAATTTACAAACCTGACAATAAATGGTCCACTCCCTACCTCATAAAATGAAGAGAAAAAAAACAAACCCCACCCTGACACATTTGATGGATTTAGAGAAAGTAGGGCATGGGATCAGAGGTCTGCCATCCGCCATCTCGTCTCGGCTTAGACTCGTTCTTGATGAGCTCTGTTTGCTGGGGAGTTAGCGGTGGACTCGCTGATATCATCCACTGCTAAATGGAAACCCGAACTAATTGCTTATCAACGTTACCTAATATTTCAAAACATCAGTCAGGAGCCAAGTTTAAACAGGGCCCAATTTCATGGCTCTGCTTACCGTGATTTAAACAGCGCCATGAAATCAGGCCATTAGCAGCTAATTTCCTTTTCCGTTTTTTATTCAAGAAAACAATATACTCCCATGACCATATTTCTGCTGGCAGATCTGTTTTGTGCTAAGTGAATTTGCTAAGCATGGCTTCCAATTTTTGTAGCTGAAGAGCACTTTGAAGTATGCAAGTTAATAGTAGGGCCTAGTTTCATTAAGCAGTTTAGGATAAACAGTTTTTACCTGCTAAGCATAAGCTCTAGAGTCGATATACATGTACATGTGTGAAGCTCTCTGGTTGTATGCCACTCTGATGCCTACCTTGCAAACAAATTCGTTATTAGTAAAATTTTACGCTTATGTAGCTCCATCAATTTGGGTCTGGACGAAGATATTTTTAAGAAATACATCAAGGAACTAACCCAAGGAATTTTGTTTATCTTACAGCAAGTTTGTCCTCAAGACCATCACACATTTGCAGATGTATTTTTTTGAGGAATTTAATAGATGAAATAATTTGCATTGGGAATAACAATAAATATCTTGGGTTCATGCATTATCCACACCCACAGACGTGTTGAGAAATGGCTGTTTTAAACGTCCAACATTTCAAATTAAGAGTTACAAAGTACCAAGATTATGGAATTTCAATTTGTTTGTATTATCCCTTAAAACCGTAGGAGATATTTTTAATCAATGCAAGACGACTTTCTTCTTTTTTTTCTCTTTTTCCGATTCCTCTGTCCTCATCTCGCCCTGAATTGTATTTCCCTCTCTTCTCCTCTCATCTGGATTTCATTCAGCCTTGCCTCATGTATCCTCACATCACTCATCTCTCCTGCCGCTCAGCATCCCTTCTTAATTCCATCTTGTTCCAGGCCGCCAAGATCCTTTATTCAAATTGCCGTGGTCGCCGGCTAGAAATCCGGCCTATTTTTAGGATTAATTGATTTGATCAGTAGTTGTGGTGTGTTCATTTTCCAGCTCTGGCATCTTTTTTTGATACTGACACCGTTGGCTTGAAGCACCCCCCCCCCCATCCATCCAATCTTGATCCGTTACGATGAAGCTTTGAATCATTCAAGATATATCTACCTGGTCGGCTACTCAGCTGTGAGCAGCTACCCTGGGTCATCATGCATGGAGCATCATCTCCCTAAGGGTTATCTCAAGACTGTCTCTTTAAACCACCTGAAATTTTCTTTATGAGAATTGTTCTAGTGTCAGAAGTAAGAAAGTAGTCAGTTGATTGTATATATTCAAGGCTGCATGGATTCTCGACAGTAATTGTGTGCTCATATTATTCGGTACCTTAATGGAGACCAAGGACAGAACAAAACGCAGGAAAATAAAAAGGTCTTTGGGTACAAAGTCTATGGAAAAGGGAAAAGGAAAGAACAAAGTCTTTCTTAAGGTTGTTGTGTATACATGGAATACTTAAGATGTGTAGTACGAACGAAGGATTGCTGAAGCAATTAGTCCATGTCCCCCCCCCCCCGATTCCTGATCATCCTGATTCATCTGAAATCCCTTGCAATCCTCTATTAACTGCATCTTCTTGGGGCAGGTTTTTCTGCATGTTACATTATGCCTTGAATGCTGCACCAAGAAGACCTCTCATTGGCTGAGATGTTGTGCGTAGCGCGTACGCGTTTGCATGTTTCCATTGTTTGACCTCAGTATTTGTGGCCAGTGGTTAAGGGTCTATTCTGAGAGTATCAGTCAGTACAACAGCTCAACACCAATGCATATTTCTTTCCAGATTGAATATTTAAGAGCAGCTTAAATCTGCCATAGTGCCGCTAAGCCCTACAGCACCCCATTCCCAACAAGTCTTCAAATAGTCTCCTTTACTTTACTCCACCACCCCTTGTTTGTTTCACATCTTGCTTATATAACCCTATTCCCCATCAGGGGTAGCTGTTTCCAACCCCCAACCCCCCCAACTCGGAGAAAAAAAGGCCAGGATTTTCCCAGGGTATGTAAATCAAGTGTGTGAAAAAAAGGCAACCGCATTTTCAAAGGATTTTTTGCCCAGTGTGAAAACGGGTACTAATTTTTAAGTGCACCATTTTAAATATCGCTTTTTTTTCAAAAGGTATTTGAACCCTAGTGCAGTTACAATTACACAGTAGCATTTCAGCCGAGTCATTGTGCGTCCCTGCGCTTTGATTACACAATTGGGCACGTCCTCTCTTTAACAATCAAAGCATCAAGCCTAGCCCAGGCGTTCGGTAACATTTACCCCCGCAGTGTCCGATATCTTGATCGGTCCAAAGTGTCTAATATCGAATGCGAAACCTGGATATTTCTACATCCACAAGGCTCGCCTCATTTCTGTATGCCAGTCTCGTTGCTTATCCAGTGGAAAGTGGAGCTAGTCTTCTTGGTTTGTTTCACAGTCAACTCATCTGGCCGGAATACCGATATGTGTTAGGGATAAGAAGTAGTGGCCCCATTACGGATTGATTTGTCTTATAGAGTGTCTTGAGACGAGAGGGGTACGTTGCATCTTATTTGAATAGTAGCTGTGTGGGCCCAGTGGCTATGTAAACTACTACGATGGGAGGGAGGGTGGGTGGTTTGGGGGGGGGGGTGTAGATGTAGGATGCCCTCAGGTTTGAGTGTAGTATGGAGGTGCAGGTAGCAGCTGGAATAAATTGGGGATGATGATGATGCTGATGAGAATGATGATGGTGAAAACACAAACGATACTGTTCACTTTAAAGATAAACTTCCTTCATGATGTGATACTTAGAAAATGTTGATGATTATGTTAGTGATTTGGATGATACTGTTGATGATTATGATATTGATTGGGATGATCCTGATGGCATTGATTAAGATGATTAAGATTAAGATGATTATTATGATGACTTTAAAGTATTACCTTGAAGAGTTCAACACAGAATGTAAGCCCAAATATCCCTCCGCAGTAATGACTTCACTCTTGCTGGACAAACTTGTCGGACAAACTTTCCTCCACTAGCTCTCAGGCGATCACTGCAATGGCGTGCAGTCAGTACACACGAGTAAACATAACAACTTTGACATGTACATGAATTTTGACATGTCTGAGATCCGTGTACTGGCTTATATTTTTAACCTAAGTGGTGAGTGCTATCAAGTGATGTTTGAAAGCTTGTAGTCTCATCTATGTGATGAGCAAATTAACTCAGTTTTGAGTTCTTGGCCAAGAAGCGCTTCAATACCAGAGATGCACTAGGTGTTCGCAATATAAAATGCAAATCAAGCTTTTCTTTTAAACAAAATGCAAGTGTCCGTAGTTTTGTCGACTCTATTTAAAGCAATGTATATCTTGAAGAAGAACGTGTAAAATGCAATTTTCCTTTTTTTAATTTTTAAAAGGAAACCGCTCCAGAGCTTCCATGTTTTTCTTTCAACTTGAAAAGTGTCAATCGTGTTTGTGTTTTTTTAAACAGTAATTCCCAGGTATCGAACAGAACGCAAGTAAAGACATGTAAATGTCCTGTACATGTATGCAATTGCCTTTTTGTTCACTAGGGGGGAAGTGATAACTGTAAATTAAGGCGGTGTTTAAATTTGTGGCTAATAATAGCAGTGGTGTGAGGGTGGTATTTTGCTATGCACAGGAATATCAGGTTACCAACAGAAATTCCTACTATCTCTTGTTGTTGTTCTAAATGGTTCCCCGCTATTTTGTTTGTAGTTTTTGTTGAGCGAAAGTGGGCTCAGGTTATGATGTCATGTACGTAGTTCGGAACAAAAAATGTAATTATATACAGTGAAATGCATTTTGGTTTGATGAAGAGTTGATGAAACGTTTTGAGGTTGATAGAAGCACAGGACGGGATTAGTAAATATGCCTGTAACAAAATAATAAAAATAGAAATAACGACTAGTTCTTATATAGTGCATTTTACAATAACGCATCAATACGCTTTACATTTAGTACCCTGGTCATTGGGCAAACAACATTCCTGTCATCTTTCTCAGCTCCCTGGGGAGTATACAGCCCTGGGCTGTGGTGGCGCTCTGAAGGCTTTTTCAAACACATTACTCGCAGGTAATCATTTATATCCCCGGGTGAAGAGAAGCAATTTGTAGTAACGCATTATGCTCAAGGTCACATGTAACACACATTCATACAAAAATGATTAGTTTCATATGAAGAGTCACTGATTATGCAGTTCATACCAGGACCCATCCGTAAAGGAAATACTTCAGTCTGAAATACTGTACAACTCAAGGAAATTGAATTTCAAGATCCCCACCATAAAAAACAAATTAGTAAATAAATTATTAATAATAATAATAACAATAATAGTAATAATGGCTTCTTATACAGCGCTCATATCCGTCACTCAGTGACGCTCAAGGCGCTTCAACATTCAGTATTTTCCTGCAAGTATTTTGGGCTACGTTTGAAGTATGAGACCTACTCCTAATAAATAAAATAATAAATACAGAAACAGCTTAATTTGATTGCTGCAATCCAAATAAGCTTGATAAGTGTGTAAAATCCCTGACGAAACATGAACTGTTCTTGTTATTTTCACTAAAACTTGAAGATCAAATTTCAGGAAATTTTCACCAGTTAGTTGAATGGTGTCCTCAGTGATAACTGGAGGAAGGGAATTAATTTACTCCTCCCAAAACCATTGATTTACATATGCTCTCATCATTGGGCCAGTTACATTCCTGAAATCTTTCTCAGCTCCCTTGGGGGTGGGGGGGTGTATAAAGCCCTGGGCGCCCCCACAATATCAACCTCTACCCTTGCAGGTACCCATTGATACCCCTGCCTGACTGTCTGATAACCTTAAAACTGCTGAACTGTAGTTTCTAATAATTTATTTCTGTTGGTAGTACTTCAAAGTGTGATTTATTCATCAGTGATATGTGTGATTTGATGTTATATTTAAAGGTAATTCTGTTAACACTCTTTGTCTTCAAGCAAACTTGAATCCTGGATTCTGATTGGTCGATCCATGGCAACATCTAGAGTGTGATACATATTGCGCAGTCCACATCACACTGTGTGTATTGCTCTGTTCTAACTTCATGTTTTGCGTTATTTTAAGCTAAGCGTCAAGTTTGCTTGAGGATAAACTTGTTATCACACACGTTAGCGGAATACGGAAAGTATAGCGCATTTGTGTCCCATATCTACAGGATGCAGAAGAGTTATAGTTTACCATATTCCACTAGCGCTTGTGTGCACACGGATATTAAATGTATTTGTTTTAATACTCAATGTTGGCGACTTGTATTCATATTGTACATGCTTGTAAAAAATAATAATAATAATAATAAATTAGAATTTGAAAAGTAAGTTATTGATAAAAGTATTGGTGATATTTGCTACTATACTGTGAATAAGGAGATACATTCTAGAACAAAACTACATGCCTTAATTGAACATTTCTCTGTACTTTCTGCTTTTTTCAGTTGTAGTTGTAGCTTTATTTTTAGTTCAGGTCCTATTTTTATTGCGATGCTTACAGTTAGTGGAAAATTGTCACTAATGGTAGCAGAAATATTGGAGCTTAATGTAAGCGTATTTCACAGGTTAGCAAGGAA
>CM021535.1:10616764-10628309 GCA_010994315.2 Pisaster ochraceus
TATGAATGGCAGAAAACCGATCAAACTTTCGCGCTCAGTTTTCTTGAAACACAACTTTGCAAATTAATTGCTTACGTCCTTTTACCAGGAACTTTTCGTTACGTCCTTTTACCGGGCACACAACGATTTTATCCAGATACATAACAAAATAAAAAATTTCTCGCCAAGATTATTTTTACTGAGACTACAGAGGTCGAATTTGAAATTGTTAGTTTCATAAGTCGTCTTGGGAAGATCGTGTCAAGTCGACTTGTTTAGCCGTCTTCAGTATGTCGTCTGAGCGAGATGTCTGTAAATTGTTTTCTGGATAGTGGCGATGTCATCGCTGGGACTTCGTACTGTCACATTAACATGGTTAGTACAATGAAAGCCATAAATGAACCAATTTGCACCACGGAGGAAGGATAATTTTACCCTCTTCGACCCGCCAATTTGCCGCATTACTGGGTCTCTCGTCATGGCCCATCAATATAGGAATCTTTGCTGCCTATTTTAAGTCGTCAAATCAAATCATTTTAATTAGACCCAACACAGGGTCCAGTTTCGTTGCCAGATTTCAAAACTGCTGCTTTTAAGAAAATATTGTTTGATAATTATCTGCTATTTAGCAGAAATGAGCAGGATACAAGTCGCAAATCGGTAACCTTAAATTCTGGAAACATAACTTTGTTTGTGCTTGGCTACTCTTTGAAATTACGCCCATAGAGCTATGCACCAGCAAATATTTTTGGTTAAAAATCCCGATCTGCTAAGCAACAACTAGCAGGTAACGAAACGACATGGTAGCTGGTCTGGTAATAGTGTTTTACCTTTTTCGTTTTGTGATAAGCTACCCATTTGTGCTTAAGCATTCTTCATTGCCGTTTCAAAAAACCATGGCTTTTGACTTAACCTCTGTCTTAGGGTCCGTACTGCATGTTTGAAGCTCCGTACCAAAAGTGCACGTTTTTAGTAAGACCGAAAGGAGCCGAACCCAGAGCCGAGCCAAGAGCCGAACCCAGAGCATGGTTCAGATTTAAAAGGCCGTAAGGGGACTCTTTGGTTAAGGAGGGCAAAGGGGTTGATTTGCCCCAAATTTCACACAGATAAAAACAAAAGTACGAATTTTTAATACCGGATAAAAAGGTTGGTTTTGGGGGCTTTCCAAGGCTTGCTTTTTTTCTTTCTCTGCCCGAATTTTCCCAAATGGTCTGCCCAAATTTATAGGGGGGTTCCCATCCCCTGTCCCTGGGCCGTACTCCTGTTAAAAAGGGCCTACAAACGATCGGTCCCTTCTTGAACAACCAAAATACAGTGATAACTTTGATGTATTTAGGAAACTTTTTACAATGTGGTAAACGGCTTGATAAAAATAAATATGACCGTGTCCGAACTGGCAGCTGCGGCTGTTGCTATAAGGGTGCTCCAATTGCAATGCTGAGATGCAGACGCAGCCGTAGCCGTAGCCAGTAGCCACTTATTCGGAAATAGCCTGTTCTTACCCCTGCAGATGTATACACGGGCACGAAAATCCAGCCCAATAAGATGATGTAGTAAACAGCCTGCAGAGATAATAATGGAAAAAGCAAACAAGCCGGGCTTTCAATTATGTATTCCATTATGCCTACTCACGCCATACCTTGTATGTTGTATTACCTTAAGTCTAAAACCCTCTACCTCGACAGAAAGACAAGACCTTGGTTTTCAGGGGGGTGCGCATCATCACTAACCACGCCCACTTCACCTAGACTGGCTCCAATGCCATCTGAAGCCCACTATGACGTTGCGTGTCGGGAAAGGGACGTAAGGCTATAATGCCATTTTTTCATTCAGATAAAGTGCTTGAACAGAAGGTTGTAAGATGGCTCCTGGCAAATCAATATGCCATATTACTGTGAAATTTGTATTCCTAGACCCCCCCCCCCCAAAAAAAAAACCCAAAATAAAAAAACCAAACAAACATGTTTTCCCATTTACGCAAGTCACACTCTCTAGGAAGCGTTGGTTAGTTTTGAAGACCTCTCTGTGATGTACAGATTGGAAAAATCCATGTATTCTATTCACGCGCTCTTGAAGTCCAGAATTTGTTTTAATTAAGAAAGTCAATATTGAAGATGACTCTAGTTGAACAAAAGGCAAATGACAAAACTGGTTGGTTTTGAAGACCTCTCTGTGATGTATAGATACAAAAAATCCAATGTGTGCTTCAGGAGTTATGAGTTTTTCAAAAATTCTATTCACGCGCTCTTGAAGTCCAGAATTTGTTTTAAATAAGAAAGTCAATATTGAAGATCACTCTAACTTGAACAAAAGGCAAATAATAAAACTGCAGAAAGTGCCCGCTCCAGAACCACCACAAGCTATATAACATAAAGGACTGTGTTGGCTAAGCGAATATATGCGACCCGTATACAATATAAAGAACACTTATTGAACCAATTTAAACAACGTAAGAAATTTAGTTAACCAAAAATCAATCATCGGGCATTCATAAACTTAGATGCCAAAATAGAACTATATATTAATTAAATAAAAAACATTGCAACTGATTCAATTAGGTGAATGGCAACTATTTTTATTTGGGTGAATTTCTGCAATTTGCTTACCCTTTCCTCTCAATGAGACCATAAAAAAGTGTTTGTTTTGTTGAATCTCACACTTCTTGTTTCTGTTTTATAGTGGTGACTAAAGGTGCAGCTTTTAAAAGCACAATTTTGATGTTCAAGCACTTATTCAAGAACTGGACCCAATTTCACAAAGCTGTTAAGCAGAAAAGTGTGCTCAGCAAGTTTCTTTGCTTAATTAAAGTAAGAAATGAGTTGAGCACCAGTCGTAGCAATGTAAACTGTATGTTTTGGCTGGTAACATAATTCTGCCAAGCAATATTTGTTGGTGCATAGCAAGTTGTTGTGCAGACTCTGTTTTGGAGCCTGTGCTTTTTTTACCACTTGAACAAAACTTGCCTGAATTTCGTAGATGCCAACGGCCAACCCAGCCGCAGCTCCCGTGCCTGCAAGACCGACAAAATGCCCCGTTCCGATGTTGCTCGCGAAGAGAGACGCCCCTACCTGTTTAAAATCGAAATAAAACTTCATTTATTAGGAAAGATTAACTAACTCGTCTTGAAGTTTGTTTAATTTTAAGCGGGTAACTATAAACATGAATTTAAAACTGTTGACGAGGGAAATGTTACAAATAACACGTCGTCATGCGTTGAAGTACAGGACGTCCTTATAGCAACAGCCTTGGCAACAGCCTCAGCTGCAGCCGTAGCCATAAATTCGGATTCAGCCTAACTATAGATAATCCGCTCGTTTTTAATTTTGTTCAGCTTCTAAAAGGGAAGTGTTAAACTTCCTCTACTGAAGGAAAGAGGCTATCTAATATTATTAAGTAAAATATATTCTACTATCAATGGGAGACTTTGGAACGCTAGGTGGCAGCAGACTTACCAGGTAAATTTCCAGTGTTGACGCAGTTCTGAGCATGTGCACATTACAGAGAACAATGGATTTACCTGGTTGGTCTGCTGGCATCTAGCATCCAAATAGTACCAAATTGGCAATAAAAAAATTGGCAACGCATGTTTAAGTGGTTGTGTTATCATGCAGCCGCACCCTAAAAACTCCCGGGCCAGGATTGACCTGGACTGCGAGTCCCAGGGGGCCAGGTTAACCCAGAAAGTGGCCCCAAAAAACAAAAACAAAAACAGGGATAGATTTTAACCCAGATTCTATGTCATTAAGACCTAGTTCTCGATCATTTTGGCACTCCGGGTTCATACTGACCCTGAAACGTGTCAGGCCCCACGGGACCAATATCCAGGTTAATTCTGACCCGGGAAGCTTTCTGAACGAACTGTGAGTTTGAAGAGTATGCTAAAATAATGGATGAAAGAAATGTAAATCATACCGGCCACCACGCCATTGTTCTTCCAGCTAAGAAGTAGCCGTTGGCATCTGTGCGATTGGACTTGTACATGGACTATAGAAAAACAAAACCAACAAAACAATGTTTTGAATTTGCAACTTAATAACTGCCTTTGCATATGACGTCACAAGTTTAACAGCGCCCTCACTGAAGTCAAATAAGACTTATCTTTGGGCTGAGAGTTGTGCTTAGTGCGCACACGCGTGCCCTAATGCAAGAGGGTATCTTGTAAAACACACCTTAGAATTATGTTCTGATATAGATTGTGCGAATCTTGCGCGTGTTTGAACTTACGGACCAAGTTAAGTCCCAACCATAATGAGTTTTATGTGTGCATGATTCTGTTTCTTCAAATACTGCAATTTTAACGTGGTTTATGGCTATACAAGTTATATAATTTTGTTGGGAATGTAAACTTTAGCCATAAAATATATTAAATTATTAACAATTAAACAAAGAAAAACAAAGAAAACACGACAATAAGACTTGACCTCCTGCGTTTCCTGTTACTTGTAAACAGTTAAGAATTTTGCCCAACCTGACGTTCGTGTTATCACGAAACCTATGTAGGCCCATGGTCACACGATTCCGGGCGTGATTGGCAAATGGGGTTTCTGAAAAGCAAGAATTCTCGCCCAAAGTTTAAATTTTGTCTCAATGTTAATTTCTTTTAAAACTGGGTTTGAACAAAGACAATTTACCGGTCGTTGGTTCAAGTCCTGCTCCAGTAAAAACTGTTCTTTGTTCAAACCTAATTTATAATAAACAATTACCCAGTCAGTTTCCCTAGTGGTTATTACTAATGATGTTAACTTTTAAACTTATATAAACATTTCAGTTATAATTGTTATCAACAAATTGCTATGAATTTTGCATAAATAGAATTTTAAAAATAAAATTAGATTTCATAGCAAAACATAATCTTCGTTAGAGTTGTTTTGCTTCGTTTTTAATTCGCACAAGACCGGCACAGTTTATTGCAATTTTGGAGGCCTTTATGGGTTAACTTTATATAATTGTAGTTTGATTGACAGCACGCGCACTGCACCCGTTGATTAAAGATCAGATCAGATTCGTGAGCTGAGATTTAAAACTAACAAGAACAGTTCTTGTGCCATCCACAGTTTAAACAGTAGATTCTTCAGCTGTCAACATTCCGGTTTTATATGTGCGCTTCTCTTGTGATTTGTGTGCTCTTTAACTTGGACAATGAATGTTGTGCATTCTTTGCAATTATGTCAATTTTTTCCCATACAGTTCTTTACTGAAAAAAAAATGAGCGATGGAAAAATAATGTCATGTGATTTCACATGACGAATAAAAAACAAAAAACAAATGAATTTAAAAAGATTGAGTGGAAACTATTTGGAATGTTTGAGGGGGCAGCTCTCTCAATAATGTCTAATGAAAACTTCAGGGTTTCCACAGTTTCAACGAAACTCGTTCAATTTATCGCCGACTCACTCCCTTTTGTTTGAAAATGATTGCTCCTATCCATCAGCATTCAACAGTTTAAAGGAGTCATTCAATTTCAACAGTTCAGCATTCACTGGTCAAATAAGATCGTTTCAATTTTATAAAGGCCGGCAGCAAGAGGCAGGGTCAACCATTCCATTTTTAGCAATTGTAAATTATAGTAGCAGTTCATCGACTGAAGAATGGTGAACATGTAATCTTGAACTAAAATAGAATGATTACAACGAACCTGAACGAGAAGAACAAAATCATGTGTGCTCGAAAACGAAATTAAATGCAACAGCAGCTAAAAAGAAAAACCTAATATATTTTATCAAACTAATTTGGCAAAGAATACGCGAGCTGTGATGCGTTTTTTATGAAAATGAACACAAGTTTAGCTGAAGTTGACCAGTAAACCTGTACATTCTTTTCGCTGGCAATTGGTCAAGCCTCTTGGTTATCAATCAATAGACAAAGTTCAAATCAACTATAAAATGACCACTCTCTCAATTAGTCGATTATAAAAAATAATAATAAAAAAATCAAACTTATTAATACCAAACTAAACTTATCAATACTTTTCTGAGAAACTTAATAATAATTAATAAATCTCCCCATTAATTTAGAGAATTCCTCATGCTGTCCAAATGCAGTTCACTTTCGTGACCAATATGAATTGTCCATATATCAAAATGCACGAATAAAACCTAATGGTGAACCACATACAGATTATAAACACTGGCATACGTTTGCGTGTATTTTTACAAAACAAAACCACCAATGTCATCGTTCAAAAGCATCTTCATGACAAAAAATTGTCATAATCTGAGAAGACCTTTTTTGCCAAACCCACTCAACTTTTCTTACATTGTTCAACAACAAAAAACAATGGTTGCTATGGGCTTTTAATCCCCTAAAAAAAAGTTAGGGTCAGAATTTACCGAGATCTGGGTCAGTATGACCCGGAATCTGTGTCAAATTGACGCAAAAATGAGTCAAACTGACGCAGAAATGGGTCAAACTGACGCAGAAATGGGTCAAATTGACGCAGAAATGGGTCAAACTCAGGCGAAGAATTCGAGTAAAATTTTAACATTTTAATCATTGTCCGGGTCAGCCTGACCATGAAATGGATCAAGTTTCCCCGGATCCGGAATCCGGGTCAATTCTGATCCGGGAGTTTCAGTGTGGAGACAGTTTGTATTAAAGTGGAATTGCGTCACTCTAACCAAAAGGATGTATGTATATTCATTCATTTATTTATTTATTTATTTATTTATTTGGGTTTGAACTAAGAAAAATTGACTGGAGCGGGATTTGAACCACAACCTCCGGATTAACGTACCGGCGCTCTACCAACTGAGCTATCCAGCCCTATGTTAGCGGTCTCCCTATTAGTCAATATATTTGTTCGGGGGTGCCAGTCAGAAGCCATGCAACCGTTAATTGCCGTGTAGCCAGGGATCACACCCAAGTTTACGATACAACCTGGGAAGCGGCAGCCACGGGATCACTTTAAGGGGATGCGACTTTTTAAATAATAAATATCAAGTAATAAACCACAAGGGAAACTGACTGTGTATTTTTTTATTAATTTGGGTTTGAACATAGAAAAATTGACTGAAGCGGGACTTTAACCAACGACCTCCGGATTAATTATTTCGTCTGATTTAGCCAGGGTAGCTCCATCAGCTTTTAATGAACCGTTCTCCCTGGGGGACTCTGGAGGAAAATGCCGAACAAGTAAAAGCTAACCAAAGTAACCATTCATTTTGACTAGTTTGTGGAATTTAAAATTCTTTTGGATCGAAAGCTAAGGCCATCTCTCCTACTACTTTTATATATAATATACAAAAATAACTAGGGGAGATGGCCTTAGCTTTCGATCCAAACCGGACCTTCGTCAGAGGCATAAACAAGAACAAACACAAACATATCCATTTATAGCAAAAAGAGGAAAAATGGATACAGTAAAAACAAATAAAAACAAAAGACAAGCAACTCAATGGGATCACCACGAAGGGATACCACAACATCAAATAAGTTTCTTACTACGAATGGTGAGGGTCTGTTGTAACCGTAGAGTTGCAAACAGGATAATCCTGATGACCGGTGATATATAAAATTAGTAGGGGAGATGGCCTTAGCTTTCGATCCAAACCGGACCTTCATCAGAGGCATAAACAAGAACAAACACAAAATCATACTCACCCACAAGCCCACTAGTGAGACTAAGAAAAAATACAGGCAGATGATGACGACATCGATGGCGTAAATCCCTCCACTGGAGCTTGATATCGCCATGGTAACGGTCGAGATGCTTCTCAATCAGACTCAGAAAAATCCAACGTTGGTAACCATTGTCAGACGAGGCAAAACAGCTTAATTGGGTGGTGACTAGGCCAACAACAAAATCGTCGACAAATTTCAATCAGTATTTGGTTCAAGATAACATGTATTCAAATTAAAAAATAATAATAATAACAATTGGGAAGAATCCGATGTGGATCCTATATGTTTACAGACAAGAGCATTGTTAGAGCAGTTATGGCGATCGTTGTGCGCTGTCTTCGTGCGATATTTACAATTTAGACATGTGACTTAACACAT
The DNA here is from genome assembly GCA_010994315.2 of Pisaster ochraceus. Lineage (NCBI taxonomy): Eukaryota > Metazoa > Echinodermata > Asteroidea > Forcipulatida > Asteriidae > Pisaster > Pisaster ochraceus. Next base: position 10,624,742 of record CM021535.1, read on the forward strand.
CCAGTTAATTTTCTTCGCGGACGAAACACGCGACCCAAGTTAATATAAATGACATTTACGATGCTCTCCAGAATCCTGACGTGATAAAAAAAAACATTTAAGTGTGTCTTCAATCATTCACTTCAGAGTCAGAACAACATCATTTCCACAAGTATCGCCAACGGGCATTGTCTTGTTAGTGTCAAGGGCTCGTCACTCGAACTCGTTTGCATCTATAGATGCTCGCCAGACATGACGAACAAGACTAATAAGTGAGCGACAAGTGGGCGTATTTGTTTATCACGTGAGTTTGGCACCACTAGAAACGCAAGCTCTTTGTAAAGGCCTGCCAAGGTGTCTATCTTACGAAAAAACTTCAATAAACTTCAACAGAACACGTGCACAAGTTTCCAATCGAATCGACAGCATTTAGCTATCAGTGGCACTTGCTTGTTGATTGGACCAAACGAGTCGGCGTATGGATATCCACAATGCTGCCTTATCTTGGAGGTGGGAGAAGCTCAGTTACGACGAATGGATGACTGAGTCAAAATGAATATGCATTCTTATCTTACAGCAACCAAAGATAAGATGATTGGCTGGGTCAGCGCATGAATATTCCAAAATCTTGGTTGCTCGCAAAACCATCAACAGAAGAATTACACGATGATTTGATTATTTTGATAAATGTATTCGCCGCATGTCAGATTGTCTTTGTTTTTGGTTTTCTTTTAATACCAAAGCAATGCCCAGGTCTTTAATTATTATTTCTATTACAACTATGAACGTTGATTTATTTTGCATGAGTTAACTGTGAAAAAGGAGTCCAGCGTTTTGAAAGTGATTTCCCTGACTGAGTCAGGTCACCGTAACATTTACGGATACCACATGCAAAGTCTACAATGTGTAAACGGTATTTTTTTACGCAACAAATGCTCCCTCCACTAGTAAAAGCCAATTACGGCAGTGTATTATTTGAAGTGGTTCCCGTTGACGTAAACGTAAAAGTACGAATTTATTTAATTGTTTTTATTTTTTATTATGTTGTTTCTTTCTTAGGCATCGATTTGCTTTTAACTGTGCGGTTTTTCAATCGTCAGAATGACCTGGATCTTATGAGGAAAGGCAGCTGTACATAGTTTTTTGATGATGACCTTTGGAGGCAAGAATTGGTTTCAACAGCGTTGTAAATTGGAAATATAATGGCAAAGTATAAAGCCACAACTTGTTCACTAATGAAATCAAGATAAGACCAAAGTAATTGAAGCTAATTGGTCCCTTGCACACGCTCACAATTTGGGTTGAGTCGACAGTTAGCCTACAAACGCTGTGTTGTGTTAAACTCGCAAAACACACATGCATTGTCTAAAAAATTGGCGCAGTTAAGATGAATGTGATGCCTTGACGAGTGGTGAACGGGGTCAATATGGACATCGAAGGCTTAAATCACTGAGTGTTGGGTCTCGGACCCCAAGTGTGCATTGTTTGTTGCTCAGTGGTGACGTCATGCTTTCTGTTTTCCGCCATCTAATAATTTTCCCCAGGGTCCTCCGAAACTCTCGGTTCATAACAAAATATATAATGACGTCACACCAGCTGTTACAGACACACAACCAATTACTTGCAAAATCAAGCCAGGGCGGTGCCTCGGTCCTCGTTATCCAGTTACGGGTTGACACGACGACGTAAGGGATCCACGCGATGCAAAACGTCCCCGTGATAAGTGCGCACATTTTCAACGCGCGGTGATTCGCCTGGAGTACGGCGGCGTTTGACCGGTGAGAGCCACGTAACTGGGCCTGACGTTTTACGTGGTCTCGGGCGACGAGGTACAGCCTCGTGTAGGCTCCGATCAGGAATGGGACGGGTACAAAGACGGTGGCACAGCCCAGGATGATCAATCGGACCAGGTACTCCCTGGTACCCTGCGACCATTCCGCGATACACATGATGGCATTGTTGTTGTACACCACTGAGATGCTAATTCCGTGCATGGCGATGGTCAAACCCAAACTTGTAGTCAACACAACAACTATGGTTACAATAGCACATTTCTTTGAGATAAAATTGGGGTGACGCAGTGGACGGGTGACGGCTATCAATCGATCGAAGGTGATCAACACTGCCGCATTGACGCAACACGAACAAATCCACGTCAAAATGAAATTACTACACTGGCAGAGAAATTGTCCGTACGGCCACCGGTTCAAAATGGCAGGAGGGACGAAAAACATGGAGATCAAACCGATGAATAAGTCAGACAGAATGACGAAGTAGAGAAATGTCTTGGTGCTCGGAGGAAACCTGGGCGAGTTGATGGACCGGAGAGCAACGATGCTCAAGCTGTTACCAATGATTACGAGGAGGACGTTGACTAAGATGTAGCAAGTCCGTAACCCAGTCCAAAATTGACTGTGAGAAGCCAGGCTGGATCCCATTTCTTCAGTATCAGCTACATCTGCCGTCGAATCTACTCTAACCTTCAGATACTCTTGACGTTCATCGGTGATATTAAACTCCACCATCTTCGAAACAAAATATCGACAATCTTTTAAAAAAAACACCATTCAATTCTGTCTTTTTGTTACAGATTCTCTTTCTTCGGTTTCAGCGAGCCGATCGAGCAAGCCTATGACAGCTAGTGAAGGGCCACACACTTCCCCAAATTCCACATGCAGAGCTTTGCCCACTGCCAACTATAATTTATTGCATACAATAAGGTATTTGCATGCCGGTGTGGCAGGAATTTTGTCTGAGAGCGCCCTCTTTTGATCCAACTTACTCCAGACATTTCATTTTACCTTTTTTATGGTGGACACAAAGAGGGAAAAAATCCCCCGTGACACCTGAAGAAAGAAAGAAAAAACTGTACCAACGGCAAAGCTGCCTACTCGTCAATTTCTGAATTACACTCTGGACTTTTTAATATCGGGTCCCTCGCCATGTGCCGCGGACATTGCATCAATTAGCGATCCTTATGTTCAAGAAGAAGAAGAAGAAAGGCCCACGAGCGACGTAGAACAGTAATTATTTTCGCGGGGAAGATTTATTTTCGAACAAAACATCCGGCTCATGTAATTGACTGACAAGCCAAACTAATGCTTCAAGCAAATATAATGCACAACTAGTCACTGAAGATTATTACTCAGCGTGCAAAGTCCATTTTGTATTTTGCCGTACGTTAAAACACGATGATTATCCTCGCTATTTAGGCGAGCAGGCGCTCTGAGACAGGCATAAACAATATTATACTTTCTAGACCTTTGGTACATTTTAGTTTTAAAAGTACAACTGGATTCATAAAGAAGCAAATGTGTGTTCAATGCACTCTTCAATAAAGGCACACAATTCCATTTTAAATATTTAAGCAAATCAGTTGGAACATCAAACCATTATTGGTTAGGTGTTGCCAGAAATTTTGAGCATGTCCATTTATATGTATGACTTCTTTCAGATTTTGCAAATCGATAAAACAAACGAACGAACAATCACACACCCCGACACCCCCAAGAAACAAGTAATAATGGACAGCGCCTGCTTACACCGATTGTGACAATCGTGGCGCATGTACAGTGTTGCCTTCGTCACT
>CM021535.1:10633289-10646247 GCA_010994315.2 Pisaster ochraceus
TTTCGGTTGGTACAACCCAAATTAAGGACAATGTGTTTACATGCTGAAAGTTGAACATGTTTCCACTACAATTCTCCTGACTCACGCATTGGATTAAGCCAACATTTTCACAGGTTTGTTACTTCATGTATTATGGTTGATCCCACAAAACATGAACACTGTCTGTGACTCTTTTGCCAGCTCCACCAGTCCTGAAAAATACCTTTAATATATTATTATTTATTAAATTTCAGTGGTAACATTGCATGACTCTAAAAATACATAGTGAGTTTTGCGGAGACACCGTGTTAATTGACTCTCTATAAGCTGTTGTGATTCTGAGAAGAAGCGGAACTCGACGTTCCGATCAGTGTGTTCTTGAAAGAGTTTGTTCACATGTTTCTCCGCAAACCTCAGAAGATTTTATCGCAGCAAAAACAACGGCGTTGTTACAACATTGCACAGGACTGTGGCAAGGTTGCAATTTAGTTGATGGTATGGCAACGACCGTCAGATCTTGATTTTCAAACAATAATACATTTGGTAGCATACTGGTAATTTGGGTATCTTTACCGAAGGTTTGTACATAAAGTTTTCACAACATAATATCTTGGTATTATTACAAAGTTGTACATGTATTTATGTTGAAGGCACAACGTTGATGTTAAGAAAAATATTTTTGTGTGTGTCATTAAAATACAGCAAATATATTGTGACGAGCACTTTGTCTGCTTGTGGTATTTTGGTATCGTAAATATTTTAATTGTGGCGATCACGTTGACTTCACGTTGTATTACGGTAACGTTAAAAAGTAATACTTAAGTTTTGGTAGTATGTTGTCTTTGCGTTGCGTTTCTGTATTATTAAAACGTAATATTTAAACCAGAACACTCTGTGCACTGTTTTTTATTGTGTTCCGGCATAACGGCCAGGAACATTGAGTATACTCGGTTAATTTCGGCAAATTTCACTTCAAACGGTGTACATTCAAATTTATGAAGCTATTTTGTCTCTAATTCAGGAGTTTCAAGCATTCATTTTTTAAAAAGATTTGATGGATAATTTATACATTTAACATTATATTAAATTAGCACACCTTTACGTCGTCGTTCTTTTTAGCACTTCAAATTTCTTCATCCAAATCAAATTAGGAAATTTTCACCACAATATTATTACCGTTTTCGATCGTCTACGGGCAAAAAATGTCTAAAGAAAAATAAATAAATACATAAATAAATAAATGAATGCATAGGATAAGTTGTACAAGATTCATAAATTGTTTTGTCTGTAACTTTATTAATTCAAAATGCGCACTACACTTTGTAACACACGCATCAGGGACGTTGACCCAAAATGACCATGATGAAGTCAGTGAAATATTGGGTCAATAAACGGAAAATTCCGATGGGACCAATTTATTGTGCCTACATTGACGGGCAAGTCGAAAGATCATTACTTTTGTTTAACCTAAAACAAAGCTAGCCCATAAATGAACCTCCTGGCGCGATTCTGGTTCACACTGGGCCTTGTAAAGAGTTCCCTACAAACGCAAAAAGTGTCACTTGTTTCAGCCCGTTCATTTTTATAAGCATGCATAGCTAGACGACCACCATCTTAGAGGTAAAACGACGACGGAACGTTGTAAACGCACAGCTATGTACGCGCGGCGCACAGGATGCTTGGGTCACTGAGCGCAACCCGTCTCTTGACCTACCCCTAGCCGGGGGCGCCCTACCCAAATGGCGTCATGCGCATAAAGTCACTTCCCGGTATGCATAAAAATTTTCCTTTAATAAATTTCATTTCAATCAGGTAAAACGAAGAAAGAATTCCCCTCTAATAATCTCACTGTATCAGCAAGGACGCCAGCAATAAATTGGCCGTGTATACAGCTACACCTGGGACTGTTGCTAATGAACGTATATACACTACTTCAACGCCAGATAACGCGGAAATCTAGCTGCAGCCCAGGGGAGGAAGGGGTATTACGCAATCATTGGCATTCGCAGTTTGGGTAGACTCCATTTTAAGAGGTGATTACCGTTGCAAGAGAAAAGGAAAATCAATTACAAAAAAGCGTGTGAAGGTGGAAAGTTTCTTCTGAAATGGAACGATTTGCACACATCCATCAAGTTGCATCATATTGTCACCTACTTTCTTGAGTATGTTGTTGAATTTACAAATGTCATTTCATTTCGTCAAGACCACGTCCAACCATAGAAAGCCACCCATAAATCTTGTTTCACGTGACATAATTCACGTAACTTCAAGTGACGATAAGTCATGCTGTTTCCGAATAAGTATGGATGTGTTTTGCGCAAACACATTTTCTGACAAGCTGCGATTCGCCTTGGACGCAGCTGGTCACTCTCATAATGAAGATCAGTTTGAACGAAACTAACAGTTTTGTTACATAAGGGTAATGGAGGACCACCAACATACAAGTCGTGAGGCCATTTCTGGCTTTTGCTCACAAACAACTTCTACTAATAATAATAGTAATAACAAGAAACAAACAACCCAAATCGTAAAACAGAACCCGAACTAGTCGGAAAACAGTCTGATAACCGCGATGATGAGCAACGCAAATGCAAGCCAAATGTACAGGGAATACGACATAAATAGGCCCAACTAATCATGGCCGGCAAAACACTGAACGCGGCGGCTGGTAGTGTACCACCGGGTATAGACCCTGTTACCTTATTTACAAAAAGAGTGACCCTGTACATCCAAGGGCATTTCCTGGCAGGTATGATACCTCAACGGTCATATGAGAAAGTTGACATTTTGTGTCATAATTTCCACATAAATTCAAGAGTTATAAAAGAAATTATGGCTGTACAACTCTTGAGATGCTCCCTTTTTCGTATCAAAAGTTTATGAAAAAACAGACCGTACAATCTCCATAAAATATCACATTCAATGTTGTGTTTGTTTTTGACATTGAGGTACAAATCATGCACACAGGAAGCTCAGGTTCTGTGATTTTTTGTAAACATGTGATGTCACAGGTCACGTGGTTTATTGTTTTGACAATTTTATGTTTGCCTCTTCAACTTTCCGAACCTATACACATGTAGTGCACTTTATACTATGCTATTCAACTGTGGTTGTTACTTGACGCGAGAATTTATAGTTAGATTTATTTATCTGTGGGTTTTGTGTGAAAGGTTTTCTTGTACTATGGATAAAGCTGAGCAACACCAAACAAGGTATCAAGCCTTATTAATGTCTCCGGACTCTAAATTAAAAACACTACTCAACCAATGAAAATGAAGGACTATCTCACTGGAGGAGACGTGTAAAAAAAAAAAAACCAACATGATTCTTCACTTTTGTGTGGCGGTTCGTCCACACAGGCGTGCCCTCACATGGCTACAAGAAGGTCATAGTGGTTGCATTCAGCTAGTTTTTCTTTGATTGTTTTATGCACGAAAAAGTTTAATCATTTAATGCTGTTGGCTTTTACTTACGTTATCAAAATACTCAGGCCTTCTAACATGTATAAGTTTCTGTTGTATAGATGCTTTTGCACGATGGAATGGGCGATATCTTTGGCAAATATTATAGACACACATATGCCGCCACCTTTGGAGCTGCAAGTAGTGAAAACCTTATGCGTCCTGCCCATACACGCACGCCCGTGACGCAATGACTTACCGACAATGAGGGTGCAATTTATGCTCAGAGTCTCATTATGATTCTGGAGGCCCCTTCAAGATTTATGGGGGGTCGATATGGGATTGTTGAAATAGGATCTAATTATTGTATCTGGGGTTTGCCGACTCTCAATTTGGGGTGTTTTGGGGTGAGCTAGAGACCCTCAAATGGTTCCTTTTTTGGCTCATATGCGTAATACCCCCTTTCCAAGATGGCCGTTTCCTGTTTGGAAATCAACGCTCATTTAGCGTTGTTGTGTTTTTGGGTTTTTTTTTTACTTTGCGACAGGCGTAGCTCGGATTCCCCCATAAAACAAAAATAAAACTACAGTTAAGATGTCGCTGCACATACTTTTGTTACATTTTAATTTCGGTTTGATATAACCGTCAAAGTTGCAAACAATCGGACGGCGCATCTTTAAAAGTGACTGACATTATGACAAGGAGGGGGAAGGTGGTATTGAAGTCAAACAAGATTGTGGTTTATTACTCAATTTTTTAATTTCAAACGGGCCAGGAACTCCTAATTAATTTCGGAGTTTTTTTATTTTTTTATATTTATCATTTTAGCATTGGACTTCTATTTATAGTGGGATGCACCCACTCACAAGCCGCAAGCAGCAGGCAGCATGAAGGTATAAAAAGGGTGGATGGGGACAAGGCCCGCCTGGGGGGCACACGAAAAAAACCTGAAGATTCGACTATGCTCCTTTATGCATTCTAAGCCCTCTATCATTTGAAACTATTTAGTGAAAACAAACAAATAGATTCTACCGCTTGAAGTTCTTAATTATTCACCAGAAAGCATCTGCAATGAGTTTTATAATGTGTGCGCGCATAGTCCACATGTACCTTCTGGATTCAAATAAAGTTTCTCTACTCATAAGAAACAACCGTTTGGTATTTCAATCATATTTTGTTTGTTAACCGTTAAGGTTGCGAACAATCGGTTCGTGCATCGTTAAAAGCGAATGACAAGGAGGGGGGGGGGAGGTGCATTGACGTCAAACAAGATTGACAAACAAGCCCAGGCCTTAGTGAAAAAAAAACACCTCTTCATCAATGTCCCTAATCAACAAAATTGACCAACAAATAGACTCATTTTGCATCATTAGTCTTGCTTGTCAGGCTGTCTGATTTGAAAAAATGTGAACATTCCTGAAAAGTCGTTAACCTGTGTGTTCCCTCTTATTTCAGACTCGGACTCCACGATGTTCAAAATTCAGGAGGGTTTCTACAGACCCTGTGTATCACCAAATATATATATATAACTAGAGGTCTGGACACAATGTGGACTATTTTATTTTCCCTTCTCAGCTTTACTTCTTTCAAAAGGCTCAAGGTTTGAGGAAATGAAATCGGGGAAATCACACGCCTGCTTGTTTGTCAACGCACACGATGCCCATCCACGCATCATTCACGCACAACGCAGTACACTAAAGCCCGGTTCATACTTCCTTCGAATGCTAATGCGAAGCGAAATTTGACGTCACAGGGCCGTTTTCGCAGCGAATGTTTCGCAGGAGTTGAGCACATTTCAACTGCTGTGAATTATTCGTTGCGTCAATATTCGCTTCGCATTCGCGTTCGCAGGAAGTATGAACCGGTCTTTACTCCACGCATAGAGTCCGTTAGGAGTTTCCGAATTTCGTTTTTGCCGTTTTGTTCATTTCATTTTATTGTGAAGCCAAGGACTCTCAGACAAGCGAACTTAGTCAATGTACTCGCCAAGTAAGTACCAATGGAGAGAAGACAAGGAAGGAAGTTTCAGTTTTAGATGTGGTAGGAAAAACCCCAGAGATTTACTCCAGAGAAAAGCCACGCAGTCAGGTGGGGAATGAAAAAACACATCCCAAGTAGTGTCCCCGGCGTGATTCGAACAGGGATCCTCGAGAGGTGGAAGGCGAGGAAAGACACCACTATATACGCCAACCCGACCAGAATATAAACATGAAGTAGGCAAACCAACAACTACAGAGTTTGCCTGGGAAACAAAAATAGCTGCGAAACCAACTTGTCTCTGCAGCTGAAGTTGGCCACCAACTGTTCAACAGTACTGCGATGTGTCAAGAATATTACCATACTAGTTTAATAAAGCAAGAAAAGTCGTGTTGGTTCAAGACAAATACTGTACCCCGCAAGCCCGCCCGTTTCTGGACATTTGACCTAGGTGGTCCAAAAACAATAGGCTTTTGGGGGATTCCAAGACCAATCCACTCACCAAGTTTGGAAATAACATGCCAGAGTCCTAGGGTCAAGTTAGGCGCTCGAACAAAATACGACAGGAGGAGTGCAGTTTCGTCAAGGCTGTCGTCCTGACGGACTGCGTGCGTAGACTCGGAGCGTGTGCGAGTGTATCGTCCTACGGACTACTGCGTGAACTAATAATATCCCCGTAATACATGTATCAGGACTGAAAAATTTCGAACCCCGTGCGCAAATAAGACAGCAACCCACCGCGCGTTCACATCCGGTATCATGCGGATTTTGTTCCCCGGTCTGTTGTGTCCCCCGTTTGGTAACTATTAACTCGGGCTGAGGTTTGTTTCTGACATGTCCTTCCGTGGGTGTGTGGGCGATCCGGTATCTTATGGAGACCAAGGACAAAACTTTCTGCTATCAGAAAATCAGATGTAACCTTGTTTTTTAATCATGATTTTTCGACCTTTCTACTTATCTGCTACCTGAAAATCTTGATTGATCGTTTTGTGAAAGTGCGTTATTCCTTTTTTTCTGCTTTCCTGCTACCAGAAAAGCAGATTTTACTTGTCCTCTTTGTGCGGACATAAATTGGCTATCTGCTACTTTGCTATCAGAATAGCAGAAAAGCAGATTCAACGTTTTCGACTTTTCCACTTTTTCTTTTCTGCCACTTAAAAGTATTTTTTACTCTGGTGGCCGAAAAAGTGGCCATCTCCTTTCGTCTTTGTGAGAAAAGCAGAAAAATGGATCGACAGTTTCGACAACTGTGATTTCTACATTTCTGCTTTTTGGCGGCAGTATAATAGAAATCATTTGTCTGCCTACCCTATTGCCCAACTATATGGCGTTTGCCAACCAATAGTGTACGCACGCATGCGTGAAGGTAATTAGCACACTTCACAGTAAATGCTAAATAAATAACATAAAATCGTTGTTGTCCAGGAATTACAAACCTGTCATGCCTGTGAATCAAATAATATGATCAACAGAAGTTCAAAGGAATAGAAGCTGTTCTTGTAGACAAACATGCGCTTTAATTTCCGAAACGGTTTATATTGAGTGGGTGGACAAGAAACCATCTACAGCTTCAAGGGGAAAGGGTTACCTGCTTCCCCCACACCAAGTTTCTGTTAGTTTCAGTGTGATTAGCAGACAAGGCCGACTTCCCCCGTGTTTCAGTTCCGGGAGAACGAGTGTGGGTTCATTATCCAACAACGCCAGTGCCATTAAGGATAATGATAAGGAAACAAGCAGTAAGTATTCAGTGGGAAAAAAGTCTCTAGTGGGAAAAACTCTTGCCATCAGTTAGGGACTGAAAACCCAACCCACATGAAAGGCTCCGGGTCTGGGGTAGGTTTTGAACCAAGGCCCAGAGAGGTGAAAGGCTGGGGGAAAGAAACCATCTGAGCAAGCTTGGGCCCAATTTCACCGCGCTTACCGTGAAATTCTGCATTTATGGTGCCCTGTAAAAGCACGCAGTTCTATGGGGCCGTAAGTGCAGAATTCTGCGGTGAGCAGAGCCATGAAATTGGGCCCTGGTCCCCAGCCTACTCTTGGGCAAAATTGTAATTGCTTCCCATCACCCAGAAGCAAATGGGTACCTCCGAAGGTAGAGATTAATTATGCGAATGATTTAGCAATCTATGCGCCAATTTGGCTGCCGGTGCTGCATAGGCCCACTCCAAAGAAGTTGAGATGGTGTCAGAAATGCTCAACGCCCTATGTGCAGGGGTAGTAATAGTGTACGGCACTTTGAGAAGCCTACTTTACAATATTACAACATTACACTTATTATTAACGTGACCAAAAGAGATAGGGCAGATATAACTTCATCTTATAAAATTATCAGGATTTCAGAAATGTACGACATTTGACTTTATTATTTAATTTTTACCAAGGAAAAATATCAACTTTAGACTGGGAAAAAAGGTGTGAATTAACAAAAGGATGAAGTCAGACTAACAATATTGATAGCAAGTAATTAGTACACTTAGGAATGGGGGCTAGTGAAAACAACACTGAGATTCAACCCCGTCTCTAACTCAGTTACACATTTGTATTCTGACATCCATATGTTCTGACACCTCTTGTATATTTTCCCGATCCTAAACCTAACCCTAACCCTAAACCTAACCCAAACCCTAACCCTAACCCTAGCGTATATAGATCACGAGGGTTATCAAAACATGGGTGCGTCAGAACATAGAACAGTCACCGTCAGATTCAAACCTGTCATCCTGTGATCCTCTATTAATATCTTATTCATAAAAAAAAACCTCATTCTTAACTGTATACGTATATATTATACAAGCAGTATACACAGATAAACTAACAAAATAAAATTACATCTTTGTACAGTTGACAGTGCACATCTTGCAAGTATTCAAACCAAATACAGTCGACTCTCATTACAACAAGATCGCTGGGACAGGTCAAATTACCTCTTTATAACAGAAACGTTGTTATAAAGAGGACAGCAAAACAAAAGAAAACAAAGCAGAAAAGAGATTCTGGACTTCAGAATGTACTCTTTATAAGCGAACCTCTTTATAACAGTGCTCTTTATAACGAGAGCTGACTATAGTCTATTCAAACCTCAGGTTTCCAAGTACATTATTTCGAAGCATGCGCATTTGTAAGATTGGAAGGAGATTCATACGTAACCTTCATGGTGTAAAGGTGCTCTCGGATGAAAAGTTCCCTTGAAATACTCTTGTTTGAATTTTTTTTAGTTTGCTCCGTGTAACGCCGGTCATGATTGAAACTTCCCATTGAAATATTTTTGCTTGAAATGTTATAGTTTTTTGACAAATTAGTAAAACAGATTTTTGATCTCGCGAATCCAAAACCCGATGCTTGAAAATGGTCAAAACGGAGATGGATTTTTGTTTCTCTCTTTATTTCCTCGTGACTCAGTTGACTGATTGAGCTTAAACTTTCACATGTACCAAGTACCGAGTGCAACAGCCGAGTATCAGGTACCTGGCTCTCCGAGTACTACTATGAGTACTCAAGTATACTTCATAAAGACAAATACTGCAAAATGAGGTATCAACACATTTGTTGTTAATTTGTTTGGCCTAATTTCTAGATGACAATGTGTGCTTGTTATGATGTGTCTTTGAAACATGAATGAATCAAAGACAACTTCAATTGTACTTTTTCCAGAGCTTTATTCCTCTATTCCCTGAGAATAGCAATGGCATAAATTTACTTGAACACAATGTAATTTAAACAACCGTATTTTAATCATGATTACTCAAATTGAGTCCGAGTAAATTTTCAGTCGAGTATCGAGTACACAGCTTCAAGTACAGGCTCTGCTTCAGTCGAGTATCACATATTGACTTCGAGTACGAGGACTTTGCTAGCCAAGTACGAGTCTGAGAACACGCACTAGTTTGAGTATTACTCAAGTACGAGTACCATTTCAAGTACTACAACACTGAAGGGAAAAAAATATCAAGTATTGACTTTGAGTACGAGTTCTTTGCTAGCCGAGTACAAATCTGAGTACAAGTACGAGTTTGAGTAACACCCGAGTACAAGTACCAAGTACGAGTACTACGAGACTGAAAGGAAAAAATATTGAGTATCAAGTATGGATTTCAAGTATGAGTTCTTTGCTAGCCGAGTACGAGTCTGAGAACACGCACTAGTTTGAGTAACACTCGAGTACCTAGTACAAGTACACAACACTGAAAGGAAACAAATTGCACACTTTCACCGGTCCCAAACTTCAATAACTGAATAAATGCGAGACTTGCACGGTCCATGGTATTAATTTTTTAAAAGCCTCGCTAACTGTGCTTCTATATCTCTATCGGCGTCCTTTGAACTTTCACTGCTCGCTGGTAGACGCTGGGAGGCAGTAGGTGCATCTGATAACTGTGATGAAGAAAAGAAAATCAAGCTATGATAATAACACAATATTTATATAGCACAACAATTCATGAAAAAAAAGCTCTTAGGTGCTTTACACAAACTAAGGTAAGAGTTACAATGAAAAGCACCATTAGATCCACTACAGGAACAATTTCAAATAAAGAGGAAAATTACATTATAAAAATTACGTAAAAATGTAGTTAAAATGTCAAAAATAAAAGTCATCATCAAAAATGTAAAACGCACAGAAAACCGGCGATCAATCAAAACAGTTCAAAGTGTGAAACAACAGAAAGAAAACAGTGAGATCTCCCCACCCAAAATGATAAAATAGATCGGACACAGATGCTTCATAATCACCAAAGAGAAGGAATTTAACAGCCCTAAAAATTTGTCACAAAATGGTAGGAATACTCATTGATAAATTACAAATCCAATACTTAATCTATAGTTAGACTATTACAGCTGTTTAGAAATATGGTTCGCATTTAACTTAAAAATTGCAGATAACGTTAGATACTTTTAAAACAAACTCCAGAAATGAATCAAATTTAAAAATACATGTCACCTGATTGTATAAGGAGAAAAGACAAACTAGCTGTTGCAAGCTGCTCAGCAATCAAACGGACGTTTGGTATAAATGCAAACAAAAGGTAATGAACTGACATTCTGACCCTAGCAGAGTCTTTCTCAAAGACCAAAAATCTAAATACAATTTTAGGTTTCAGGAAAGACTAGTTTTTGTATGATTGTGTAATATTACTTTGAAATGTTGTGAAAACAAATTGCTGTTGGGGGGGAAAAGAAGTGAGTTAAAATTGCCCGGGGTTTCAGCTTTCCTCTGCACAAGAAGAAGGATCCCGTCTACTTGACAGAAACTAAAGGAAACATGGGATTGGCATGTATCAGAATGAAATAGAACTTCAGATTGTGAGAACTGGCGGCTGTGGCTACGGCTACGTCTGGATCACCGCGCAATCATGCGTTGAAGTATAGGATGTCCTTAGCAACACCCTTAGCAACAGTCGTAGCCGTAGCTGTAGCCGCTAATTTGGATACGGCCTTACATGTACAAAAATCCATCCACAGTCTGACTCTTGATTACAATCAAACAAAAACCACACACACACACACACACATTACTAAAATATCCAACAGAAAAATCTTTCACGGAACAGTTTTGTACAAAACTGTCCGTGAAAACAGATTTGTTTAAATGTTTCGTTAAGTTTTCATAATTCTGAAAGCAAACACTGTTTTCGTTAAAAATGCATCCCTGATTGAAAAACAACTAAGAAATACTAGCCCTAACCCTAATCCTAACCCTAGTAACCCCAACAACTAAAGATACCCTGGACCCATCCCCTAGATTCACACAAACTCGTATCAAGCATCTCACCTTTCCTGACACCTCAATACCAATCTCATCAAGGACCTGGTTGATGACGGCATCTTGCTCTTCTTCATCTCCTGATTCTTCAAACATGGCATCTAAGGTATCATCCACTGAGGACAAACATTGAAAATAAGACCATTAATGTACATGATCAGCATAAACAATATGAACAATATAATGAATGCATTTGTTTTTATTTATCTATCGCTGAAGTTCCAAAGCTACACTTAAGTTTGAAGGGGGGTGAACGACATTGGTAAAGGAAAACATCAATGTTCACAGATTTGCGGCCCATATCACCCGAAAGATAGACCAATATTGATCATACTGAGTTCTTCCTTCATTTCCATCTTGTCCGATTCCATCTGGAACTTCCTCATATCCTGCATCATCTTCTCTGGGCTGACAGCTTTGTTCATTGCACTCATTGCCTGAAGACGAAATGGAGAATCAAGAAACAAATCAAGGATTGAACCTGGTCAAAGTTTCGGCCCATTCCAATGAATGTTTGGGGTTTTTTTTTTTTACAGAGAGCCGAATGTGTGTTAAAGATAATTATACAGGATTGGTTGAGCTGACAAAATAGTCACAAACGGTGTAAATGTTTCTTTTTGTGAACAACCATAGACATGAAATAACAAACCTGTGCAAATTTGGGCTTAATCCCTTGTTTGATTGAGTCAGGAGAAAAACCATGCACTTCTCAGCCTGTAAACAAGTTGTCCTTAATTTTTGGTTGTTATGACAACTGTAGGTTTTCACATACAGTTTTCTCAAATAGGACTTTATTTCAGAGGGAAACATTTCACAGTAAAAAAAGTGGTTCTAGTATGACCTTCATAATCAATCAGCTTTCAGGCTAAAATTGAACAACAATGTTTTCTTTGTCCTTACCAATCTTGTATAATACAGGGCAAAGTTCATACGCCAGCTTATAAATGCACGCAAACTAACGTTTAAAAATAACATTTCAAGTGCATTCTCAGTTGTCCAACGGATAAAACAGTTACAAAAACATGGGCTGTTACAAACATTTTTACAAGAACATTGCAAACCAAGTTATTTTTCAGTGTCACCACTTAAGACAAATGAATGATTTCAGAATTTTAAAGGGGACATGAATGTTTACCTTTGTTGTGTTTCCCATAGCAGATGCCATTGCTTTGTTTGACTGCATAGTCTGGAATGAGAACGGAGTACAATACACAATTTTAACAGGTTAAACAAACCACAGCAGTTCAAATCCACGAAAATGTCACCATATGGTGTCTATACGTGGCCCATAAATAAAGTAAAAAGTACTGGGTGCATTTGATTAAATTCCACGGGTCAACCGAGGCGTGACCCCAGTGCGTTCCAGTAGCTCTGATGCCATTGTCGTGGCTCACCCAGGTCAACGAACCTAAATGGCCAGGGCTCGATTTCACAAAGAGCTAATATCGATCCTAACTGCGAATCACTCTTAATTGCTAGGCAAAGAGTGAGGTCACAATACAAATCACTACGGTAATACAGACAACTCATCTTAAGATGAATCTTAGTGCTTTGTGAAACCGGCCCCTGCTCCTGGAGCAGGTTACTTGGGACTGACCTGAGAGTAATGAAGACATTTTTTTTTCAGTGGACGCCATTTTGGGGGTTTATTCAGTGGGGCACTTTCAGCAAGTTTGACCAATTGACACACATTTTCACCCTTATTTAGCGACTTTGTGAGTAATGAAGTATTCTGTTAATCGGGATTACACGTTGTCGTTATACACGATGCGGTGTCACGAGAGAGCGCTCCATCCCGAGGAAGCATCCCTCAAATGCAGATACTGTGGCCGTCAAACATCTG
>CM021535.1:10692705-10704878 GCA_010994315.2 Pisaster ochraceus
AAATTGTGGTGTTTTTCAATGGTTTTTCATTTCACTCCCTTAGTGCAGGATACTCGTAAAATCTGTAAGCATACATTTTATTCCTGGTTTTGACAGCAGTCTATTTTCCTTGCCTTCAAAATCAGAGAAAGCTCGAGATTTATAGACAAAAAGAAGTGGCATATTTTTTTATTTTACGCAAACGAAATCTGCTTCTTTTCGATGAACATCTGTAAAACAGAGTGAAAGGTATTAAACAGGATTGGTCGAGCTGACAGAATAGTCCCAGACAGTGTTCAGGTTTTGTGCGATCAGCCATAAACAGAACATGAAAGAAACAAACCGAGAGAAAATGTTAACCTTCGAGAAAGACTCTGCAAGGGTCGAAATGTCTTGCCACTAGGTATTTGTTTGCATTTATACCATAGGCCCTTTTGGTTGGTAAGCAGTTTGCAACAGCTAATAGTATTTTTCATGAAATAACAAACCTGTGAAAATTGTTGCTTAATCCTCCGCGAGAAGAGAATAGTGAAAAAAACATTCACAGTTTTCAGCATGCAAACACATTGTATTTTATTTTGGATGTAACAACAGAAAAAACTGTCAGATAAAGCAAAAAAAAAAGTTTTCAGATACTGTTTTCTCGAATATGACTTCATTTCAGAGGGAAATATTTCACACAGAAAAAATTGTTCTATCAATAAACTTCACAATGAGTATAAGCTTTCAGGCTAAAATTAAACAATAATGTTTCTTATCCTTAGTCCTATATACTGTAATAGGTTTATAAAAGAAACAGTGTGTTGCCATTTTAAAACTTCCCACTACTAAATCAGCCGACCCAACCATAACAGGTACCCCATTTGTTATTTTATTTGTATTTATTCATTTTTTGTTGTTGGGGGGGGGGGGACTCCGGATTCGTGTTGATAAACAGTTTTAGCATTTTTTGACAAAGAATAAGTCCTCTTCTAGGAAAATGATGAGTCAGTGGTATTTCACTCTGAAAAAAAACAAACAATACATCTAAAAGTAAACAAACATTACCCTGTGTCGAGACTATAAACACGCCATAATGTATAATTTTGTTCACTAAACCGCAGAATTCACTTCTGATGACGCGCATTCACTCTGTTAAGTGAGGCAGTGTACACTTAATAATAATATAGAAATGTGGACAATATTGAAAGTGGTACGAGTAGGACGACAGGTATGCAAGGGAAGCCCCACAGCACCCCAAAAAAGTTATATGATTTGTAAACAACCAGTTACTCACAGTGGAATGACTTTATTTGGTTATGTTTTTTCTCTTGCTTTGAAGCTGCTTCATTTATGCACGACCAATAACAAGACAGTGATAGATACATCAATAATTCACATTAATTGTCACACAAATTTAAGAGTTTTAGAGCAATAGCGCAAAACGTTTTGATGTGTGCCCCTTTTCTTCATATCAAACGTTCATAAAAATCAGTGTAATCCCCATGAAATACCAGACTTATTGTTTTCTTCAATAGACTGTGCAAGTCTCGCGCGTATTCGAATATTTGGGATCCGTTAAAGCGCGTGAGTTTGTTTCTTTCACGCGTTAAAGCAATGTACGTGGGACCACAGTGGTCACAAAAAATGTTCGATTACGCGCGAGACTTGCATGGTCTATTGAACTTCAATTGATGTCACGGGTCACATGGATTACAGACTAGCTTACGTTTGCATTTCACCCGGAACTATACGCTACAATATTCGACTTTTACAATAGAGTCCGCCTCAACTAGTTTCAAAGAGCTAGACTATGGTGTCACACGGGGGAAAACCCCTCCTAAAACGGCGTTTTATGCATTGATTACGAAATGAAATGACATCTTGAGCCACTAGAGCTGTATGCGTGCGTAAATAAACCAAAATATGCCTGAGCCCGAAGGGAAAGTACAACTGACCTTGGTTTTTTAAGAGTACATTTTCAGTCTTTTTCCCGACATCCGGTTGGGAACTTGTACCGCCCAGCTTGTTCGTCAAGCCGGTATGTACGACAAACTTTGTCGTCCCGAACGCGTCTGACAAAATATTACGTCCGACCCGTTGTGTCCGACAAACCATCATGTGCTAATACATGTGAACATTTATGTCCGACCAATGGTGCTCGACAAGCCCCCGTGTACGACAAACCATTACGTCCGATCATTGTATCCGACAAACCGGTCCGGCAAGTATACCACCAAATGTGTTCGACAAAGCAATCCAGTGTGTCAGACAAACTAATACTTTCGACCCATTGCGTCAGACAACCCATAACTGCCATGTATAGCAATAACAGTGGTTTTCGTGGACTTCTTTTAAGACACAAAGTGTAAAATTTCCCTCATGACCAGTGTAGTATCTTTCCTGTCATAAAGGCCCCAGAATGTACACGTTCACTCGTTTCATAAAGAATGGTTACATCATGGTCTACAGTATCACGTGTTTTTATGAGCGCATGCTTTTGTTGTAAGGTGCGCAGGCCTCATCGGGGGTTTATCCCGTGATTCTACACAGTAGTTTCCAAGTACACGTATCAATTTCCTCCCTTCAATGACGTGGAGAAGGTCATTTGGGGAATTTGGTTCAATGTCATAAAGTTGCTTAAAGCAGAAAAAAAAAAATGCTCAACAATGCTCTGCTTAGCAAAAAATAAGCAGGATAGCAGTCACAGATAGTACATGTTACATGATATTTGGGATGGTGGGCATAACTTTGTTGGGCTGAGCTACTTTTTGTGCTTAGAGCAGCTAAACAGAATTAAGCCATGACTTCCCATTTCGTAGAGCGGCTTAGCAAGCAAATCAATTTTGCTTTGGACAGAGATAGGTTTCTTATAACTTTGCGAAGTACCCTAAATTTTCAAGCACAGTTTTCTGCTTAGCAGCTCTATGGAATTTGGGTCCAGGGTCCAACTTCAAAACTGCCTATGCAGAAAATACTGCCTAAAAAGTTTCTGCTAAGCAAATAAGCAGGATACCAGCCGCAGATGATGTCAAATTGTATTTTGGCTGGTAACCCCATTTTGGTAATCGTAATTCTATTGTGTTTAACTTTTTTATTATACTAAAGCAGCTCTATAAAACTGAACCCAGATCACAGGTGGTACTTTTACCGACAGGTGTTTTGTGAAAATGAATATATAAAAACATTTGAAATGAAGTTTAATTACTTTTTATTTTGCCGTGTCGGCTACTTTCGGTTCGTTCGTGTTTGTCACCGCACGATATTGACTATTAACCAAACAGCTTTGACCGAAAGAAGAACAACAAACAATTAATAAGTGTTATTTAAAATAGTAACATTCGATCCCACTATCCATCTCCATTGTTTGACACTTCATTCAGAGGGAAGTGAAAGCCAAATAAATGGCTTTTAAGAGAAATTAATAATATTTCCTTATTTGCTATTTCAAAACAAGTTAGTATGTTCAGGACAGAGGCATATACATGTAGTTTCAACCTTTCGCAGAAGGCCGCGTACACAGTGGCGTAAAGGGGCGTACGAGGCGCCCGCACTAAGGCTGGAGGTTGGTGCCTCTTCCTCACTCACTAGTCACTCTGTCTTAGAAAATATTTATTATATTATTTTTATATACAAATTATTAGCAACAACTACGACCCACACCCACCCACCATTTACACACAAATGCACAAGTTTGTAAATGGTGTATAACCGAGGGCACCCAACGCACTGTTCTCCAATTATTTTGACTTGAGTGTATTTTGTTTAACGTCCCTATCGGTTTCTTCACGAAAATCACCTGTCTTGAAATGTATTTCTCTCCTGCCTTGGTGAGAGATAAAAAACAATGTTCCATATCAATAGGTGTCGTGTTAGATGTTTTACTGATATTTCATTTAACATCCTAATATTATATGTATTTCTTAATTTTGAGAGAGCCAAGGCAATTTATATACTAACTTGACTTGTATATAAATAGCAATAAACAAAATCTAATCTAATCTAATCTTGTATGTAAATAGCAATAAACCAAATCTAATCTAATCTAATAACTGCATCAATTTAGTCCTACCTTCAAAATCCGTCAGATTCACTTGAAAGCTGTATTGAACTTATTCATACATAATCAGACCATGCCATATTTTGCGATATGAAAATCAACTTTATGTTTTGTGTTAATGTTTAATCCGCAAGGCATGGCTCAACTGTGATGTTTAACATTTTGAATCTATACGATTATTTATTTCAGATTGTCGGCGTTGGTGCGAAAGGCTACATCCCCAAAGGGACACGCTTCGGTCCACTGGTCGGTCAGATCTACCGAGAGGAGGAGGTGCCACGTGACGCTAATAGAAAGTACTTCTGGCGGGTAAGATATAGTTTTGATGAGTTGTCAATCAAATATATGTATACAGACCGGTATATTATAAAACTAGTATATGGGGAGATGGCCTTAGCTTTCGATCCAAGCCGGACCTTCGTCAGAGGCATAAACAAGCACAAACGCAAACATATCCATTTATAGCAAAAAAGAGGAGCAAAGGATTAAGGGAAAGCATTCAGAAAAAAGCGGGGAAATTGTAGCCAATCAAAGTTATACATTTACAAATAATGGGGTGGCTAAGAACCAATACGCCCGCTGTGTGGCAGAGTGGGACAATGTTCCCATACTTTTTTACAATCTTTTCCTCTTGTACAGAAGTAACAGAATCCTCAAAAGAATTCCTGAGATTCCCAGAACACAATGAGTACACAATACACACAATACCAGGCACCAAACGGGTATATGCCGTGCAGGTACTATGATAGGTCTATTCACGTCTTACATTTTGCTATTGTGTGGGAAGTTGTGCTCAGTTTCTATTTCGATTTAACAATAGAAATAGACACATCGTAACGTCCCCTTTGACAAAAATAACCATTACCACTTACTAAATGAAAGCATGAACACGCACTACCAAAATGTTCAGGAAGATTTCCTTTTATAGTCAACAGGGCTATACGCTGAAAATCACATCATCTGTGCATTGCATCACCTGAATAAGCATTTCACTTTACAGGGGTGGTGTCGGCGCTGGGGAACACAGGAGGAACCCCGCCCCAAACACCCCCCCCCTTTTACACATAATATGGCAGTTACGGGGGTACCTCAATTGTTGTTATTCCCTTTTGTGAAGAAATCCTCTGTGGGGTACCATTAGAACAAAGAAAACCTTGGGTAGCATTTCCATCATGTAAGGTAAAGGGCACATTGTGTTGGTCGACCCGGACATAAAACAAAAGCTTTTCTTTGCTGTCCCATTGTTTGTGCTTCGTTTTTTAGCGACGTCGACGTCCCCCATTGATTTCGTACAGGAAAGCGAAGCTAGGAATTCCTCGCTCTGAGTCAAAACACCCGGATCCTTTTTTTTTCTTTTTCTTTTTTTGACTGACCGATAGGCCTACAGTCCTGGGATCGGGCAGACATGCTGGTAACTGTGGCTCGTGTCCGGTGTATACACATTATAGCATGGCCTGGATCGCCAAGTTAACGCTAAAAAGGGGGTGAATAAGCTTCAAAACATTTTGTATTATTTTAAACAGATCTACAAGAACCAGAAGTTCATCCACTACATCGACGGATTCGACCCACAGAAGAGCAACTGGATGAGACACGTCAACCCGGCCAACTCGGCCTGCGATCAGAACCTCGTAGCTTGCCAGTACGACACCGATATCTACTTCTACACCGTGAAGCCGATACGGCAGGGCACGGAGCTCCTCGTGTGGTACTGCAAGGAGTTCCAGCGGAGA
Organism: Pisaster ochraceus; assembly: GCA_010994315.2. Lineage (NCBI taxonomy): Eukaryota > Metazoa > Echinodermata > Asteroidea > Forcipulatida > Asteriidae > Pisaster > Pisaster ochraceus. The sequence continues at coordinate 10,698,457 of CM021535.1, forward strand.
CTGGAACAACCGGTTATCATGCAGGCCATTACGGATGGCGAGAAAGGTAAGCATACCGGAAACCAGACTGTTGCCAAGACCCATTGGGGCTTCTTGCCAAACCTCGGCTTTGGGCTCTGGCTCCGGGCTCCGTTTTATGATGGAGACACCGCGAACAATGTACACTGCTTCAACACTGATAACGAAGCCCAGGCCGAGATTTGCAAAATGCCCCTGGGGCAAAGGTAGCGAAGATACAATTCTAATTGCTCAGCACAGGCATGCTACCAGCCAAACTAGTATGTAATTCGTATTGCTCTTGCGACTGGTTCCATACTAAAGTCGCTTATGAAGTAGCTTATGTGTTTTGACAATTCTGCATAGCAACTATTTTTTGCTGGGGACCATCAGGACGCTGCGTCAGTGGTCCAGGCTTTGAATTTGTTTTACCAATAAATGGCAACCAAGTATATAGTAGTGCAAAGGTGCGACGATTCGCCTCCAACCCCCCACCCCCCCACCCCACCCCACCCTACCCAATTTAACACATACTGACGATGCGAAGGCTGTCTGGGGAAAAATGAGGGTGTCTTTTTGTTTAGATGTTTGTTCAAACTTTGTTTATAATAATTTAAATACATGTTTATGCTTGGCCTGATTGTATAAAAGTTTTGGCTGAATGTGTTAAAGGTCAAGTTTGGATTTCAGAAATTGTCCTATTGGGCAACAATTAAATAACTCCCATACATAATCATAAATAAAAATACCATGAAACTTATTGGTCTCCCCCCCTGAAAAAATTTCAAAACGAAACAACGCTGCATGGACGTCTTTAAATTCAACGAGAGGTAACACACTCAACACTGCAGCTTTGCAAACATTAAACATTGCGCAGTTTGTCACTAAAACAGTTAACTGCTTAAACAAACAGATAAAAGTGATGTTTGTTTCTATTCCTTTATTAAACAAATTGACACTATTCAAAACGTCAGATGCGAATCAATTTCGTTTTAAACACAGAATAAACAGCAAAACGCATTATATTGCAATTGTAATTCCCGGTTTTAAAGACTTGCACATCTGTTGCCTTGAAGGACAAATAATGATTCTAGTCTTAGTTTGACTTTTATGGAATGTTTCATTTAGGGTACCGAGCCGACCGTGCGAAATAGGAAAGTCATAACACCTGTATTTCATAGACATTAATGTCTTTAAAGCAGTAATGTCACTCGAGGTAATTTCATAGGCAACAAGTCGCCAGGTTATCACATGGAAGAAACTGTGCTGTAAAAGTACATTTGAAATTTCACGTCTACAGAAGTGTTAAAGGGAAAATAAGACAAGAAAAGTCATAACTAGACTAGTCTTCCGATATTGATTCAAATGTCCTAATTACCTTAAGTCATAACTGTGACTTGTATCTCAGGTTGTGAAAGAGCACCAACCAGATGGCTTAAATCTCATATGATAATTAGCAGAAATGTTTTCATAATTTGATATAACATATTTCACAAGTTACTGTTAGCATAGGCCAGACACTTCTGAAAGCCCTTTTGAATCAGGAGGCTTACCATCAATAAAAATGTGCATTTCTTCTGTGCCTCAGTGGCTTTAAGCAAACCTTGATTTAGGCGCTTTATAAAAAAAATTATGATTGATTGATTGATAAATAATTATGACTTGTGCCAATTAAGTCACATTTATGTCATACAAATTATACAAGTCATGAGAATACCTCATTATTCATAAAATTGTAAGTCATAATATATGACAAAGTCATAATTATAAGACCATGTAAGTCATCAATTTGAAATACTAAGTCTTATTTATACATAATAAGTCAAAGCCAAGACTTTCTTCCTTCGACGCTTCAGTGCACATCAGTTTCTGTTGTGTCGCTAGAGTTGTTGTTTTTAGTTTTTGAATTCAGTGCAAATGCTTGCCTCCAAGCTGCCTGATAAAAATTGTGTGACACCAATTAATACAGCAAAGTATTATTCAATATTAGCCGAGTTCTAGCCTCATTGAATGGCCGAGTAAAACTCGACTATGAATGCCGACCATCAAATCTTATTCAAGAGTGGAACATGCGAAATGGGAAGGGGCGTTCCCACAGCCTTCAGCTTAGTCTTTTCACGATACTTTTTTTCGATTACGATTGCGGGATTAGGGGCGGGGACGTTTATAGGGGCGTGCGTCGGTTTGCGTTGTATTCAAGTGTCTGCTGCTGCCATTTTGTTTTCGCCACCCCCCAAAAACAAAAACAAACAACAACAACAACAAACAAACAAACAAACAAACAAACAAGGGAAAGCAGGAAGAGCACTGTAATATATTTTGCGGTTATTGAAATCCTAAAATTAAAAATCTGTATTGCACATTTAAACGAACGTATTTTGCCTTCTATTTGTCTTTATGCAGGACGTGAATCGAGCATCGAACTAAACGACACACAAGAAGAAGACAAAGTCCTAGACTTCAGCATGTCTTCCCGAAGTTCCTCCGCCGGTCGAAGAACCATCACCCCACCCACATCCTCCCCCTCCCCGGTACCTGCTGACTATCCTGAGAGTCTACCAACCAAACGGCCGTCGCATCTCCCTGCCGTACCCATGGGGACGATGATCACTAACCCTGCTACGGGGTTGGTCTTCAGCCACCGGATGACTAGTCCACAAACCTCTCCCGTCCAGAAGGGAGCTGCCGGTGCTATGCCCCAAAGCATGGCCGAGTTAAAACCCCAGTCGACCCACCAGATCCCTAAGCACATAGCTGATGCGGCTAGCAAGGCCGGGGTGCTTATTCCACATCCGATCCCTCTGCAGGTCGGTCGGCACCACGGGTTACCCTTCATCATACCTCAGTACATGTACAACCCTCTCCTGGTCAGGACGACTTTGCACAGCGGAATGCTCCCGGCTCAATCCATGCTTCCCGCACACGGGTTCGACTCGCGTCTCCATTCATCGCACACCCAAGACAGGAACCCAGACGTCAAGAGAATCCTTTTACCGGCCTGCTCAGCACCTGTAGCCACTATAAACCCCAAAGTTACTCTCAACGCGAGTGCACCAATCTACTCGTCCCCAACCTCGTTCTCCAGTGTCAACTTCCAGTCCAACACAACACCCCACCAAACGGAGGACGAAACAAAAACCAGCCCCGATTACAAGTTGATTCGCAAGCGGTCCGTCAACCCGGACTACGGCCACAAATCCCTGGAGTACCCGCTCCCCAGAAAGAACGGCAAGATCCAGTACGAGTGCAATGTGTGCCAGAAGGTGTTCGGGCAGCTGTCGAATCTCAAGGTACATCTACGGGTGCACAGCGGCGAGCGGCCGTTCCGTTGTGAGGTCTGCAGCAAGGGGTTTACCCAGTACGCCCACCTCCAGAAGCACTACCTGGTGCACACCGGCGAGAAACCTCACTGCTGCAACGTGTGCAATAAGTGCTTCAGCAGCACCAGCAACCTCAAGACCCACATGAGGCTGCACAACGGGGAGAAGCCCTACAACTGCAAGCTGTGCCCCGCTAAATTCACCCAGTACGTCCATTTGAAACTCCACAAGCGATCCCACCTGGAGGAGGGGTATGTGTATGACCCCTCAGACGAGGCTAGCTTGTCCCCCTCACCGACGCCCTCCTCTCCAACAGGTTCCGTCTCTCCGCCACCGTTCAAGAAGATCAAGTCTGAGCTCCACTCCGGTTACAAAAATCACTTGGTGAGCACCGATGTAGCTGATTATTTTGGACAGACTGGAGGGAGGAGTCCGACACATGATGCTAGCAGCGACGACACGCGGGAGGAGGGGATGGACACAGTGGGGTCAACTAGAGGAGGTACAGAGCAAGGGGAAAGCAATAAGATAACCATTGAGAGCAACATGGCGAAGAACAGACAGGGTTTACCGCCCCCACTCGTACCCGTCACAACCTCAAACAACGGTATGAAATACCTTATAAACCCGGCGAGCTACGAGGCAACAGACACAGCCGACTTTCCCAAGGAGAAGGAAAACGTGTTCCTCCACCATGAAGACGAGGACCAAAACGAAACTAAAACCAGCTCGGGTAACTCTGTGCTTCGACCACCAGCCGAAGGTGAAAACATAAACACAGCCATTGTTACGGGCGTGGACAGAGTCGAGGACTTTGAAGACCTCAAGGGGAAACGGGAGAAGTTTAATCCAGGCCAGCTCTTGTCCCATGCAACCAAAATCGAAAACGTTGTGCAAAAAATTCTGAGCAAGACGGTTCTGAGTTGAGTAAACTGAAAGACTTTATGCGCGCGACTTCACTGGAGTATAGCGCCCTCGTGTAGGTCAAGAGACGGTTGTTCATATTGGCCCAGAGCTGCGCATTTCCATTGTTTCGTCATCATTTTGCCCCCTAACAAGACAATATTTTCATAAGGCGTTTTCAGTAGCTTAGATGAACGGTTGAGCAATGTGCCTTAATTTAGTTCGAGGTTTCCCGACAAACAATGTGAGTATCTCGAAATCAATTAACAATTAACGAAGATTGTACAAAATATTGGTCAATTTTTTTATTAATATACACAGATTCATTTATTTATTGATTGTAATATTATAACCATTGATTGTAACCAATCGCTGCATATTTTTTATCACATTTAACTGTGTGACTTTTAATTTATTGAATGATACTGTTAAATTATTCTCGATTTACTCGGAGACCAAAGTTTGTTAATTGAACCGAATAATTTAATACGGTTTTCTAATACTAAAAGTTTAACGTCCGAAAGTAAACTAAACTGCACGTTTGCACATCAGTCCCTTAACAGACAAACATGTTACATCATTAATGGGGACAGCATATTCTAAAGGGGGTGCAAACTGAATTATTCTGGCATTGCTTTAGTCTCCATATATAAATCTCTGCCATTCATGTAGACACACTCCATCTCTGTCCAATACGTCAGGAGTACGACGTGCGTAAATACAGTCGACTCTCGTTATAACAAGATCCGGGGAAGACCAATCTCTTTATAACAGGAACGTCGTTATAAGAGGGCAGGTATACAAAGAAAGTAACACCAAGCAGAAATGAGATTCCGGACTTCAGAGTGTACTCTTTATAAGCAGAACCCTTTATAAGAGCTCTTTATAACGAGTGTTGACTGTAGTTAGATTATCGGTATTCAAACTAGTGTGTTTTCCCTCTTTACTAGTGCCATTATATTGATCAGTACTATTTGATCTAGAATGCGGGTTTGAAATTTAGATGGATTGTCACGCAACTTATGATGAGTCAACGTAATGAATCCAGAGTTTATTTATGTGGGTTTTTTTTCAGAGAATTTTTTTAGGCTGATTTTTTCGGGAGTTTTTCAATTTCAGAGCCCGATCCTTGCATTTAGCGCAGTCCCTTCTGCCTACGGCCGTAGGCAGAGGGGATTAGACTGATGAGCAAACGGGACGAAATCGAGTCCTTTTTTGAGCTTTTCGTGGCTGGTGCTCAGACCGACTCGTACAAAACGTTATTAAAACAGAAGTTACTTGTGCCTTTTGCTCCTTTTGTAAATAAAATGCAGGGAACCCTGTGTTGAGCCAAGTGCATAACATGGCAATTTGCCTGGTAAAAAAATCACCGATAAGCCAGTTTTGTGTGTTCAGAAGGATTCTTTGTTTTCCCAGGGAGAAATAATAATGACAAAGGCCGCGCGCGCTTAAATCATAGCGAACTTTTGATCTGTCAGTTAATCATGCACGGGGCGGTTTGATCGACTGTGGATTTTTTTCGTTTCAGAGTGCCTATTTCTGTTTGTATACGTGAGTTTCGTTCCTCATCAAACACATTCCAGCCTATAATTATTATTCCAGCAGGGGTTTGCTTTGTATAAGTTAGATAATGGGGTTTCAGATGAATATTCAAATCATAAATCACGTGACCCAGCTCATTGGTCGCTAGATTAGTCCAGAAAATAGGCATACATTACTGCAGTGTTGCTGTAAAACAAATTATTGACCGTCACAAATTTCATGTATCAGTACTATCAATTGCTTTAAAGCTATTTATTATCACTCATTATTATCTTTCTGTTTTTGTTTACATTTTTGTTTTGTTTTATTAAGAAAGTGAAACGTGTAATTGCTCCAGTTGTAGTGTGACAAGCACAGACAACGGGAAACTTAAAAGAATGAGAGATACAAGTGAAAATAGTGTCTACAACTTTTGCTGAACAACAAAACAATCTAACATTATTTTTCGTGTTTCTCTTCAACTTTGCAAAAAGTCTGAGAAGCCATTATGTTTTACAAAAAAGGGGTTCCTCGGTGCGGCAAACGTAACAGAAAAAGCAAATTATGATATTTATTTGTTATTTCATCATCAGCCTGATTAGAAATGATTTCCAAACACCGATTCAATTTTGTAAGGCTCTTTTCCAGCAGCAATTTAATTTTGCCTTTGATTTGTAAGTA
>CM021535.1:10717424-10729285 GCA_010994315.2 Pisaster ochraceus
CACCGCTTCACTGTGTATAAAGTATTTTATCTCGTAAAGTGATAAAATGCGATAATGCAAGGAAACATTACATAATCTTCAGTTCATCCCAGTTCTGGCTGTGTGTTTGCTCACAGGCTAACACTCAGCATGGAGGAAGGAAATCTTTTCCTTCCTCCATGCACTCAGTAACAGGGGGGCCACAGGGACAGGTGAGGTAGACGCTAAATAAAAGATGGAATGATACATACAAGTTACAACAAAATACAACACAACACAACCTACAACTTATTCTATAGTCTTTCGCGTGTATCTCAAGTCAAGGGTCACACCATTCTCACTGAACTGTGTGGACGGTGCATCAGCGATCAGACTCACACACACACAATCTATAGCAAAGCACGGTCCAAAAAGCATCAAGGACCCGCCTTGCTCAATGGTCCAACCATGTGTATAAGTAAAGGACTTCTCTATGGTCCAATAAAGCAAGTCTAGTCATGAATGAAGTTGTGCAAATTATTAAAATGCAAGTCAACAATTTCACCTACCTGCATGCTGTATGCTGGCTCAAGAGGTACAACTTTCACGACACCAGCTGCACAGAACAGCAACCCCAAGCCAATGGACAAAAAGCGATAGCTGGAACCCATCTTTGTAAACGAAAATGCCGACTTTAGCACACTTTTTTTACACTCTAACCTCTCCCAGTAACCGAAAAAATAAAATAAAGACCACCGCTACCTAAGGAGGGCGCTATACTACTACGCCCTCATCATCTCTAGCTCTCGGTATTGATCGTGCGATCAATTCGATTACTTTTTGGATAAGCTGAGATGACGTCATTGTTAGTAAGAGTGAACAAAAATTCAGTGGAAAATTCCTGTATTAAAATAAACTGAAAATCCCAAAATGTCGTTGGAAGATTCTAGAGCTGTCCAAAAAGCCATGCACTGAGTTATTGTCCATTTCTATATCGATAATTAAAGATCTTGTTAAAATTTATAACAATATTGTGGCCGTGCTCCAGATCGTGCGCATATCCTACAAAATTATGTTTATTAATAAAAATGTGCTCACGCTGGAAAACAATGAAGTAGTGTAATTATTCACTTGTAAACGTTTAACGTCCCCGAATTAAAAACTACAAAATGGAAAGCGTAGCCAACAAAGCATTTCCAATTTGTGGGCAAATTGTCTGCGGCCGATTTGACTGGACTAATAATATTAATGCATTTGTTCATAATCATAATATTGTAATGAATTTAAAACAAATAGTTGGCAATCAACAAACTATCATTTGTTGACAAATTAAGAGATTGTTATCTTTGAGAATTAATTAGTATTATTAGTGACGTGTTCATTCTTCACAACTACGTCTGCCTGTGTGCGGAGGTTGATAAAAGCGCGCCTTTCTGGTTGGCGGTTGGGATCCAGACACGCCCCCACAACTTCCATATATGGAGCATCTAGCGAGTTACATCAATGGAATTTGAATATTAATGATGGCGGCATTCCACGTATTGATTTTGTGTTACGCACGCACATTTTTACTACGAAGACCACGATCACGCGAGACGGCAAAATTCTGTTCACACTGAGTGTCATTTGCACGTGAAAATAAACAGGAAAATGATGAAAAACCGTTTTGGCAAGGGGAGACATCGAAGTGAGTATACTAAAGATGATATATGTACTAAATTTATTACGGATTAAGGAATATTGGGGGAGAAATGCTCGTTCGTAGTCAATGTTTTGATTCTGTTGTCCCCTGTATTTCGTGGTGATGGCAGCAATTGACCGGTGTATGAACCGGTCTTTTTCTCTCACGTGTTGTAATGTTGTACTGTACATGTACTGTGTGTATGGTTGTAGTCGTGCACTCACCGATGTGTAATATTATCAACCCAGCGCCAGACGTGACGCAGTTTCGTCGAGAGATTCTGTGATATTTTCCCCCATGTGGAATTGTCGTTAATTTTGCTGTATAATGTAAAATACTCTATGGTTTGAATTTTAGGTTTTCTGTTTATATATATTGTACTTAGTGTCTGCTCATTGTATCATGTCGCCCATGTTCCTTTGTCGGGTTTGTTGCAATTTTGAGTGAGGAAGTTTACCATAGCATAATTTTATTGTAAAGATCTGTCAGAAATCGCTCGCTCCCGGATTTATGGCAACCAGGAAGGAAATCGGGTCATCATGGTCATGAAAGCGAACCGAGTAAATCCCCTGAATCCCCCCTGATATGATTGATTTTGTGGCTTTCTGAATTGTTCGACTCTTCAGACATTTGTTGGAGATAATTATGTTTTTACATAAATTCAATTATTTTTCCAAAACAAAATTCAGCGGAAAAGCATGATTTCATTTTTCATTGATCTATCTCATCTTTAAAATGTAACAAACCGACCAAACAAATTGTAACCTGATTAAATTACAGAATGTTTGAAAATGAAAGCCATTTCCGTGAGCAATGCCTTTTTAGTAAGTTTATATTATTCTTCACCCACCCAGCAACTTGCCACACAAAATCCATCGGTTGCTTCTCAGATAGCGTTTGCTTGTTTTTTTATGTGTGCACAAATTATGTTTAGTCTAGAAATATTTCACTATGCGAAAGAGCCGGGCGAAATCTTTCCAGGTTTTACTAAAAACCATGATAAATAAATTGGCAAAGCCAGCCCAACCAACCAACAAAGTAAAAACTTAAATTGAAAAAGAAAAGGAAAATAAATTAAAATTCCGAAGCCGAGACTTAATTCGAAACTAAATTAGCTCAACCCAGGCAGCATGTCAAACTGAAATGTCAAATAGTTTCAGCTTTTTTAACAGCAACTTATTTAATAATAGTGTCAAAGGTTGTAATTTTAATTGAAATGCTATACCAAAGCTCTTCAGATTGTATATATATATTGTTTTATTTATCCAAAGTATAATTTAGTAGAGCAAACGTTGAATCGAGTTTCAGTATGTGTACCTGTAAAAAAATAAATAAAATGTATACAAATGATTAATTCTACGATTCAGTTGTTTGAAACAGTACAATGAAGTTCTGGAAGTACACTGTAATGCAACTTACAAAGAACTTTTTGAAAATCCACTAAAGAAATAATAAAACTTATATTATTATAGTCTAGTAAAAAGCAGACCTTTGTGTAAAAATTTTGCAACGCGGAAAAACATTAAATTGTTTTTGCTGAGCAACCTTACAAAATTTATCACCGCCCAAAAAAAAAGAAGGAAACCAAAGAATGCAATAAAATTTGAGACACGCAAAAGGTTTCCTATCGCAGAGGCAGAAACCACATGATTAATATGCAGGAAATAAATGTGGTTGGCAAGATTTAGAATTTAGAATCGCCTCGCACAGTCTACCACCACTGACTGTACACACTTTGCTGCTTACCAATGACCTCCCAGCACACTGACCACATCATTAACATGAAGACCGTGGAATATAAAGCGTGGCTGCCTGGCTAGTCACCATGGAGGGGCTGCATTCGCTTACTCACTGAGTATCATGCCCTTTTATGCATTCTTTTGAAACGAAGAGAATTTAGTTAAGTAGAAGATGCAAGCTGTTGGTTTACAGGCTATTTTTTCCCCTCTCGGAAACCTATGGGTTAATGATGGAGGTAAAATACGGTTATGTCAATTTCATCTTATAAAATAATTAAGTTATTATGATTTGGTTACAATGAAAAAACCAATGATTAAACTGAAATTATTTATTTTTCTTTTTACAATATAAGTCATACAAAACTTCAGCAAAATTGTAATAAATGTTGAGTACATAATGGGAATTGTTACTGTTTTCTGTAATTTAATGTATTATATACACATAGTAAACCAAAAAACTAAACAAGCATCAAGTCCAAGTGAAAATGTTTTCAATATTTCTAAGTATTTAATGTGATATTTTAACTTAACATCGAAATGAAGAATAGATGCAAATTGAAAATATGCAGATTTGGTAACTAAATGCATTTTAGAGTGAACATTTTGCCAAATGTGTTCCGTCGGGGTGTGTTAAGATTCCCCCAAATTAAAAATTGTTGCAAAGTACTTTGTTTTGAAATCGTCGGAAACAGATTGATGTAGAGTTCATTTTGAGTCTTGCAGCGGTTTGTGAAACTAAACCAGCATTCTAGCCTTCACTCATGGGACACACCACTCTGTGCCGTGTTCTCCCTTTTAAAATAACTGGTCCACTAGTCAGATGCAAGTTAAAACACCCAAGGACCAGACCAAATTTTCTCCATGCAGTCCGGCTGACAGTTCAGTGTTGACAATCTTCCCCATGAACTATGCATTATGGACTAGGGAAAAAGCTGGGGACACTAGTGAAATGACAATTTAGCTGGTCCTGCTGGCTAGTCACTGACAAAGTTAACGGCAAATCCGGCTGTGTGTGCTTGATCACTGGACTTGGAATATTGCCAAAAGATGACAGAACATTTTATAGGATATGAATGAGTGAGTTTAGTGTGTTCACATGATCAACTTCACTGGGGGATTTGAGAGTGTCACTCACATTACCAGCCAGTAAGATCAATATTTTTCCTGGATTGGTTCCAAAATGTACTCTTGCAATGGGAAAGAAAGAAAGTACACAAAGGAAAAGATTTAGCCCTACCTGAAGAAATGTACACTCCCGTTTGAAGCTCCTTTTAAATAATTTATTTTCATTCCCAAGCCATTAAATTTAGCCCCATACAAAACATTTGTTTAAACAAAATACAATAAGATGCAAAAAATGGTTTGGAAAATGTCCAAGTATTTTATGTTTTGTCTTAAATTAAGGGGATTTTTTTAAGGGGAATTTTTTAAGTACAATAACCAGCAAATTCTCTTCAATTTATTTAGTTACTGATTTTTGTTAAAACAAAAAGCAGAACTCAATGGAGTTGAAAGTGCTTTTTTCCCCCATTTTTATTTGTTAACATTTTTTGCAAGTGGAGGTGGAGAGTTAAAGAATGTTAAACAGTGTCTACGGAATGTTTGGAGCGTACTTGTACTTTACTTTGGTTACATTCTTGTGAAAGGTCAGCTACGTGTGTCAATGTTGGGACACTTTAGTTCACAGGGACAATGAGTGTTTTAGCAGGGCAGGAACTCTTTGTTGAAAGACAGATGCCGGCGCAACACGGATCTCGGAAGAGGATGCATGAACAGAAAGCAACAATAAGACACAAGAGGCAAAGACTATGTACGCTTGTATCTAGAGCAACTAGATCACGATGTAGTCTACTTGCTCTTTTCATGACCGTTGAGCTAATTTCCTGTTTCCTAAATAGGTCAATCTTTATGATCGGTACTTTTTGCTGCGATCTTTTTGTGTGGTTGGAATAATTGGAGTTAACCTTTGTTGTTGGATTAGGTTTTGAATTGAAAAGCTCCAGTAAAGCGTAAAAAGAATGTTAGAAAAAAATACATACTTATGTCTGAGGGTCCAATTTCTTAGAGCCTGCTTTAAAGTAACAATGTTCTGCTTTAAAATAACTGAGCAGGACACCGGTCACAGATCATGCATGTGGAATGGTAATTTTGCTGGTAACCTTATTCTGGTTAGCTATTTGTGATTCAAAGTTACTTTTTGTGTTTTAAGCAGTGCTGGGAAATTGGGCCTAGACTTGTTTGGTTTTAAGGTCATTGACTCATTGGCCTATTGGCTAAATGGCCCATGGCCAGGGGCACTGTACACTGTGTTGTGCAAATTTGTTGATGGCTAAAAATGCAAATTTGAAGGTTTTTGATCGTGTCGATTTCACACAATTTTTATTCCAATCCAACCCTGAAAGCTTGCAATAATGATTGGTGGCTTGATCCACATGAGGGACCCTATTTGTTTTGGCTCATTAATTTTTGAGATTGGGTCAACAAACTTTTGAATAATGCTTTAGGCCTACAGAAAATTATTGGTATGAATATAATTGTTGTGCGAGTTGAGGCCACTCAAAATAAATTTCTTTAAAAAATCCAAGTAAGTAATGTATCTGCCCTGTCACAATTTCTATTTTTAGGATTTCGGGTCCACCCGAGAGACTAATAAATCATTTATCATATGGTATAAAAATGATAATGACGAGTCAATTATTCGCCCCCTCATTTTGAACGTCTTCAGAGCCCAGACGAGCGATGCCCTTAGATGATTCCGGAAAAGAAGCCTGTCTAAATCCCCTGTCTGCATTTGGGGGAACTTTCTCATTAGCGCATAATTTGTTTCCCCCTTTCGGTGCCCTTGAGTTAATATTGGTACAACTGATGAGTTGTTCATTACTCAGTGCTTTTGTTTGGTCATGTGACTCTCGTCAGCTACATCGGCTTACATTAAAGGTACTGGTACAGTGTCGTTGGTTTTGGGGACGCTTCCTCATCAAGCTGAATGTTGAATTTCCCGTCAGCGCCCACATGGATTTGTTGTGGTTTTTGTTTGGTCATGTGACTCGTCGTTAGCTTAAAGGTACTGGTACAGTGTGGGTTTTGGGGACGAGTCCTTCAAGATGACAGTTGAATTTTGTTAACATCAATGAAAAGTGATATCTGGTCAGCGCCCACATGGATTTGTTGTGGTTTTTGTTTGATCATGTGACCGTCATTAGCTTAAAGGTACTGGTAGAGTGTGGGTTTTGGGGATGAGTCCTTCAAGATGACAGTTGAATTTTGTTAACATTAATGAAAAGTGATGTCTGGTCAGCGCCCACATGGATTTGTTGGGGTTTTGTGTGGTCATGTGACTCGTGATAAGCCCTTTTCACAGTTGCTCTATTAATAACGGCCAGTCCTTTCACACTTGGATTGCTTTACCCCTGATCTACCCAGGCAAATGGGCATACCCCGGGGGAATAGCCCCCCCCCCCCCTGCTCTGGAGTAGGGGTAAGTGGTAAAACCCTGGGGTATTCTTGAGACAGGGATGGATTCAAGGTTCTTGATGAAAATGCAGTGACAGTTCATCGCTGTTTTCTCAACAAGTAGACACTTATATTCAACTGAAACTTTCACCAGGTGACTTTTATTCTTGATATTTTTGCCTACAAACCAGCATGACGTTGACAAAAACCAAATGATGACCTTTTTAGTGAAAATAAACTTCTAAAGGCATATTTGCATGATTACATTAACAAGTTTGGATGTAGGTAGGTTTTGGCCATACAGAAAAGGGTTTATTTAAGAAAGAAAATTATCTTCTCAGAGATTGAACTTATGAGAGAATATTGATGCAATGTCAAGACATTTATGTACATGTATCAGTACACAGAAGTACAGGACCCAATTTCATATAGCGCTGCTTAATTTTGGTGCTAATTACAGCAGAAAAGTTTGCTTAAAAAGCAAAGCGTATTTCACAGGTTAGCAAGATGATTAGGCGGCCAGCTTGCACGTTCACCATGGGGATTTGCATTGTTACGTCATTAATTTTCATACAGTAAGCACAGGAAGGTTAGCATGCCTTTTTGTGTGCTTACGGTTTGCAGCGCTATTAAATGGAAATCGCACAGTAAGCACAAAATTGGCAGTTAAGCAGGGCCCAATTTCATAGAGCTGCTTAAGCAGAAAATAATGCTTAACAATTTCCTGCTAAGCAGAAATGAGCAGGATACCAGTCACAAATCGTACACGTGACATGGGAGTTTGGCTGGTAACCTTATTCTGGTAAGCACAGTTTTATTGTGCTTAGCAAATGTTAGTGCTTAAGCAGTTAGAAATTGGGCTCAGCTCTCTATGAAATTGGGCCCAGGTGCACTCTACATGTACATGATTAGAGACTTACCGAATCTTGCAGAGCCTGTTTTTAGGCGCTTAATTCCCAGGAAGTTGGAATCACAGAGTGACACATCATCAGTAAGCTGAACAGCAAGCTGAACATCCGGAGACTCGGACAAACCGCATACTTTTCTTTAATCTTGTGTTTACATTTACAACGTTCGCACTCAGGATCTTTTGAGAAGTTTTTTTTTTTAAACGTTGGATATGTTTGATGTCTGCCATCTTTGTTGAGATTTCAGTTGATTGTTGCGGCATCTTTTGTTGATACTTCTGAGGTTTGAGTCACCAGCAGATAATCTGTCCATTTAAAAGTTCAAAGGACGTGGGGTTTTTTAAACAAAGGATGAGCGACAGACCTTCCTCAAGACACTCACTTCTAAGTGCAGGTAATCCAACCTAATCCAGTAGTCAGTTAGAAATTGACTTTTCTTTTATGATTTATAAACTACGTTATGCATAGAAATGTTCTTTTAGGGGTTCATAATTTTTAGTTTGTTTTATTATTTGCAGTGTAAGGGTTTTAGACTTGGTGTTTGGATAGGGTCTGTTCTGTATGGATTATAGGGTTTGTGCTGTTTCTTTATTTTAGTGGCATTCATAATTTAAAATGGTGTTTACATTTTAGTTTTGATTCTTCTAACCAGGAATTTCAACTTGAGGCATAACTCTAGCCTTGATTTTCCCTGACAAAGGCCATGTCCACAGCCATAGCTGTAGCCACAGTCGCTTGACTCAGACATGGCTTAAAGTAGCTCTGGTTCTCCCAGGGTTGATAGACTTTTGTGTTTTTTCCCGACTTTGGGCTCTGTATGTGGAAAATAATTCCAGAATGGGTAAAAACGAGTTAACTTTTGTCTCCATATGTACAGTATGTACAGTATGATGGCAGGGCCTGGAATTTCATCTTTGAGAGGGCAAGGCGTTTTCATTTTGCACTTCCATTGGAAAATCTGAAAGTCTATGGGAAACTTTTGAGGGGGGCACCAAGGCCAAGACCAGGGCAGGTGGCTTCTGTGTAACTCCAGGCCTGTCGATGGCCTGTTTTCCTAGCTGTTCTCCTTGAGCAGTCACAGCTGGATCCCCAAGTTGTATCCAGGACGGCAAGGCAAACCCCAAGCGGATGTTTTCTCTTTGTCTCCCTTGTTATATGAAAATCAATAGGATGCAGCTGGTGTACCTGTGTGTTTACTCCGTGGGACGTAACCTTTAACAGCACAAAAGCGGCTTAGCTTTTCAAAACTTGGATCCGAGCTGCTCTCGTCATGTGGTTTGAATTATCGAAAGAGCAGGTTGTCCCAATGTTAAATTTTTTATATAAATTTCATGGAACTGTAAAGGTCAGGAAAATGCCTCTATAGAGTTTGTAACACCTGGTCCAGAATATTTTTTAAATTTACTTTTGGGGGAAAAGATAATACGGGATTGGTAATGACATGTATCTTTTAAAAAACAAAAACATAGCAGTTTCAATTTTTGATTTGACTATTTAAAGTTCACACCAGTACTAAACCAATCCCTCAGAGATCAATATGTCTGTCTGAAAACTGTCTAAGGCAAGAAATTCTTAACATATTTAAAGACTGCCAAAATGACCTTAAGTTGCTTGTTTTGTTTGCTACAATCAAAGTAGGCCTGATATGCAGGAAATCCTTGACGAAACTTCAACTTTTTCCACTGCAACTGACCATAAAATTTGTTGCAATTATCACTCAGAAGTTGGTTGTATAGAAGATGGGGATCTTCCCAGGATCTTTCACCAGGAGGGGGAGGCACTCTGGACAAAAACTGTGGAAGTTTGGCCTAAGCACACTGAACTGAAATGAGGTCCTTGGAGTGTTTTGTACTGGTTTTTTTTATATCTGTGGTCTTTATCTTTGGTTTCAAAAGCCCTACTGTGCAACTTTTTGTGGAATAGTATATTTGGAATATGTTGTCGGCTGAGTGCTATAAGGTCGTTAATTCAAATTTTATACTCATAGTGATCAAAAGGTTAAAATTTACCTCTTTCAGTGCCTGCCTTTTTTGTGTGTTTTAAACCTAAAATGCCCAGCTTTTTGAGGTTTTTCGAAACTCTGTAAAAAAACAAAAAACAAGTCTTTCTCACCAAACAAAATGTATCTTGCTGATTTGTGTTGCCTTGGTACATCCCAAAGCCAATGGTATTTCTCGTTAGAGTTGATAATGCCCTCTTGTGATATTATGCATACATTGTATATGGGTTGTACATGTGCGACTGATGACACTTTATGAATACATAAAATAGATCATACATTTTTTATGACCTTGGCACTGAAATAGTTCATGAAAAATGTGTATAAATTTGAAGAAAAAAAAACCAAATCAAAATCAACAAATAAATGATTGATTTTTGGCAAACAAATACTCTGAAGACTGCTCTTGATCAATAAACTTCATTTACCAGGTGCTCCAAAATATAAAGCAGTTTTAAGAAATCACGCAAATTACATTAATAGTCATGAGCAGACAATGTAGGCCTACAGCTCTCAGACATGTAGGTGAACAGATGAACCCTTTTATTATGGAAGAAGTGAGAAACTACACGTAGAACAAATTATCGCTCCCATGTAGGGGTGGGCCCTTTCTCTATGGTTATTGTTAAGCAGTATTTGGGGGGTATGTGTATCTTGGCAACTTAAATAAATAATTTGACAACGTAGACGGGACCCACGTATTGTACATGTACATTCTACTACCGAGCAAGTGAAAATGAAAGTGAAAGTTAAGAAGCGATTCAGCTTAGTACATTGCTCTTTGTCAACTGTGACGTCTTGTGTTGACTGAGCCTCATACTGAGCATAGATGTAGTTCCCTTTGAATAGCAATAGCGGAAAGTATTATTGACAAATTAGTTTGCTTAAAGAGAAATTGTAGGCTACGTGTAGGGTAGCGGGGCTCGAAATTTATGCTGGACTAGACTGGCATGAGGCCAGTGATTTTGGAGTTAATATAAGTAGAAAAACACGAGCCAGTCGTACTTATTTTACTTATTTTAAATTTTCTGTCCGAAGATTTGGAATAAATAAAATATGCAAGTACGAAAGTCTCGTGTTTTTCTATTTGCATAACTAAATTTGCAGTAAACCTCCTGGTACGAGGAGGCATGACAAATTAGATAAATCTCAATCTTCTCTTAGTGCTTGTTTATGAAAACAAGTTATTTGTTTGTCTGTGTCTGAACGTTTTTTCTTTCATTTTGGTCGCTGTCTTCGTGCAGAATGTTTTAGTCTAGTAAACATTTAGATTGTTCCCTCAAATTCCAGTCCTAGTAGGGAACCACCTTGCGATATTGTCAGGGATAGTAGTAGTTGCAAGGCATTTCAGCCTGACGCTTAGTAAGCTTAGTCATAGGTGAGCTGTACTTTATTGTAAGGACT
This sequence comes from Pisaster ochraceus, assembly GCA_010994315.2. Classification (NCBI taxonomy): domain Eukaryota; kingdom Metazoa; phylum Echinodermata; class Asteroidea; order Forcipulatida; family Asteriidae; genus Pisaster; species Pisaster ochraceus. The sequence goes on from CM021535.1 coordinate 10,728,567, forward strand.
CCAAAACACCAGTCAACAGGTTTTAAATCACTCAACAAAACATGAGATACATTGTAAGGTTTAAGCTGGGATCCTGGCATTAATTCACGTCCATCAGTCATGTATGTAAACAAATTTGCATGTTTTGTCTGTGCAACTGCATTGTGTGCCGCATGTCAGAGTTTTTGTACGGTTTTCATTTTGAAACATCATCATCATCTGTCAAAACTTGTTTAGGGAGAGAGTGTAAATCCGGCCATGCATCTTTAAACCATGCAGTACTAACACAACTATGAATTATGGTGGCGGCACTGACTTGCTTTGTAACAACTCCTAAATGAAATGTGGTTGTGGTTGTAGAAATCGTTCTAAACAAAGTGTACATTGTATTTAATACTTTTTTAAATGCCTGGTCTCCTGAGGAAAGTTTTTTTTGCTGCCAGACATCAAGGCCAAATAGTTGGCTCTGAGATCTTTCTCTTAGGAGTTAACCCACCTGCAAACAGTAACAACGGCCCCCTGAATAAAAATGAAAAGGAAAGGTTAACCACAAGTATTCCAGCCATGCTTGGAATGTGGAGAACACTGGGAGGGCTCTAGCCACAGCTCTGGGTGGAGCTGGGAAACTAATGTGTAGCTCATTGCATTGACTGATTGAGAAGGAACACTGCATGTAAATCTCTGGTTCCATTTTGGCTATTGGGCAGAAGATATCCCCCCCCCCCCCCCCCCCCCCCCCC
>CM021535.1:10729618-10764610 GCA_010994315.2 Pisaster ochraceus
CCCCCCCCCCCCAAAAAAAAAAGAAAAGGGTCTGGTTATGCCACTGGTCAATGTGCGTGCCAACATGTAATAGACACATTGTGGTGTTCAGATCAATCATGTCTAGGGTGTTGACCCATGTTGGAGCTGGGGCCATGCTTTGACTCCTTCCTGGTACTATGGAGCAACAGCCGCCCATGGTGGCTTTGAGCTTGGTAATTCAAGTCATGGGTATTCCTCAATCATAATCCACTGTACACATGTACCATGCTGTGTTTCTGTTTGGTCAGCTACTTCCAATACAGCAATGTCATACTACAGAGAACATGATTATTCATACAGTAATGTCATTATCTTAGAGAACCAGTTACATGTATACATGAATATTCATTCAGTAGGCTAATGTCCACAATACATGAATATTCATACAGTAATGTCATTATCTTAGAGAACCAGTTATACATGAATATTCATTCAGTAATGTTCACAATACATGAATATTCATACAGTAATGTCATATTGTAGAGGGCCAGTCCATGAATATTAGTCCTTGCCATAAAGAAACAGTCACATGAATATTCAAATAGTTTGTCCTTGGGTGGACTGGAAGTGAAACTCTACCAGGTACAATAGAAGAAGTGATCTGACACGTTTACAGTGCAGTGATACTGTACCGTCTGGCCTTGTGCTTGTGTACTTAGCCTCCATTGTTAAAGGAACACATTCTACTTCTTCCTTTGGAGTACAGCCTTCATGATCAACGATCTTATGCACTGCCAGACACACTGGGGCAAACCCCTTCTCTGTTTACTGGCATCATTTTATAGCATTGTTAGGTTTTAGAACAACACACGAGACCTACAGCTTTATGTCCCATCCAATGGATGAAGCAATAATGGTTAAGTGTCTTGTTTAAGGACACAAGTGTCAAGACCGGGACTCGAACCCACACTCTGCTGATCAGAAACATTGCCCTCGCATTAGGCGCTTTGTTGGGCCATTAAAAAGCATTTAGTATGAAACAATATGGTTGGACAGATGTTTTAAAAGTAGACCTAATGATTCATACAAATTAGGAATTCCTTGAAATTGAATGGTTTTCCTTTTACTTCAAGAACTAACACGTTTGTATAGGAACGACAGTTTTTGACTCCACAAAATGACCACATTTATAGCCCAAAGTCCCCAACCCGAAGGCAGTGTGCAGGCCTCAAAATAACCCACGGCACCCACAGCAATTGCCGTGGTGCCCTGTGCTTTTGCTGTGGTGCCCTTTGCAAGTGTCCCAATACAAATTTACATTTTCCTCATAGTCATAGAAGTGCCCCATACCAGAGGAAAATTGCTGTGCCCCTTCAAGAGCGAAGTTCAAGGCCTGAGTGTGTCCCTTTAAGCTTTAATGTGAAGTAGCCAACTGTGCATATATTACCTGCCCCTAGGAAGTTTTACTAGCCCAGATTTTAAAGGCGTATTGTCATAAATGTGTCTTTCTGATGTAAGAGAGCCTAAGAAATGGATATTAATCACTACCAGTTCAATGGTCAAATGAAGTTGGCCTACATTCACTATAGAGCATTCACCTACTCAACAAAAATTTACACATTTGAAAAAATAATTATTTGTATTAAAATGAAGAAATGTGAGCAGTGTTTTAGTAGCTCCCACAGGGCAAGTTTGAGAAGTGGCGTTTACTAGCCTGTAAGCATTTTTGACATTAGACAATAACATAGGCTGGGCCAGCTCTGACAATGTACAAACAATGTACTGTCAGTGACTGTACATGTAGCGTGGACAAACAAACCTTGAAGGAAGAGGAAATCCACATCAAATGTCCTTCCTTTTTTGGTGGTGGATGAGTTCATGCACATATCATACACATGTAATCACATCCAGTGATTTTACAACTTTCATAAAGACTTTTCTTGTACATGTATATGTAAACTTTCTACAGGAACATAAACATCCTCCCTCTCCCATACATGTAGCTCTGTAATTGATTCTCACAAGTCACAAGTACACTACACATGTGTACATTATTAGATAAGATAATAGTTCCTTAAGCCAATGTAAAAAAAAAAAAAAAATCTCTGGAAATTGTTTTGCACCCCGAGCTAGCCTAAAAACAATCCCCAAAAACTAGAATAATTATTAAGAAAACTAAATAAAACAGTAAGTAAACTGACATTAAAACAAAACTGGATCCCATTTCAACACAAACTGCACCTAGGATAAAAGTGTATTACATGTATTACTATACAAATGCTGAATACATTAGTTGGATGGAAGCAATGCGAAATCATCTGATGTTGCTAAATGAAACTTGCCCTTTATTTTTGTACGTTTAGTCGTTTACACAGTCTGTCACTTTGAATTTTATTGCAAGTATGGCAGGCTTTCTGAAACCCTGGCAGTGTAGACTGCATACTCCAGGCAGATTATAATAAATATATAAAACATGTGAAAATTACATTTCCTTATAAAAAATGTTACTTAATTTGTAGGGTACAAAGTTACATTGCTTCATATGGGCATGTTTTTCTAAACTTGCATACAAAATTTCTTGAATGTTTCTATGAAAATGTTGTTGATCAAATGTATTCGCACTTTGAATTGCTTACCCTGGTAAAATTTCAGCAAATAGCCAGTTGACCTTTATCATGGTGCAGCCGTCATTGCTTTTCTCCTAATTCAACCCAATCTGCCAATATGACCAAACTGAGGCTGAAATGAAAAGATAGTCTGGTTCCTCTAATCCTCTCATATGTAAGAATTAGAACTGCCGCTGTCACTCTTGTATGCAGGGTACCTGACACAAATGACCAGTAGCTTATCACAGGTACATGTATGTTCCCTGCTGTGGAGTAGGGTCAAGTGAGATAACTGCACTTACATGTACCCTGGGGTTAGCATACTGAGTTCAGTGTCCAGGACTTAATTTCTCCATCAGAGCAAGGACCCTATGATTTCTCAAAGAGCTTAGATTTATCTTAACATGCGTATCAATCTAAATTGCCAAGCAAAGTGTGATGTTGCAATCCAATTCTCTAGGGTAATACTGACAACTCGTATAAAGATGAATCTTAGTGCTTTGTGAAATCGAGCCCAGGGCCACTCTCTCCATGGAATGGGCCCCATTTTCCCAGAGAAAGTTTGATCAAGTGTAAAACAACATTTTTCCTGGCGTTTCTTTGGGGTTGGTTCGGTGTGTGTATTTAGCTAAGACCTTTTTAGAAATGATGAGCTGCAATGTGGGTTTACCTCTGTTTCCTTCCTCCCAAGGATACAGAGTTTATGCTGAATGTTGTATATTTTTGTACAAATTCATCACAGGCCACCCAACCCAACCCAATGTGCCCTCAAGTTTCTGTTTATTTTGTCCAAAACAGGACATCATCAAGTCAGCAAAGGGCCATGCCCTACCCATTTTAAACTTACACTCTGACCATACTAAATTGTGCTGTGCGTGCATTCTGTAGCACTTTTTGGTTTGAGTCATGGGGTTGCTCCAATGGTACATGCAAATGAATAATTTTATAAAAGTATTTTTGGCCGGTTTGGCCTAAAAATAAGGATGCCTCACAATTGATGAGTCTGTGTAAAATGCATACAGTGTCTGAGCTGAAACACATTTAGTGAGTTGCTCATGACATTGTTAGACAGGTGTTGAACTGAAGGTAACGCTTGGTGAGACTGCATTTGTCAGAGAAGAATGCTGCGAAATTTGTTTCAGCGGAAAAGAGACCCACAATGGATCGGTAAAAATCTCTTTCAGAGTTTATTCTTTGTTGACACTGGATTGGAACGCGGAAATGTTAAACTTATTGCGTGACTGCATTTTGTGAAACTTGTATTTTCTTTGATGGCAAACAGTAATTACAAATAGTTATTTTACTCTCTTTGTTAACTTTTGACTTTTGACTTTAAACGTACTGTGAGTTTTCACTAGGCTTACAACGTATTTGTGTGTTCGAGGAAACAGAAGTCTATCAAATTTTAGGCACACATCTCGTAAAATCCACAGTACACAACATAATGTAAGTAATTGAAAAACTGACCTACAAAATGGCGCCACCAAGATTTTTGTTTCTGACGTCTGGTGATATGGACGAATGTAGTATTAAAGGGGCTGTATGTCCCCCTCAAATTCTGCATTTGTTGAAAGTTTCTGTTACCCTTAACATGTATTTAAATATTTTGAAGTTGTGAGGTTGGAATGCTGCTTTTATGTTGTACTTTGTAAACCCTCAATGTTATCAAGTTCAATTTGGGGGTAATTTTTTTCTTTTCTTGCTGTTAAAAAAAGTTCCTGCTTTATATCAATTTACTTTTTTTCTTCAAAGAAATAATGCTGTTTGGTGAAATGCTAAACTTTTTAGAGTACTTTTCAAATAAATTCCTTGAGACTTTTAAGAACATTTTGAATAATGAAAGCCTCTCCAGCAAAATGTTTAATTAAAATTTCATTCCTGCTTTGTCAGAGTTCCAAGATGACTGGGAGCGATCCAAGGAACCCGTGTTGGAAGGAGTGACATTTTACGCCAAATACCTTGGCATGTGTCTGGTCGACCTGCCCAATGATGAGGCACACACAACAGATGCTGTCAAAAGGATATTGCATAATGTAAGTTGGTCGCTTGTAAAGGTGTTAGGGCCTGTTACTGGACTGGTAGAGCTGACAAAATAGTCTCAGACAGTTTTCATGTTTTGTGTGATTGACCATACATGATTGAAATAACAAACCTGTGAAAATTTGGGATTAATATGTTCCAGAGAAAATAGTGAGTAACTATGCACACTTTTCAGCATGTAAACACGTTGTCCGTAATTTTGGTTGTAAAAACCGAAGTCAGCTGTTGCCATTTTTAGGTTTTCAGATACAATTTTCTCTAATATGACTTAATTTCAGTGGGAAATATTTCACAGGTAAAAAAATTGTTCTAATATGAACTTTACAATCGGTAAGCTTTCAGACTAAAATTAAGCAATTTTTTTGATGTTTGTTATCCTTGCCAATCCTGTACCTTTACATATAAATTTATAAAAGTTGGAACATTGCAATGCAGAGCTCAGTTGTCATCTTTGTACGCCCTGGGCCGCCCTCTATTTTATGTCAGCTGTATCAATAGCATGTGACTTGTGAGGCAGGCCATGAAATTTCATGTACAAGAGAGGGCAAGGCCATTTTCATGTTACAATAGGGCACTTCCATTGGAAAATCTTAAAGTCAACAGAGGAACTTGTGAAGGGGCACATGATGACAAGGCCAGGGCAACAGAGGCCTCTATGGCCTCCATGTTATTCCGATGATTGCACCTGGTTTTGTGCCCGTATAAAATGACAAAATGAGCTACTCACACAGTATTCTACTCCTCGATGCTTTCATCTGATGTAATGCAGACCTGATGCTTCACGGAGGCAATGGAGGCAATTGCCTCTGTTGCCCCATGTCTTTGCTTTGATGGGATTGGCCACAGGTCTATGATTAAAATGTACCATACATGTACATTTGCACATTTAAATTGACCAATTCCAGGGGTTATAAGTGAGCAAGGCATGCCGGGAAAAAAATAACAAGCCAAGATCGATCACCCGTGGGAGCGAGGTTGAGTGTGTGTTCGATCAAATTATGGTTTGGTCGTTGTTCAAACTTGCTCCAAACAATACAGGGAAAGATTAATATATAATTTTTTCGCTGGTAAGTCTGTTTGCACATTAAAGCGTTTCCAGAAGTCTCCCACTCACACTGATACGATGTACACATTAATATGCAAGTCAGGCTTACCACGATGAGTCAAACTTGTCCTTAATGCTCTTTAGAGCTTTCAGCATGTTCAGTAGGAATTGATGTGTCCGCTGTCATCCATATGAGTCACATACACCGCCCATTCTCAAGTTCAATCTTAATAACATCTTTGTCATGCTGTGCGTGGATCTTGTCTTGGATAATTTCTTGACTAAATCTACTTGAAATACAGGCCTGGAACTATACATACATGTAGAGGCCATGGCCTCTGTTGCCCTGGTATTGGCCGTAGTGCCCCTTTATAAGTTACCCAATAGACTTTTAAGATTTTCCAACTAAAGGGGCCTTTGCAAAATGAAAATGCCTTGCCCTCTAGTCTCAAAGAAGAAATTCCAAATTGCCCCCGAATCGGCTGATTTCCTCAAATTCACATTTCCTGTTAATGTCTGTCCCATGCTGTGCACAGATTGTGTTTGGATAACTTCTTCCGTTTCGACCCTAGCGGAGTCTCTCTCAAAGCCTTCGAGAAATGTCAGACCACTTTCCATTTATACCATTTAGGTTCTTTTTGTTTGTAAGCACTTTGCTAATTCTATCCGCTAATTCTATTTTTTTTTTCAAAAGAGTACTTTGTGTGACTTGAAGAAGGGCATAGAGCCTTACACCCTTCTCCCCAGCACATGGCAAATTAATGCTACTCGTATTTCAGGTTCTGGGGGAATTAAGGTTGCTTTTCAAAATGCTTAACAAGTAAAGATTAAAAGTTTCCGATTAACGATGGTTTAATTTCTGTCTCTCTATTTCAGGCAAAATACAGCAACAAGTTGTTATTCAAGAAGGTCTCCCTCACCGTGACCCCGAAAGCCATCATCCAGACAAACCTGGAGAGGCCGGAAGATGTGCAAGAGGTCTCTATTCACAGGTACCAAAGTAGAAATAATTGAGTTAAAGATGAAGAGTGACCTGCTAGACAGTGTTCCCTCCCCCCTGCTCATTCAAACGCGAAGCTGCCCACCTTACTGCTATCAGCTATAACTGTACCATCTCACTCATTTTTTTTCCAATATCACCACCTTGCTGTGAAGATTTGTTGTTAAGGAAACATTTATCAAAAAATGTTTTTTTTGTGTCATTTACAGTATGAGCTGTTTTGCTTGATCTATCGATCAAGAACTCCCAACTTTGATGTGATTGAATCATTGCATATTTGTGTGAGGGCTTACATTCTTGCGTCAGTGTGAGGGTTTAGTACATGTGTTGGTCAGTCTCTCAATAGTGACTGATTCAGATCATTGTACATGTGCACTTAACAATGTATAAATTACGGCGATTAGGTGATGATATATACTGTAGGCCCCCCTACTGTCCCACTCCCCTCGGAACCTAGCTCTTGTTCCAGCAGGCCGTTTCATATTAGAGTTGTCCTTTGATGATGTACATGTTTTGTAAACCATGCTACCATAGATGCTCACGTTTGCACTGCACACTGGAAGCATCAGCGCCATCAGAGCTCACTGACTGTCAATGGATGATACATTTAATGCACTAATTGTTCAAAAGCAGGCCTGGATTTACATCGGAGGCCCATGGTTTCTGTTGCCCCTGGTCTCGGCCTTGGTGCCCCTTGAAAAGTTTCCCATTATACGTTAAGATTTTCCAATGGAAGTGCCCTTTGCAAAAGTGGAAGTGTCATTTGCCTGAAAAAGGAATTTTTTAAAAAGCACTCAACGTTAAAGGGTTGTACTTATAAACTGATGAACCCCCCGGCCCCCTTCCTCTTTAGGAGAACAATTATGGTTGCTGCACACTTGTGGGATTTGAACCCACAACACAACCCTCCTCCATTCTTTGTGTCAAGAGGTCAGTTTGAATCAAAGTAGTTCACCATTTAAAAAAAAATTGCGTCAGGGATAAGTGATAATAGGGTTTTCCTCCGACCAATTTCGACAAAGAGTTATTCAATTTAATATCCGGCTCATTCAACTTTGCTTTAAAAACGAATGCTCCGCTGCATCAGCATTCAACAGCCATAAGGAGTAATTCAGTTTCAACAGTTAAGAACTCACTGGTGAACTCTTATCATTCAAATTCATTATAGGTCGCAAAGATCATTCAGTTTCATACAAGCCAGCGGGCAGAGGCTGGTCAATGATCAATTTCATGAGTGTGTCGTAAATAGGTAGTAGAAATTCGACTGAAGAATCATGGTGGAAATGTAGTCTTGAATGTCTATAAAATGAAATAAAAAGACTAAAAACAAACCTGAATGAGGATAACGAAATCATGTGTGCACGAAAATGAAATTGACAATGGGCTGTGGGTTCGCATCCCACCCGAGTGATTTGCCTGTGGATTTTTTTTCACAGAATTCATGGAAAGTACTGAGTAAACAGTGTTTAATACACATCAGTGTAAGGGTGTAAAAACAATTTGTATTAGTACTTATTTCCAGTGCAAAATATAAAAATAAACATCTATTAAATGCAATAGCAGCTAAAAAGAAACAGGTTTTTTTTTTTATGAATCAGGGAAGCATGCGTGAACTTGAATGCATGTTGATGAAACTGAATTATTTTTTGCTGAAATTGGCCGGAAAACCTATATTATTTTGGAGTGTTTTGTTTGTTTGTTTTGGTTTTTTTTTTCACTCTACACTGATGTAGTTCGTTCGGTCGTATTAGAAAAAAAAAGAGACCGAACAGATTGAATGTACAAAACTGATCACGTTTTTAATTAAGGAAATGACCGAGTTAAAAAAACAAAAAACGTTGTAAGCAATAGTTTCTGTGCTTTTTTTTAAAGCATCTGCCTTTGGGCAGATGGAAACAGATGGCGGTGATTACTATGGTTTTTTGATAAGTAATCAAGGAAGTAAGCAGTAAAAATCTCAGATTTCATTTTTGTGTGTTTGAGTAAAAAGAAATTTGTGTTTTTGTAATGTTATATTTATTTTAAAAAGCTATTATATTTAAACTACTGTTTGTAAGTAAGCATACAACATGTACTGACCGCTTGCACTGCATCAGTCTGCACATGGTCTGCCATTTTGGGATGCGCATCTAACAGCGTTCTCCCTTAACAATGATGCGCAGGCCAAATGCCAGTTAAAACACCAGAGGACCAGTCAAAAATCTCTCCAAGTGGTCCAGCTGTCTAGTTCAGTGTTTAAAACATCCCTGTTTACATGTAACATGCATTGTGGACTTGTAAAAGAAACTGGGTGACTAGTGAAATGACAATCTAACTGGTCCTGCTGGCTAGTCACTGGTAACTGCACGCGCATCGCCTAAAATGAGCATTGCACAAGCACAAGAGGGATCTAACTCCCAAAATGGCGCAAGCATGATTCGTTGTGTGATGATGTTGGCTCAGTGCAGTAATCAGCGGTCATTTTTTCTCAATACGCGGTATTTTTGACCGCGTGAGGACAGTTGAATTTACGTGATGCAATGTTGTTTTTACAAAATGTTAAGTTCGTTCTCACATTGTATAAGACTTAAGTATGCGTGATTGCCCTTTACTTGTTCACTGAGTGACTGGCCAGCAGGACCAGTTGGCTTGTCGCATCCCCTTAAGGTGATCCCGTGGCTGCCGCTTCCTAGGTTGTATCGTAAACTTGGATGTGATCCGTGGCAGCACGGCAGCTAACGGTTGAATGGCTTCTGACTGGCACCCCGAACAAAGATATTGACTATTATAGGGAGACCGCCAACATACATGTAGGGTTGGATAGCACAGTTGGTAGAGCACCGGTGCGTTAACCTGGAGGTCGTTGGTTCAAGTCCCGCTCCAGTCAATTTTTCTTTGTGCGAATCCAAATTATTTCATATAAATAGAGATACTTTTCAATTCAACACTGAACTAGCCAGCCGAACCACTTGGAAAAAATTTTGACTGGTTCTCAAGTGTTTTAACTAGAATCTTCAAGAAAGAGCATTGTCACTTGACAAAGATAAAAGAGCTCTTATAAATATGGATTTATACTGTATTATTTCTTTCTTTTGTTCTTTCGTCCCATCTTTCTTTACCATGACCATGGACGAATCTTGACAATTGTATGGGATACTGTTTTTCAAAGGTGCTGAGCAATACACAATAAGCTTCTTTATAATTATCAGCCACAACAACAAAAATTAGCATTGAGAAGTACATGTAGAAGGTTGTGTAAATTTATTCAAAGCACATGTAAACACAATCAATGAGGGAAAAAACACAAGTCTTTTAAGACAAAGACATTAAAAACCTTGGCCAGCCATTAACATCGGCGAAAATAAAAAAGGTACGGTATTGTTGAAATTAATACAGATATGTACCATTCATATTATTGATATAGTGCTTGAGATCATGAAGCAAGCATAGCCTGTGTGATAATTTCTCCTACATGTATTCCTTCTCCCCTGTCTGAGTTGTTTTCTCAACCAGCGTTATCAGTCATCTCCATTCCCAGACGCCTTAGACGGACGAGGGACGTGCTTGTACCACTTATCGATTGACCGCTGCATGAACCCTCAAGAAAAGGAGTTCACGCAGAGTTCACCGGCTTCATGAATGATGTGCATCAGGCATTGCACTCCCTGAAAATGTACATTATGCGCAAATATCGCGCTCGCATTGTAACAGAAAAGGGTACACAATCAGAAAAGAGCATGGGGGTCCAAGGACATTTTGCTCCGGCTCACAAGCTCTGGGGGATAGAGAAAAAACGCTGGGGTGGATAATTTGTGAGTGAAGGGAAGCAGAAGGAATACAATGAATGTGGCACATTTCCTTTAAAGATAGATGTAAGACAGCAATCATTGAGTATGGATCGGCATGGAAATAATGCATGATATAGCGATGAGTAATGGATGAATTTAAAGTCTATCATACAGAGACTGAACTCGTCCCGCCAGGGGAAGAAAATAATGAGAATTTTTTTTGGGGGGATGAGTTTGTGGAGGAAACGGAACATGAACAATGAGCGTGGCACATTCACTGTAGGGCAGCAATTACTGGGTATGGTTTAGGAAAGGAACTAATGCATGTGTTTTAGCGACGAGTAACGTATGAATTTTAAAGTCCATCATACAGAGACTGAAATTGTCTTACTGGGCATGCCGGGGTATGAGAAATTTTTTTGGGGGGGGTGTTTGTGGAGGAAAAACAAAGTGAACAATTAACATGGCACACGTATGTACATTTGGTGTAGGAAAGGAACTAATGCATGTTATTTTAGTGATGAGAAACGGAGGAATTTAAAGTGCATCTTACTGTCAGACAGAGACGAAACTCATTTCAACGGGGGGTGATAATATCAAGACCTAGAGTTTATGGAGTAAGGGGAAGGTAAACAATGAACGTGGCACAGTCACTGTACTACACATCATGTAGGACATGAAGTACTGAATATGGTTTAGCAAAGGAAAGAATGCAAGATTTTCAGCAAAGAAAACTAAACTACTGTCTCTGTCTCGCTCTAGAGATGATACATTTCCATCCATTTATATGGGTCCATCAACCTGGGGTATCACATTTCCACCTTCTTGGACTTGACATATCCACTAATTCCAGTTGGGAGAAGTGTGTCTCAGGCAACTCAAAGAGTGCTTCCATACGAGTTGGTTGTCTTTATCGAGCTTGGAAGTTCTTACCTCCTGATGCTACTCTCTATACCTGTATAAGACAACTATACGTCTCCTAATGGAGTAATGGTGTCTCATTTGGGCTGGGGCTCCTGCCTGTCATTTATCTTTATTAGATCGAGTGCAGAAGCGTTTTGTTAATCTTGTTGGTGAAAGGTTGGGATCAACGTTGGACCCACCGTAGGTCTGTAGCCAGCCTCTGTCTCTATATTCATGGTACTACATGTAAATGTGCCACCAGTGTTTCCGGGCTGGTTCCTCCCATCAGGGTGTTTGAGCATGAAACCAGGCTTTCTGCTTATGTTCTCATTCTCACCCATACTCTTGGTTTGCTGTGAGTGAGATGTAGAACAAAGAGCCACTCCAACAGCTTTTAGGAACTCCATGCCTGGTGCATGTTTCCCTCCATCCTACAATCTAGACTGTTTTGAGAGGAATTTTAATTTCTACCACCTGTTCCCCAGAGTTTGTTTTCATCTTCAATGTTTCTTCTTGTAGCCCCTTACCCAGAGTGGCTTTTAGCCTTGTTTGGGTCAAATTTGCGTACAAAAATAAGTAATGAATAAAACGACCAGACCTTGGGGTGGAGGGGGGGGGGGGGGGGGGGGGGGGGGGGGGGGGGGGGGGGTATGTGGACTTTAGGGAAGGTATACTATGGGTGTGGCAAAGTAACTTTAAGATGGATGACAGCAATTACAGAGTATGGTTTAGCAAATGAAATACATGTGTAGATCCCCATAATGCTTGAATTTTTATGGAACAAGTAATGAATGAATTGAAAGCCCATTGTGGTGAATGAACTTGTTCCACCGAGAAATGAAAAAGGGAAGATCTTCTTGGGAGAGACTTTGTGGAGTGAAGGGAAGGTAAGCAACAAGTGTGGCACATTCACTTTAAAGATGAAGGACATCAATCACTGAGTATGAAATTAGCGAAAGAACTAATGCCATTTTTTATATCCATAAGCACTCAATAACTTGATACATGTAGTCACGGCTAGCCCATCTTGGAGACTGAACTCATTCCACTGGAGGATGAGAGTGATGAGGCAGTTCTTGGGGTTTCTTTGTCACATTGGGCCAGACGGCTCTAAAACTGGCATGGGATTTTTTTAGGTATTCGTGCAACATGTGCACGAACACCTTTTGTTATTGTTCTGGGTTTTTTTAATTATTTTTTGTATGCAGGTTGCCCCAAACAAGGCTAAAAGCCACTCTTGGTAAAGGGGCTACAAGAAGAATAATTATTAAAGTTGAAAATAACTCAAGTGAGCTGAAGGTAGGAATTAATATTCCTCTTAAAACAGTCTAGATTGTAGGATGGAGGGAAACATGCACCAGGCAAGGAGTTCCAAAGAGATGCAGTACATGGAATAAAGCTGTTGGAATGGCTCTTTGTTCTACATCTCAGCAAATCAAGAGTGTATGGGTGAGAAGAAGCAGAAATCTGGTTTCACGCTTTACTTCTAGTCTTTGGAAAGGAAATGCAAACAGTCCCACGGCAAAATAATTGTGTATTCATGAGTGAAGTTGATTGGGTTGTTTTGAGCTCTAGCGTCTACCAAGTATTTAGGCCATGCAACTGCGTAGGTGTTTTTGTGTTCAGTGTTCATACGCTCCCACAAGTACATGAAGTAGGTCCTGCATTATCTAAGCCTGATTAGGTTCGCCACTTTTTTCATTGCCCGTAACATTTTCAGACAGATATTCCCAAGAAAATCCACGGGTCATTACATTTTGGAAACATTTTTGTGTTCGGCCGACATTAAAAGGCGGGTGGTTTGTCTGGAGTTTACCTTGTTTCAGGATTTTCTCCCGCCAAAAACTCCTTGAGCTTTGGAAGAAGTTAAAGGAATCACAAAAGAGGAAAAAGAAATAGTCTAAACTCTAGTTTTGTAATTTAGGTGGTGTACAGAGTCTGTAAACCTGAGTTGTATACGGGAGGTGCCGGGTCTGTAATAAAGGGGGAACCCAGACTCCATAGCTTTTTTTTTTTTCAGGAATGTTCATTTTTTTGTCAAATCTCATCCTTGCGAATCATTCATGGTTGGGAGTGTCATTTCCTGTACACTGCAGTGTTTACTTCAATTTCTATTTATACGTGTACATGAACATTTAGGTCTCGTTTGAGTTGTTTATTGGCATGTGGCCATCACCTAGGTTCTGTCCTCCACTGAGACCTACTTTTAGGGATGGCTCCCTTTTAACAGTGTTTTTTTTTTTATTATCACCAATTATCGTACATAATGCAGTCACGCAATCACGTTTTATGATTGATGTAAAGTAGGACAGGTCATTGTACAGAGTCAGGGACTGAACTGGTTCCTTAATTTTCCCTGGATGTCGGCTGACGAATAATACTGCCTCAGTCTGCTTGTAGGCACAACCACATTTCTTTTTCGCACCAACCCCCATCAGGGACCCCTGGAGCCCAGTAACCGGATACCCCCACCTGCCATGACTTACCATCACACCACTCCAGTCACAACATGACCTGCTTTCAAGAGTTCAACATAAACTTGCTCCAGTCCCACAGTGTGCTGCGCATTTTACATCGGGGTCCTCATAGGGTATCTTGGTTAAGCAACAGAAAGAGGCTGGAATAAAAGAAGGTCGACTGCTCCTCAGGGCACTATTTTATAGAGCCGTTTAATCCTTTAGAGACCACTTATCTCTGTATAAATATCACCACGCGCCCTCAGACATGGTTTTATTGTAAATTTTTCGGGAAAAAAAAGAAGTTTTTTTAAAGTGTCTGAAAAAAGTAATATAAAACAAAAATTTGGGTTTGCTTTGTTTTTGAAACATAGTTAACTATGTTAATATGGGAAACACTGGAAAATGTTAATTCAAGGTTGTGACCTTTACCAGTTTACTTTGACTTGTTTGGTTGAGTGGAAAACTGGAAGTAGGTCAGATCCACAGCCATTTGCGGCTGCTATGGGCATTTTGTTACCAGCTGTTTACATCCACTATGGTCTCTCGGGTCTTAAAAGCACAAGAAGTAGCTAAGCAGAACAAAAGTATGCTTACCAGAATAAGGTCACCAGCCAAACTACCATGTAACATGTACAATTTGTGACTGGTATCCTGTGACTGGTATTTTCTGCAGCTCTCTGAAATTGGGCTCAGGTGTTTTAACCAACTAGTTCGACCTAGCCGCTGTGGTTTATAAAGCGAGGCTGCCAAGTATGACCGCTTCGCTTCTAAACCTCCTATGATTCTATCCTGGCATCATTGTAGAGCATCCACTCGTATTTATTTATAAGCCCAGCGGATTTAGGACGGGCTATTGAGAGTGGTATTATGATGAGTGTTATCGTGACATGTTCATCCTGTCTGTAAACCACAGTGGATAGGCGAATCGGGTGTTTTAACTGGCATTTGGCCCGTTGTGGGCCACTGTGTAGGGTGAAAACAGTTTTTTGCACAAGGGCTCTCTTTTAATCCCCTCTTTTTTATACATAACATACAATTATAATATCAAAAGGCCCTAACTAAGTGTGTGGTAAAAAAAAAGAATTTTTTAAAAACAAATTTGAACCAGGAAAAACTGAAAAGTTCATTTTCCAAGTTTCCTGAACGTTTCAAATGAAACCGAGAGTAAAAATTGGTCGTTCCTTTTCAGCTAGCATGTACTTGAACAGAATGATTTCATTAGGAAAGTAAATGCAGGCATACATTCATTCACCATTTGTGCTTTGGTCGTAAAGAGCCCTTGAATATCTGGGAGATTAGAATTGACGATAACAAGGTTTTGGTTTTTTTTGCGTTTTGCTTAATTGACTGCAATGTTATGAAATATAGGGCAACTCCATAAAGTTTCTGAACCAGAAAAACATGAATGTAACTCTGGTAAACATCATTTTGAAACTCACACTCGTTTTTTGTGACACACTTCCTGCAGTGTTTCCTTCACTCTAGATATCTTTCATTCATATGATTCATATGGACACTTTCATCACTTTCATAAACCAGGTCACTTAACATCACTAGTGTGCTCGTAGTTAGCACACATGTTAGTAGTGAAGTGTTTCCCATGGGTAATGACGCAAAATGAACATTTTGTTTTTGCTGTCGGTTTCATTTGAAAAGTTCAGGAAATTTAGAAAATGATCTTCGCAGTATTTCACGGTTAAAATTTTTTTTTTTAATAATTGTTAAAAAGTTCCCAGGCATTTTTGCAGCAGATTTCCTTGGGTTTTTTCCTTCAGCTGTCCCATTGAAAATTGACAATCACAGTACAAAGCCTTGCTGTGACGGGCATGGCACTTTCCTCTCTGGCATGGCAATTTCCTCTCTTTTTTTTTACAAGTATGCTTGAATATCACTCACTTTTAATAGGGCCCAATTTATATGAAAATTCCTGCCCACCAAAAACGTGCTCACGCTTACTTTCCCATGCAACCCAAACCCCACAGAACACCTTAATAACCCCCACCATGTACATATATGTATCCCTTATTTGACCCCCTTCTTGCTACCCCCATCCCCCTTCTGTCCAAAATGTAAAATCAGAGTGCAGATCTCTTTTCAGCGTGCCCAGTGCAGCCCTGAAACATCCTGTGCACTTTCTATGGTGTGAATGTCCAAACAATGACCTACATTTACGGGGGAAGGTCATCCATTGTATAGTGTGGTGGGAGCTGAAGTCTGTTGCTTTTCGACTGGTCTTCTACTTGGCTACAAGCACAGTTAGCATTTTATGATACTGACTGTACTTTATAGCTGTGTCACATCTGGGCTGGTGCTGCTAATTGCTGCCAATGCATAAGAGTTTCCTGGGCAGTCCTTCAAGTATCGTGAACATTATGCACATGTACATGTACTTGTAGCAGACACTTCAAATGACTTCGGAAATCTCTCTCTCTCTCTCTCTCTCTCTCTCTCTCTCTCTCTCTCTTTTTTCTAAAATAAAACAAGGCTGAACAAATAAAGGCTAGGGGTGTACACATGGGGCTGTGACACATGAGGTCATTTGCTGGCAACCAGTGGAAGTTCTTGCTTTTCAATTTCCACACAATTTTCTTGGCGGATATTGTCTCTTCTAGCGATTCCTTTTGCATGCTGTGAACGGTTGTCTTGTGTGCCAAGGTCCTTATGTAAACTGCACTTAAATCAAATAAACG
The DNA here is from genome assembly GCA_010994315.2 of Pisaster ochraceus. NCBI lineage: Eukaryota > Metazoa > Echinodermata > Asteroidea > Forcipulatida > Asteriidae > Pisaster > Pisaster ochraceus. The sequence continues at coordinate 10,746,090 of CM021535.1, forward strand.
AGGACGTTGTACAACAGACATTAATGGTCTGAATGTTCTGTTGGTATTAAAGTCTGAAGGAATAGTAAATTTTAAAGTTTAATGTGCAGAAAAATCGCAGCTTGGACAGCTTGCCGTTCACCGTTGAACTGTGTGTTGTATTTCAATGTCTCGTAAAAGATGTACTTCTTTGTGCAAAACGTGGAAGTTTAGCAGGAAATCTCCATCTGTTTCCCATAAGGTTTTCTTTTAGCAGTGATCCTTTCTAAACAATATCACTCAAAACAATTTCCAATATTGTTTCACTTTCCATTTAAAATTATCACACCCACTTGCCAAGCTAATCTGTCAGATAAAAAAAAAAATTAAAAAGGAAATTGATGGGCAACATATGGCAGTTTTTTTGTTCTTTTTGTTTTTTGTAATTACAAAAATTGCAATTATAATTCCGTCTGATTCCTCCCACGCAGAGTGTCGTACTGTGCAGCGGATAAGACCAGTGACAATAAAGTATTTGCGTACATCGCTAACAACAGTATCAATGAGGCACTGGAGTGCCATGCTTATCTCTGCTCCAAAAGAAAAATTGTAAGTTGAAAGAAACCAAGGCCAGTTTTAACACATTTTTGAGATTTTCATCGCTCAAATTGATGGGGGGAACAAGTTTATATTTTAGAAAGTCCAAAGTGAATTTAGGTGCCCAAAGTCCAATATATGGTATATGTACTAAACATAGAAGAGGACACAAGATTTTTCAAGAGTCTTAAATCTCAAGTTTAAGTTGGCGGACATTTTACAAGAATTCATGGTGCGATGTCACGAAGGGCTGAGATTGATCTGAAGATGTGTATCAGTCTTAATTGCTAAGCAAAGTGTGATGTCACAATACAAGTACAGATCACTGTAGCAATATTGACAACCCATCTAAAGATGAAACTTAGCGCTTTGTGAAAACCACTCAAACAGTAGGACATTATGTTACATAACCTGTGCACGCCCCTCCCCCCATACAAATTATGCCGTTGTTTGCATTTAAGTCAAATCTGAACATGTCTGTAGATTTGGCTCAAAATTTGTCTAATAAATACATTTTTTATTGGAGAAAACTTTCAGATAGAAATATGAAGAGCAAATTGGAATTTCAAAAGAGTCAAAATTTGTAAATATTTAATTATTCTGAATAGCCTCTAAGAACTGTTGCATATAAATTTGACATCAAGAGCAGCAACTGCTACGTACATGTATTTACAGACAGATTCTCAGACACAATTTCAACGTTTATTTTTGGATCGTTCATTTTTAGGCCGAAGCATTGACCCTCACGGTCGCTCAAGCGTTCAACATCGCCTTTGAGCTGTGGGAAGACCAAGATGAGGGTAACGTTTCAGACGACAGCAAGGATCCTCTGCCAGGTTGGTAATTAAAGCTCATGCCTTTTCTACAGTCTGGTGCACCCGCCCACACCCATCCACCCGCCCACACCCCTCCACACGCCCACCACATGCCCACAGAAACTCAGAAGTGCTGGCATTACATCTGGTTGAATGTGTTTCACACAGGACGCCATAAAGTATGTTTGATCTAATTAGCATTTCCTGTTAGACCCAAAATTTGCTAATTGTGATTCAATGGATGTAATATTTGCATCTGGGAATGAAGACTTTTAATTTGGTTTTTCCCTCACACCTTTGTGTATTAAGCACTGTATAATTGTGATTCCTTTTAACGAGAACCAATGATGTTGTAAAGTTTGCGGTAAAACTGAGGCATGACATCTCTGTAATGAGTTGTGAACCACTGGTGTGCCGACTCAAAGTTTCGATCATTATTTTGTGATTGTCTTCAAGAGACAGCTGGACTCTGATGGTGCAGGCTGTTTAAAGTACTGTAGATATTGGCATTGTTACAGGCATGTTATTTCTAAGGATTTTTCCTGATTGCAGGGTTTTCTGAAAACATCCTGGAGCCTTCAAATTTTCTTGAAAGAAGTAAAGGAGTCACTAAAGGGAGAAAGAAATAGTCCATTATCGTGTCCAAACCTGTAGTTTTATATTTCTGGTGATGAACATAGTCTGTAAACCTCCTGACTTGTTAACAGCTGGGAGGACCGGGGTCTAGAATAAGGGGAAACTCAGGCCAGCAAGTCAATTTTCAGATTTGTCAAATCTCATCCCTGTTTTAATCTACCACCAAATCGTCCTCACACATTGTGTCGGAGTATCGTGCTAATTTTTATCTTGTAATACTATATTTTCGCAATGCCCTTGAAGAAATTACTTTCTGTTTTTGTTTTCTTTCAAAGTTAGCGTTTTTTTTCTTAAATCGCAAAATTTGCTTTGTCACTTTTAGCTTCACCACATTTGAAATCAGCACCTCAAAGCATACCAACCTCCAGCAATGGTAGAGACCAAGCCAGCTGGTCGTCTGGTACCTCACCCACACTTCCCCCATCATTGGATCCTCCACCTTCAAGCTCAAGGAGGGGTGAGTTGTTTTTTTAATGAGCCGTTTTGGCTGTGGCTATTGGCTTAAATTGGCATCAGTGTTTAATGGTTAAGCCGCAGTCAAAGCCAAAACCCTTGTGTCTAATCAGAGCATTGCATTAAGGTAGGGTCAGACCGTCAGAGATTGTTTTTTGTTAACATAATGCTGATTTAAAGGCAACTTTGTAAAGAAAAGATACAATAAAAGTCACCTGCTAAAGTTTCAGCTGAATACAGTGGCTACTTGCTGAGAAAACAGCAAAAAAACTATCACGGTATTTATATTGGAACGTGGAATCAATCCACTTTAAGCGAGGTGACAGCGGGTACCAACCGCATCTCTGGCTGCAGCATTCGCGAACGGACACCAACCCTCAGATATCTGACAAATGATTCATGAATGAATCGTTTCTCAGATTCAAATGTTTTTTGGGTGACAATTTATCCAAGCGACATTACTTTAAGGGAATCCTTTTCAAAAAATCGTTTATACTTTCAACTGCTCTGGAGCTTCCCACAATGTAAGTTTTCTTTGTCATTGATTTTTGGAGTACTTACAAATTTTAAACCTACCTTTAAGCATCTCCATTTTATTCCGAGAAGTGAGAGACAAGTTTGAGAACAATGGGGGACTTCTACGATAGAGGGCAGCAGGCATAGTGTGTAAATTTCCATTGGTTATGTGGTTCTGAACATGGGCTAATTTACAAGAATACAATGATTTTACCTGGTCTGTTACCACCCAGCATTCTCAAAAGTCTCCCGTTTTCAAACGTTTTCACCAAGTGTGGAACAATGCATTATCCACCTACCTGTCACTCATTTGTATACAACTAATTTGTCCCAACAGTATTGACCGTACAAGCAGAGATTAATCCCATATCGGCGTCGGCTCCCTGCACGGTCCCCGTCATCCCCCCAAGGCGGCACTCTGGCAAACCCTGCTTTTCACCTACTCTGGTGAACGGAAACGGGCAGCATGACAGCGGAGTGGATTCCTCCATAGATTCCAAGGAGCTGGATGCGACGGCCAAACTTCTCGATAAATGGGTGAGTGGAGACCTTGGTGTAATGTTTGATACATACAGAGTAATGTAACATTCCATATACCACACATAGAGATCCATAGTGGAACATGCCTCACCGTTCATCCATTATTCTGCCATGTTTAACTGCAATGACACTCCACAATTTAGTATTGGAATCCAATATGGATAATTATTGGACAGTTTGCAGCATCTTTCTCAAATTAGTTGTTCCCGGCCTGTTTGTCCTAACAAAAGCAATGCTGTGTCACTGCAGACAAGGTTGGTGTTTTACATGGAGTCATCCACAGATTTAAAGGGGCTTACTAGTTTTTATGTCTATTTTATAGATATTGTAATGAAAAATTATTCAAATGACAAGGACCTATATGTGAATTATATAAAACAAACATTTGATGCATTTCTATCATGCATTATCATACAAAAGAATCACTCGAAATCCGGCTTTTCCAGTTCACATTCGTCACTTCGTGGAAATATACACAACAAAACTGTTGACACACATTTACATGGTGTTACCGTAAACCTCACTAGATTGTATTCCCACTGTGCAAAGTTCCAAATCCTGTTCTTGTACATGGTGTTGCTGCAAACCGTACTAGATTTCATTCCCACCATTCAAAGTTTCAATTTATCTGCAAACCTTGTCTCTGCAAACCGTATTCCCAGCGTGCAAAGTTTCAAATCCTACTCGTGTACATGGTGTTAGGGGGCCTACCACAAACCTTACTAGATTGTGTTCTCACCGTGCTAAGTACCGCAAAACTTTCTAGACCATGCAAAGTTCCAAGTTTTACTTTAAAGGAAAGCTTCTTATTATTCTTTACCTCTGTTGTCTTTTTTTTTCCCACAGCATATTGGCGATGATGTTGATTTGGATGAGAGTTTTGCAAAGTGAGTAATCAAATCATTGTATCAGTGAAATAAAATGCTGTATCTCCCAAAACAACATGCTACGGTACAGGGTTCCAATTTGGGGGTGGGGGAAATCCACAGAACTGCAGGGCTTGTTATGAAGCATTGATGGTTCGGTGTCTTGGTTGAGGACACAAGTGTCAAAACAGGACTCGAACCTACACTCTGCTGGTCAGAGCACCGGAGCTTGAGTCTGGTGATGTGTGCTTGACCGCTTGGAACTCATTGGAGAAACTTCTAACGCTACAATATATAAGTGGTAAACTTTGAGGTTTTTTTTTATGTCATATTGTACATTCAGGGGCTTCATCTCAAGCTCCAGACCAACAGGATATGGCTAAGCACTTTTCAGGATTTTCCACTTTCATACAACCTCCCACCTCCATGTTTATTACCTCTTGTATTGATTTACCAAATTCTTAATTCATCCAGATTGGCAGAGAGTCGGTCCAACCCTCAACTCCTCGACATCAACGTACGGCGGACTCAATTCGATGCAGACATCATCGTTCATTTCCAAGGCAACCAGACGGAGCGAGATCAGTTGTTAGAGTCCAGATCCAGCGAGAACTTCCTTCTAGATTTATAGTGAAACATCTTGAAGTGTCTCCTACAATCAAAGCAAGTCTTCGCCCGAGTAAGAAGGCAACTGACCTTTATCATGGTGCGGCCGTGTTGATTTTCTTCCATTCAAATCAATGTAACCAAGCTGGAGGCTGGAAGGGCCATAGTCTGGTCCCTCTTTGTCTGATGAATATAAGCGTCCATTACTGCTGTTGGATACAGGGAGCATGACTGGTGGCAGCGTGATAAAGGTCTATAATTCTGTCGTTACTCTTGGGAACGATTTGAGACGTTCTGAGACGTTCTGATTTCCCAGAAGGGGAACTCCTCCAAGCAATGATACTCCTTAAAAACTTTACCTCTGTAATAAATCTTTATCGGGTCATGGCCATCTTTGCCCAGCCGAGCCAATGGTTTGGTTAGAACAGCTACGTCACTGCGGCGCAACCAATTAGCGAAAGCTAAGCTCAGAAGTTTGGGAATACCTTAATCCCCCTGTCCCACAACAATGGAGAAACTTTGAAACGGACACGCTTAAAAAATGAAAGGCTTGGCAATTTTACCATCCGATTTGTTGCTTATCAACCTAAAGCCCTAAAAACACAATTAAAATAAAGCAAAGATGGCCGACCTCTATAAAGGTTTATGTAAAAGCCTGGCTGATATTTCTTGCAAATGCAAAGCAATTTTTAAAAATAAAAAACAACAAGTGAAGTTTCTGCAACTTTTGAACATTTCATTGCATTTTGCTGAACTTGAAGTGCAATGATGAGCCGTCTTCAAAATTAAGAAACCAAAGTTACCAGTTTTAACTGAACCTTGCTTAGCAACAATAATCTTCCATGCACATTTTCAGAAGAATTTTACAAAATTTATGTGCCAGTATCTAATGTACGTTAAACTTTTTTAGATTATACATCCGAAATAGTTATCACTTGTACAAAACTAAATAGTGAAAAACTCGCTTGGCTTATGTACACTCTGACAGGTATTTAGAAGCTGCGTCGCTTTTTGCAAAGGCATTCAAACTTTCCCCCCAAAATAGAGTATCAAACCACTTCGCAGGTTTCAAAGTAAAGACGCAAGATGATTATGTCTCACATGTATTATTTCTTATTCATAAATACATGGGACAGTTTATCCATTCTGATTGGTTGAGAGGAGATCACATGGCCATGTTTAAAGGTGCGATATAAACAGTCTGAAGAGTGTTTAAGCGTAGCCTGAGGAAACTTAAGTCAAAAGAGGACACCAATTGAAGTTGGTAGGTCCCATATTTGGCTCATGCAAGTTTCAAAATTTGCATGCGAAAGTTCAGAACTTGAGAACATAAGTTGGAGATTTGCACTAGGAGTTACTTAGTGCTCAACATGGATAGGAATTCAATGCAGAGTCAATTGAGCTTGAGGCTAGCTGTAAGATTTGTTCTCAACTTTTCAAGGATTTGGAATGTTTGAAACAAAAAGGTAGTTGTGAATGGGAATAAAAGAGTCGTGACTCAGTCTTTAAATGGCTGGGTACTTAATCGCATGGCCACGACCCCTGCCGGTTCTATATTTCACCGCTGTTTTATTTCCTTATTTGTCAGAGTCTACTGGCCACCATTGACGCCAAGGGGTCATATGCAAATCGTTATCATACATAAGCAGTTTGGCTCTATTACTAAGTACAAATTTTAAGTGTGAAATAGTTATTAATGGTATCTATGATGTCTACTCAGCCATAAAAAGGTAATAACTAAGATATTAAGAGCACCTAAGAGTCTCTCTTTAAGCTGCAGGTAGAGTTTACTGATCAGAAATGGGTTTCGAACACACAACCCATGCCTAGTATATTGTGTACGACTGTTTTTATTCTTGCTTAGCAGATTTAAGCAGATGTGCTTACAGAGTGGCCCTTAGCATAACCACTGCTTACCGTAAGCAAAGGAAAAGGCCTGCTAACTATCTGGCGGTTCTTGTAAGCAGATGATCCGTGTAGCGACTTGAAACCTTATCAAATGTTCTTTTGCATATACCCGTATATGCCAGATTGTTCTTCTGTACCAAGCGCAAAAAAATGTGCTTACCCAGAGCTGCCAACTACCCCCGATTCTGCAGAAGGTTTCCTGAAAATAAACCAATCTTTCCATGTTCTGATGAGCAAATTTGAAAATCTTTCCGATTATGAAAACTTTTCCCCGTTATGTCGAATGTCATGCGAAACACCTCCCTGATTGTTGTGCAAAATCTCCCTGATTGCAAGATGCAAATGTTGGCAGCTCTGCTTACCAGTAAACAACTTTTTGAAATTGGAACCCAGTCACCTCAGATACCTAATTTACAAGGTCAAGAAATGCATTTCAATAGGAGAGTATTTGTAATTAGAATGTTTACATTGCATGTTTTAAACTTTTAAGCAGCCAAAATAAAATAATAATAATAATGTATGGAGATTATATTAATCTCCTGAACAGCATGCCGAGCATGTTTTTTTTTTCTTTTTTTTTTTCTTCTTCTTAAATTTAAAATGTTCTTCCTGAATGTGGAGGAACTAAAATGGAAAGAGCTGGAACTGTAATTTTGTTTTTGTTTTCTGAAAATTCTTAATGAACATTGTATAAAAGTATGACAAAGCATGATTTAGAATGCTTACAAAAATATATTTATTCGACGGAAAGTGTACATTAGAAGTATTTTGCTCCATTCACAGCAGGAGGACTTGGTGTCAAAGGGTGCAACATGAGTGCAATTGTGATACTAAATAGCTAATTTGGGGTTGAACAAAGAAAAATTGACCAGAGTGGGATTTGAATCAATGACTCTGGTGTATTGTGCCAGCACTCTACCAACTGAGCTGACTATATGTAGCCCTATGGTGGGGGTCTCCCAACATTGGGCTAGATAAACCGGAGGACGTTGGTTCAAATCCAGCTCTAGTCAACTTTTTGTTTGTTCAACCCTAAATCATTTAGAATTTACCCAGTCAGTTTCCCTTGTGGTTTTAATCTTTATAGTACGCAGTTCTTATATAGTGCTTTTCACACCTAAAGGGTGTCCCAAAACACTCATTTTTGTTTCGTTCTACAGGTATGCTGACTCAGTCAGAGCTATGTTTGGAATTATGAGACCCAATTTACATGTTGCACCATGTAGTGGTTTACAAGGTTCTGTGCCGCAAACTTAATGCAGCCAACCATACCAGAAGCACTAGAGCGAACCTCCTCTCTTATCATAGAGTGCACTGGGTTCTTTTACAAGCATTGCACAACACACAGGACCTACCTGCCTACGGCTGTAAGTCCCATCGGAAGGACGAAGCAATAATGGTTAAGTGTGTTTGCTTAAGGACACTACTGTCAAGACTGGGACTCGAACCCACACTCTGCTGTTCAGAAACACCAGAGCTTGAGTCGGGTGCGCTTGACCGCTCGACCATGACACAGCATCACAACCAACGTCACTGTTTGCAAAAGGATCACTTTTGTAGCACAGAAGACAATTTTCCTGCAAATCACCAAAACAAGTTACAAGTATGTGAAAATTGAAATGTGGATGTTTTCTCTTTTTGAGAGAAGACTTGCCAAACCCTGGGACATTGGGCCCAGAGGCTGAATGGTTTCAATGAATATTCATGATACATGAATATTTGAGAGACCAGGGTGGTCCTCCTCTGTGAATGAAGCTAAGGAACAAGTTAGACACCCCTTTGAGGGATTTAAATCAACTTAGCTAATACAGTTGTAAATAATTGCATGTTGTGTAAATCAGCACATATTAATTGTTAAATTCTGTAAATCAAGTGTTACAGTTGTTGTTTGTGTATTGCGTCAAAATATCAGTAATAGTTTGTTTTGTTTTCAAAAACCTTGCTGTACAGCCGCAATTTGTTTTCTTCTACCGGGGTGTGGGGAGGAGGGGCAGGGTATTAACTTGAAGGACAGGCAGGTATTAATGTGGAGGACATTTTGTTTCACTAAGTTTGTATCTAAGCTGTTGTGGGTGTTCATTCAGGAGATGGCTTATTGGTATCTTGCCCTATCTTTCACCTGTATGGACCCCGGTTTTAATCCCACTTCAAACCAAAGGTTGCATGCAGTTTTGGGGTTTCAGTCATTATTACGCGACTATGTGACTTAATTCTGCGATTTTCCTCTCACATCTAATGCTGAACATTTCTTTATTGTCCTCTCTTCACTGGCCATCTCCAGGTGTGGTGGTAAACTTACATATATTTGTGATAGTTCTTTGTAACACCCGATTCAGACTGGCGTTCTAGAGTCGCACCAAACCAAATTATTGAATTAAGTACCTGAAAAGTTTGACGTTTGAAACAGTTAGGAGCGACTGGACACGCTGGAAGTCGAAAGATCAACTGTTGTATTCGTTTGAAACTACTCTGGACCGTCTTGGTTTCAGACGTCGATCTTGTCATGAGCCGAACCTTATAATGTAATACTACATTAAGTTCGCCTGTCTGAAACCAAAAGTTATTTGGGTTGACCTAGAATCGCTCCTTATCTATTTGGTTCGGCGTGACTCTGGAGCGCCCGTCAGAACCAAGTGTAAGTTTCGTTCTCAGAATCAGAATATACCTCTGTAAAGATGTTATCTCGGCATTTTTATATGGATAATGTCTTCTTTTAGGTATGGAAATAATCAGAAAATTATCTTTAAAAGGAAAGTCTCGTTTAATATAAAAATGGAAACAGATAAATCTCCGTTCAGATTATATCAGTTATGAGATTGTGATTCCCAGGCCAAATTATTGGTAATTTGTTTTAGACTGTCAAATGTTTCAATCTATTGTTTTAAATGTTAGGCTCGTGTAATCCAAATGCATAGCTCATGTGCTTCTGGGAATGTTTTTGTTTTTAAAAGTCTTCTGTTTTTGTGTGATTGTAAAGTTATAATCATTTTACAACCCGGAATGTTAAAATTGTCCTTTTTATTGTTTTTATTTCTACTTTTAGTTTTAACTAGTCGCAAAATGTGTGTTGTGACAATCCCATGTTGCTCTTTTGTAATTGCTGCTTAAGTTGCATTATTTATATCAGAGAGAAGGGGATTTTTCTTTATACACCAGGGGTCGATTTCACAAAGATAGTCCTAACTTAAGACTAGTCCTAGGGGTTATTAAAAACTTAAGGCTAGTAGTCCTAAGTTAGTAACTCGTCCTAACTCGAGATAAGACAAGTCTTAACTCTTTGTGAAATCCACTCCCGGGCCCAGTTTCATAGAGAAAAGTCGCTAAGCACAACAAAGTTATAATTACCAGAATAAGGTAACCAGTCAAATTTACATGTTATATGCACCATTTTTGACTGGTATTCTGCAAATTGTTTGCTTAGCAGAAAATTGTTAAGCAAAATGCTGAAGCAGTTCTATGAAATTGGACCCAAGTTTTACCTATGTTATAATTCAAGCTACTTTGTCTTACTTCCTTTTGTTTAACATAAAAGGGTGGGTATACCTTTGGTAACTACTCCAAAAATTAATGACCATAAAACTTACTTTGGTGAGCTGGTGATATTACAGTGTATAAATTAAACATTAATAGTAACAAAACTCTTTGAAGTGATGTAGTTTTTAGAGAAAGAAGTAAACTTTCATCAACAATTTCAAATCTGAGAAAGGCTTCAGGCATGAAGCTTTTGTCAGGCATGAAGCCTTTATCAGGCATCTGAAAGCACACAATGCTATGCAACAAGTGTGGGTTGGTGTTTGGTTTTTTTTTTCAATATTTTCTTTCAACTTTGATGACCAATTGAGCCCAATTTTCACACATTTATTTTGTTATTTTATGCATATTTTTAGAAGTACCAAATGAGGATACTTGTCTTTGACAGTTACCAAAAGTATACCCTGCTTTTAAGAACGGATGAGTAGGTGTAACACTTGACAGTGGTTTAGATAATAATCATACAGTTCTCATATTGTACCTTTGCAAAACCAAACCAATATCATTTCACACTTTAGGTACATAAGGTACATTGATGTAGTAAGAGTAATAATAACAAATTATTTGTCTATATTTTGCCAATTTATTATGAATTATGTTGAATATGTTATGTCAAGTATGTCCTTTTTTAATACTGCATTGATACCTGACAATAGACCCCTAGCATAGGTCACCATGGCTGAGGTCAAACAATACGAAACGTGCGAGGGCGTACGCACCATCATGCACAACTCTCAGCCAATGATTGGTCTTCATTTGACCTCATTGAGGGTGCTGTTCAAGCTCATGACGTCATATGCAAGGGGTCTTTATGAAAGTGATGCGAAGGTATCGTTCAGATGCATCCAGTGTATACTGGCTCTGATAAAACTTAAGCACCCTTTTGGGGGTGGGGATTTTTTTTACCCTACTGCCAGTTGTAAGCTGACCTTTTGTCAAGACACGCCCGGCACATCCCGTACAGCCGTCACATAAACAAACATCAATGTGAAATGGCTTTTTCAGCACTTTTACACTGGCGTTTTTACAAGCGATAACGGGATGCGACGGGCACCTTGCTTGAATGCCGATTATACAGACCGTCCATGAACCCCTGGAATTGAAGAAAATAGACCATTCCCATGAAATATGTAAATTGCACATTGCGCATGTGCACTAACATTACACTGATAGGCAAAATGACAGAGCATCGGAAATATGGTGGCATGACACACGCATTTGTGCGTCTTTCTTTAGTTGTCTGTGCGTATGCATAAATGTAATATTAGCATAATTTTTCATGAGAAGGGCTAATTAATACCTAATATACACCTTGCATATGACGTCACACCCTCGGACCGTGCCCTCACTGAGGTCAAGGAAAGGCGTGTCATTGGCTCAGAGCTGTACGGCGCGTTCAAACTGCGCGTTCACACATGCGCGTTTCCATTGTTTGACCCCAAGGCGACGGCGGCCTATGCAGTGAGTCTGTGAATACATTGAATGGAATAATTAGTTAAAAGTGTCTCAATTTCCAAGATTTAAATTATTGAAAATCTTCAAAAGACGCACAAAATACTTTCGCAATTATGACCAATTAAATGTCGACTTGATGGCCATGAAACGTTGAGGAATCTTGTTTAAAAAATGATTCTTAACTGTAAATACAAAAGCGGGGACTTCATTTTGAATATTTTGTCTGGAACTACCTTAGCATACATTTTACACTCTAAACTTGTAACATTGATGTGTAAGATATAATAGGAAAATAACCTCTTGAAGAAAAAAAGGGGGGAACAAAACAAACTTTTCAGAAAAGCTGAGCACATCCTACCTCTAAGTATTTTATATTTGACAAGAATGTTCATTATATATACGACTTTTATTTTTGAGTTTCAAAAGAACCTGTTTTTAGCTTATGTTTGGCTTTTATTTATTTAGTTGATTTAAAGTATGTATAATTATCCCTCTAGGGTGTAAATGAGAAATATTTAATCGAGGGAGAATTAAATGCTGAGAGATTATTATCTGATACTTTGCATTGATCGAGTCCTTTTTCCCCGCCTATCTGTAATTTTAGTTATTTCCACGTTATAGGCAGGAGGTACTTTTGGTAAATGTCAAATTATTATCCTTACTTGGTGTATCTCAAAATATGCATGAAATAACTAACCTGTGAAAATTGTATGATAATTATCACCAATATTTGTTAGAAGGTTGTGGGCAGGGAAAACTTAAACAAATCATTATGGAAAATTTTATAAAATAAGCTACGATATTGACCCATTGACTGATATCCATCGTTTCGAAAAAAATTCAGAAAAACAAAACAATGAACATGTTTTTCCTTATAGACTGATAGAAAAGGACCGTGTCTTTGAGAAACACAAGTTTTCAGGCTCAGAAACAACTAGAAACTTGGTTATTCCAGTGTGCCGTTTCGAAAATACCTAGGTTTTTCCTTTGGGGAAAAAATAAGTATCTTTTCGAAACGCAGGTTTTCTGGCTCTGGAAAAAAATTGAAGCTTGTTAATTCTAGTGCGTCATTTGGAAAATACAAAACTTTTTTTCTTTTTTCCTATATTGACGTGCGCACAACGTTGAAGCTATAGATTTTTTTTGTGAAACTCGGTGCTGTCAAGATTTGAAATAATATTGTCGTCCCCGGAGGGATGTGCAACAATTTCGAGTCTGTGCCAGTTTCGTGCTAAAAAGTGCCCACTGCCAAACAGTGTTCGCTGAGCAACCGGAGTTTGTTTTATTTTACAGAAGATTTTTGACCCCGGAAGTCAGCTAGACAGACCAGAGAACACACTATATGGTTCCTCGATAAACAATTGCAGACAAATTGGATCTTGTGGGCCGCTGGTGAAAACTGGTATTTCTGTTTTTTAACAACAGGGGGCGTTGTGTACCATTAACACAATCGCAAGTGCAAATCCAGGAATTATTTTTTTGTTCCCACCATTGTTCTAATCCTCGTGAGAATGAACCATCAGTCAGATTTGTTGAGCTGTTTGTCGATTGTTACACACTACTTCAATCTTTTCAAGGTTGTTGACGTCACAGTCTCCACCGTGTGTGTAACCAGGTGTATGACAAACAATTAACACATCGGCTAAAATTGTAGGCAGTAATCATACAATAATTTATTCATGTTTTTAACTACGCTACTGAAAAAAATGGAGGAGACAGTTCGTTTTTTAGTTTGAGTTGTTGTTGTTAAACATTGTGAACCAAATAACGTACAACTTAGCTTGATAAGATAGGGCCTATAGAAAAAGAAGAAAAAACAAACAAAGAAGCGAATAGTAAGGAAAAGGAAGCAGGAATAAGACATTTTCAATTGAAAACTGTATTATTTCAATTAATATGAAAACACTTATTATGTTACCCACTTATGTTACATAGTTATGTTACATTGTTACGGTGAAATTACATGTAGAACGATACATTTAGAGAAATAATAATTCATGGTGACATTACAGGTATACACTATAATTTTGAGGTAGGCTATAGGAAAGTGACGAATGTGCCAGACACTCTTTGGTAATGGGGAGAAACAACCACTGCTATAGAGCAGCTATCGCGGAATAATTAAAAGTCGTCTTCTTCGAACAAGAAGGAGACTAGCAAAAGAAGAGCATGCAGTGTGTGTCTCGAACTAAACTCCAAAACCAAGTGGAAGAGCAAGATCCTTCCTCACAAGAAACTGAAACCACCCCAAATTTATATCTTCTCAGACGAGAAATTTGTGACATTCATTTATGAAACTTTAATCCGATTTTGATGCATAAAATGTGTATTTCAAGAAATTGATATGTAACTTGTGTGGTTAAGATTGTCTGGCAGTCCCTCCAGATAAAAACGGTTTCTAATTCCCCTATTAGAAAAAGAACTCACGACGATAAATCCAAACAAAAAACATAACAAAATAATTCCCAATCAGCAAAATCAGATGTTTATCGATTCCCAAATAATCAATAAGTATTGTTCTCTCTGTATTGTCTCTTCCTCTCGTTTGACCTTCATCAATTGCAACTGAATGTACATAACTTAGGATAAAATCATTTCATGTGCAACGCACCTCAGGCATCACTGTGGAAATACAAAAAATAACAATTTGACAAAATCAGCAAGATACAGAATAACATAAACAAGGTAAGCGTTTTGATTCTTTGCTTTTGTTTTGGTTGATAAGATCTGATGAAAACGGGTTACGGTTTGGTAATAAATTGGTTTGTTTTTATCAATTTTAAAAAGGACGTTCGTGCGATGGTATGTCAAAATGGTGGCCACATTGATTTCCATTATTGATTTTGATACCACTGCACACGTATTTGCGAAGAGCAGATTAGGTTCACTTGTTCTGTGTCTATAAAATAAAAAAGTACAAAACAAATAACTAAATTACGCAGAGAATTAATGTTTCACGAAGAATGGTTTAGAAACACAAGTTTTAACCATCAGAATTAGCGACGAGACAAGGGGCCGCAGACTCTCAAAGACGTGCGCCATTTTGGCTTGGGGCACTTCTGGCCAAACTGTATAGTTTCCGTTTGCATTCATAAATTAAACAAGCCATTTCAGCGCCCTTGTTACGCCATTTAATAGTCTTTTATCAAGGTAATCTGACTTGGATGTAAAAACAAATAGGTCCACATTGTTCGTTTGCACTAAAATAGAGAATGTTGTTTGTTGCTTCATAAACATTGAAATTGTTACATCAAAGCTTACAAAATGCTTAACTTTATTCTGGTAATTTTTAATCATAAAGTTTGCATTTCATATAGGGGCTACACTCTTAAATTACCCGAGTTAGAATTGACCTAGAAACTGATTTTAAAAAGTGGGATTTTAGTTCAGTTTAACCATTGTCTTTGTAATTTTTTGACAGAATCCGGGTCGTACAGGCCCAGCAGCCAATTTCACGAAACGCTAGGATTAATCTTATCTCGAGTTAGGACGAGTAACTAGTCCTAACTTAGGATTAATCTTAAGGTTTACATGTTACAGTGCAAGGCTGGGACTCGTCCTAAGTCCTAAGATTAATCCTAAGTTTGGAAGAGTTTGGTGAAATCGACGGCAGGTAATTTTAAGGGTCAGGCAGTCCAGGCACCACGGGAACCGGAATCCGGAACAAATCTGACCCGGAATTTTTTAGGGTGTAACCTTTATAACAGTCTAAACAATAGGGCCTCTTACTTGCGGGTGAATGCTACAGAGGACTGTGTGCAAAACAGTCGTTATTTTCCACTATTTTTTTATCCAGTTCACACTGAGTGGCCAGTGACGCCAAAGGCCCTTTATTCCAGCGTCACAAGGGCACCATCACCGCCGTCCAAGATGGCTTCGCCCCCGATGATTGTCCTGCTTTCTCTGATGATGACACTTACTCGTAAGTATCTAAGTCCATCCTTCGAACCTCGATCTCGGGGTCATCATCATAATATTAATTTTATTCACAATATTGCTCAAAATTGCAGTCTTTAGTACCAAAAACTTCATATATAGCGCCTCTGTCTTTTGACAAAAATACAACATATGCCAATAAAATTGGAGGACAAAACGTGGTTGCATGTTGCTCATCGGTAGGAGGGGGAAAGTATTTCCACCAAACATTCCAAAGAGCTGTTTAATTAAACACAAAAAGTAGCTAAGCACAATGAATTCATGCTTTACCAGACCAACATTACCAGCCAAAATACCATGTTACCTGGTACTAGGCGTGAGTGGTATCCTGTTCGTCTTTACCTTGCGGACAATTTTCAGGCAATATTTTCTGTTTGAGCATGCAGCTCTATGCAACTGGACACAGTCGGCCTAGTACTGTGACGTGGACAATGGACCAATTTTATAGAAATGATTAATAAATTAACATTGACCCATATCATGGTATGAACTTTTACTTGTAGGTCTATACATCGTGTAGATTACCAAATAGTTAATCAAGTATTTCTCATTTGAACTACTCTTAAAAATTTTAACTGTTTTGTTTTAGGAACTGTCGTCTCTGTTGACATCAAAATGGTATACGTCTGCGAAGGAGATACCCTTCGAATCGACTGTGGGGAGACTAAATTCATCAAGATGTGGAGCGCTCTCTACGGTCGTGCCAATCCAACGTATTGCCCAGACGACACCGTCAAACCATCGTCACATCTCTGCCGAGCAGACAATTCAAATTTCGAATCTATGCGTGTCTGTGACGGCAAGAATAAGTGTGAGATCAAGGCAGATAGTGCCGTCTTCGGCAATCCCTGTCCGGACGAGACGACCAAGTGGTACCTTCAGGTGGAATACTACTGTAGCACCGACAGACCATCTGAATGCAACCCAAAGGGTAAATAAGGCCGTGTCCGAAACGGCGACTTCGGCTACAGCTACAGCTAGATCAGTGCGTCTTCAAGTGTTGAAGAATAGGCAGATGCGCGCGATCTAGCCGTAGCTGTAGCCGAAGTCGCCGTTTCGGACACGGCCCAATAAACTTCTTTAAAGGAGCTGTGTTGTCATGATCAAAGCAGGCCTAGCCTGTGGGTTAAATAGAAACTCACCCAGTTACAGCACGCACACGTGCGCTCTCTCCAATGATAGGATAGGGCGCGCGTGTGCAGTAACTGGGTGAGAGTTCATCCCTGTAGGTATGCCTTCCTTATCATGACGGCACAGCCACAATTTGGTGAATGAATGTTAGGTCGGAGAAATGTTGCAGTTGTACCAAACGGGTCCACAAAGTGAGAGGCTCACCCCTCCTTCAAAGCCAGGAGAGTGCGCAAAATGTAGAGTCTATCGAAATGAAATAATGAATGTACGGGGAGAACACAGAATTGGTGGCAGGGTGTCACTGATCGAGTGGGGGTAGGCCTACCCATAGAACAAGGAACTGCTCTATGGCCTACCCGGTGACGCTGTCGTAACCGGTTAGCCTGTTCTATGAAAACCCACAGCAGTGCAAGCGGTCCATCTACAAGTATAAACTCGTAGAAGTATAAAGTAGTTTATTATGGTTGGTACTAAGTCATATTTATGAGTCATAAGTCATAATTATGAATAATAATGAGTGATAATTATGAGATGTAAGTCATGATAATACGACTTCATTTTTCGGTCTCTCTCAATCCCGCAAACCACCTGCGCGAATTTTGCTGAACTGAGCAGTGTCACTCAATTGAGGGCGGGCTTTATTTTGAAGGACCGGGAAAACAGCTGTTTATTGAAAACAATTATTTTAATAACATGTCGAAGAAGGATATCGACGTAACTCATCCTAAAAAGTAAAACCATATTCAAAGTCAGGTGAGTGTATTTCGGAACATTTCTGTTTGCCGCAAGGGGCTAACATTACCCAAGACTTGTTAATGTATACTTTTGTTAATTGCAATGATTTCTTGTACTTGCTTGTTGTAGTCACGAGTTGTCCGAAGTGGAACAATCGGTATCACGACCATGGACGTATTTGGTATAATAATAGGCCCTACAAGTACAAGTACATAGAGTACATACAGCCACCCACAGGCTACTTTATTATACGTATGCCGGATTCCCGTAAAACCCTTCCAAGCTCTGTTGACTGCTGTTGTGTTGGTCTGACTATAGAGTCTTAGTCTTAGACTATTGTAATTTTTTGGGGGAAAATTTCCGTATCCTGCCACCATTTTTCACTCATCTTTACCCAAAGGAATATCTCATTTTTTGAGTAAATTAGATACTATTTTATTTCATAACGAATGAAAATGTGGTGGCTGGTTTAAAATTCCTTCCAATTCCAATTGTTGTGTAGGCATGATGTGTTGGGCCCCTTCAGAGTCGATGATGGTACTACTCTAACCACTAGGATCAACTCCCACTTATAGTTTGTTTACAATTTTGTTTTCATTCCCCAAATTCTGTGTTAAAAAAAACTGTAAGAAAGAGAAAGAGCTGTGTACAAAATTATTTATAAACTGCTTTTATTTGAACAAGCACTAAGAGTCCAATATCTCAATTGTCTTACTCCCGTAGGTAAGTATTGTTTGATACTCAACTGAATTGTATTTACCAGACTCATAGGCAATATTTGAACATCATTAACCCTTTCAATACCGCATTGTTTACAGGGGTCACACTGCTGTGTACC
>CM021535.1:10774449-10786544 GCA_010994315.2 Pisaster ochraceus
TCCAAAACCACGAGTGCATCTACACTACACTAATCAACCAGCCAAATGGCAGAGTGGTCAGCAGAGTGCATTGCATAGGGCATGTCTTTAGTGCATCGGAGAACTGTCTGCCTTCCAGCGAGTAAAACCATGTCTCTCATAGAAATACAGTCCGATGGAAATCCAACAATAATCTGACATTGGAGAAGTGTTATCCGACTACCTGTCCTGGATTAATTTTGACAAGTTCCCCTTAGATGATAGAGGTTACTTCTCGTTATTAACTTGACTTCTTGTTTACTTTGCAGCTGAACTGATCAACCACAGGCTGTTCATACCACTGAGGTTCTACAATACGGTGACCAAACAAACTGAAGAAATTAAAATCCCGTTCTACGTCAACTTTGATGGATTGGACGGATCGCTCTCGACATTATTTAGTGAGTACCATAAAATTAAATTGTTTTAGTACCTTTTGACAAACACATAATAATGATATCGAGTAATAAACCACAACAGAAACTGACCTAGTCAATTGGATTGAAGTTTTTGGATATAGAAAATTGACTTGGATTTGAACCTTTGACCTGTGAATTAAGGTGCCAGCCCTTGGCCAACTGATCTATCTAGCCCTACGATGGTGGTCTCCCTATTTTTCAGTATCTTTGTTTTTTAGGGGCACCAGTCAGGTAGGGGCACCATTCAGAAGTACGTATTAAAAAAAAGGTACTTTTAAGTATTTGATCAATGCTCCTTACACTAGTACTACCCCTGCTCATTGGGCCTCAAGCATTCCTAAAACCATCTCAACTCCTTTGGAGTATGCAGCTCCGGCAGCCAAATGGGCGCACAGGTTAATAATCTGTCACGTCAATAGCTGAGTTTATTTGTTTGTTTGTTTAGATTATCTTCCTGACAAGGGAGCTCAGCAAAGCTCCCACTTGGCGTCAATCCAGCGCATGTTTCTAAAATTACTATCATTGTTATATATTTTGTTTCTTCTTATAGAATCAACTGCAAGACCTCTGACCCAATTTGGAATGAAGTATCAAGTTGTTGGTCCGGACGGAACCAAGCAAATCTTCACCATGCCCTTTACTATGATTGAATATCAGGGAAGAAAGAGACAGTTTCTGAGTGAGTGTCTTTGACTATTGTTATTTTTCAAATAAAAGTGAAGGTCATTTTAAAAATTTTAATTGGTAATTTTACCAAACCTGCATTGGCTGACCGTGAAGAAATTGAATCGTCTATGAGCTCATGCTTCTAAGGCTCAAAGCTCACAGTGGTTGAGCACCGAACTATCTACTTAATCTCATCTGTACAAAGAACCTTCTTGTACTCAAATGCTGCTACCTGGGCCCAATTTCATGGCTCTGCTTACCGCTGCATTCTGCACTTGCGATCACCATTCTCTGCTTACTGTGCAAGCGCCGAAATTCTGCGCTAGCTGTGTAAGCGAAGAATGCCTAGTAACATGGAGTACGCACGCGCACAAGCAAAAATTCTCTGCTAAAAAGTCATAGTGTCATTATTTTTGGTTCCCAAAGGAGAGAAGTGCAGATTGCAAAACACGGTTTTCATGGGAACATGGAAAGTGTAGCGTAATGTCGTGCATTGAGGTCACAGACATGGCTCGGTGCTGCTTGTGTGTTCACCGGACAGCGTAAAATAGTTGCTATATGGTTGCGATTGGATGACCTAGGGATGGCGTAATGACTACAGTTACGAGACCAAAACTTAGATGTTCTAAAACAGTGAAAACAAACGATTTTTCTCTACTTTCTCAAGATCCCAATGACCAATTAAGGATAGATTTTCACGGGTTTGCTATTTCATGTATATTATGGGTCACATTAGGTGTAGATACTGGTCTTCATGTGCTTTAAGACAACTTTTTTCTAGCCTTTGTTGTAAATGTCAGACTGACAACACATGTAGACTGTCTGAATACATCTAGTCTTTTGTTTAGGCGTTTTATCTGATTTTTCCAGCCCTGCCAACATGTACCGCCTTCAAGATGTATGGGTTTGTGGCTGATAAGGAGTACCTCATTGATCCGGATGGCATCAACAATGGAGTAGAACCATTTGTTGTAAATTGCAACATGGAAAAGGGTAAGGTTCTTTTACCTTATTTGCAGAATTCAAAGAGAAATTCCTTGACGAATCCCTTCACAGAGCTCTCATCTCTACACCCCCATGCTATTTTAATGATAATAATGTAAAGCATTTATAGTCCGCCATTGATCTAGCTGAGGCACAGAAATTTTAGGACAGGAATGCCAAGTGTGTGAATATTGAGACCCATTTATATAACACCTTGTAAGGGTGTACAAGGTGCTCAATGCATTCTGCAACCAACTTTGTCAGAAACACACCAGGGCAAAAGTGTACTGGGTGCTTTTATGTGTATTACACAACACACAGGACCTATGGCTTGCTGTCCCATCCAAATGGCGAGGCAATGATAGTTAAGTGTCTTGCTTAAGGACCCAAGTGTCAAGACCGGGACTCGAACCCACACTCCGCTGATCAGAAACACTGAAGCTTCAGCATGGTTTTCTAGATCACTTATTGTGTCACATGGTCATGATGCTGCTGGCATTTTGGGAAATATTAAAAAGGTTGAAGATAAATGAAATTAGAGTTCAAGAATCATCAACACACAGATGCTTGCTAGAAATAATGTTAGAACAATTCGAGCGCTGGAATGATCTTAACAAGCGTGCACACAGAGCAGTCACTTTTGGTTAGCCAATCAGCGTTGTTAATCAGCTGATTAATTTTATTGGAGACCGCTTCTTGAGACTTGGATATGAAACAAGAGAAACTGTAATAAATTTATTTTATTCAATTGTAAAATTAGGTGAGACTGTCATCAATCATGACCGTGCTGAGTCCAAGGTTGCCAGTTACCAAGCCGGCAAGAATACAGTGGACGTAAATTTAAACTATGAGGGCGCTACAGAGGAACAGCTCATCGCTCTGCGGAGCGCTTCAGAAATGTGCAGCCAGGAGATGACGCACGAATGCGTGAAGAAGTCGACTCATTTTGCAAATGGGAAAGCTCATATCTGGTGGGAAAGTCTTGACGGGGTGAAGAGAGAGAATTGGGGCACGGCAACTAAAGACAAGATGTGTCGCTGTGGCATGGACAAAGGTAAATCTTTGCAAAGATTGTCAGAGACAGCTGATTTTGCTTTTTTAATAGTGATAATAATACAAGACATTTATATAGCACATAATGCAGGAGCCTCTTTACGCAACACAAAACATAAAACAATGAAATAAAATGTTTAAAGCAGTTTGTTAAAAAAAATACAAATTCAAACAAATGAGTTTCCAAAAATTCTTTGGAAATTAGAAGAGAGTCAGCTTGGCGAATATGAACAGGTAAGCCATTCCACAATAAAGGTGCAATGAAGTTGAAGGCTCTTTGACCTTATAATTTTGTGGAAAAAGTTGTTTGCGTCGGTGAGAATTGTCCAGCAGAATGAAAAAGAACGAACAGGAATATATTTATGCAGAATATCAGATATATAAACTGGAGATAGATAATATGCTTTTATTTTATTTTAATTCAAACAACCGAAAGACTGAGGCTGTTTAAATTTTACAAAGTTTAAAGAATAGAAATCTAAAGTATATACAAAATTACTTTGATACATGTATTTGGTTTTTCTTATGCATGCTTGTCCAATTAAATGTCTAGTTCAAGAGAATATAGCCACTGTACTGCGGTTTATTGGCTTTATGTTGGGGTGTTGTAGCCTCTGGAATTATGTGTAGATAATCAATCTTTTGTCAGTAAAGAAAGCATTTTATCTCCCGAAATATCAATTATACTACTTTTCAGTTTTAATTTGTCAAAACGTTGTGTTTCGCTTCAAACAGCCTGGATGTACACAAAAAACAAACTTGTACGTGCCAAGGTTTTTGTTTTTTGCTAAATAAAGAGGCATTGTTTTTGCACTGACTCGGTAGTATAAAAGGAATAAAATCATTGTACGGAAGAACCAAAAAGGAAATAAAATAAATTAGTACCAAACCAAGCTCCATGAAAAGCCTTTCGTTTGGGGGTTATGCTTACAATGAAAAGTTGTGTATGCAAGGTTTTCAGTTATTTGCATTTCAGTTATTTATTGAATACATGCTGATTGTATCTTATACTATACTTGTTTTCCTTTGTTCTTTTTTTTTTCAATCAATGAAAAAGCGCCCAACACACGACCACAGCCTGTGTAACTAAATGTCTAGATCAAGGGACTACATGTATACCCGCTGTACTGCGTCTTGTTTGCATTCGGTTGCAGCGTGGTAGTCTCCTGGATTATGTGTTGATAATATCGTCGTGTCAGTGCATCAATGTAGCCGGTAGGCAACTTGCACTTTTACAACGACATACGCATGTATCCGTGAATTAACACTGGACTACATGTAGGTTTACAACACTAATGGCAGAACCTTGAACAGCAACTTAAACCTGACTTCATTTCTATACAGCATGCAGTGATTCCAACAGCCTCTGCAACTGTGACAGTCAAGAAGGCGCCAGCGATTGGGGAACGCTCACAGATAAAGACACCCTTCCAGTCCGTAAGGTCGTCTTTGAAAAACCTGCTGCTGAACAGAGCCAAGACAATCTTAAGGTCGGGAAATTTAGATGCGGCGGAGATCAGAGTGAGTTTATTATTAAGAAGCTTTGTGGCATTACAAGATGGAGTATGTATAAGTATTTCGGTTTGCAGTAACAACCCTTATTTATCTATCCTATTTTTACTTGCTAGGTCTGTCTGTTTTTTATTTCTCTTTCTTTTTTTCAGTTTTAGGTGGTTTTTTTTTGCCGTTTTTTTGTAAGGACCCCAATGGAAGAAAGTTTTTGGCTTTTTGGGCTATCCTTGGATAATTTTGTGCAGTTTATTCGTGTTTTCTAATTTGGTTTATTTCATCGTACAACCTCCTGGTACTGTGTATGTTTTTTTGCCATGTTCTTGCTGTTTTTTTTATCCGAATAAAATCAAATCAAATCAAACCAAACACCTGTTTATCTAATAGAAGAATGTAGTTCAGGAACCTTTCCTGCAAATTTATCCATTGATTACTGGATTGAGGGTGGGGCTTCACTATCCCCGAGTTAGTTCAGTTTGTTTTGATACAACTTATTCTGCCAGTTGAAATCTTCTGTCGCGGAGTCCATTTTTGGATCGGGGGCATGGCGGAAGTTGGGGGCAGGCACTTCTGACATTAGCCCATACGCACCATCTTTAGATTACACTGCAATGTATCTTGGAAAACAGAGTACAGTTAAAAAATTTACATGTAACTATGCCAGGTTTCATAGTTCTGTACAGCATTGCTTCAAAATCAGCGCGCCATGATGAGTGCCAATGTTGCTTGGCCTCAGAAACCTTTGCAGTAGGATCATGCGCATTCTGACATGCATAGGTGCTGTTTATCTTTACTGTCCTTGAGTGAAATAAGTTTGGTCTCAACATTTCAACAATAGAAAAGGTCTTCAAAATATTAATGAGGGTTTCAACTTTGATTTAATCACTCTTTAGTCGGGTGAATGAACAATGGCTGTTATGAGGACTTATTTAAAACACCAAGCCCTGCGAAATAAAACAAAAGCACTGGACTTTACTCTCTACTTACATGTATTCTCATATTTCTTTTGTGTAGCCTCAGGCACTCTGCAGTTTTTCATCTTCATGAATCAGATGTTGGCAAATCGTAAGTTAACAACAAGTTTTTACATTTCCAGTTATTTTTTTTTCTTCTAATCACCTTAGGCCAAGTAGAATTAGTGTTGTGTTTACTGTAACCTGACCACCCTGAATCTTTTATGCCCAAGTTGTCAGCCTCAAACCAATCGTGCAATGAGTTTTGTGAAATGTGGACGTGCCCAAAACGCATGACTGTGTGTTCCAAATTGCTTGTAAAGATGGCCGATTTACGTCACATTGCAACCAATCTCTATCTTCTTTTGAGAACAGTTTACACTCGTTTGTTAATTGACATTTTGAAAGGGTCACATTGCCTTCAAGTCTCTCTCAAAATTTTGCTGTTTGGAATTGCTCCTTGTCCTTTTTAAAGAGATGTTCAGGCACTAAAACACCTACAGTGTTCTTGTAATTAGTCAGTAGTGATACAAAAAGCAAATTTGCCTCTAGAAATACAACCAGCAGAACACACAGTCTGCCATTTCAGGGAGTCCAAAATTCGGTTCTACAAGATAGCAGACTGTGTTCTGTCATGAAATTATGCAAAAACCACACAAGTTCAAGGGTTTTTGATGTGAATCATTATATTCAACTTGTAAAACATCTTTCCAACCATACATTAATTTCATTACAAATGCTTTTTATCATGTTTATAGTCCAAAGCCCCCAATCCGAGGGCAGTGTGCCCCTTTAATGGCCTGACCTTTCCACCTCTATGGGGTCTTTCTTACTTTCTTTATTGCAGCCATCCTACGAATGAGGATTTCAGAAGATATTGGAGGAATAAGGCCACACGCTAGCCAAACTGCCTAGTCTGTCAGGGTTAATAATAATGTGAATAAACACACTCTTTATTTGTGCACCACACAGCCCAGAAGACATGCCACGACTTTAAGAAGATCGGTTATGAGTTGGATGGTGTGTACTTAATCGACCCCGATGAGATTGGAGGAGAGCGACCTTTCACCGTCTTCTGCGAAATGGAAAAACAGAAAGAAGGTCAGAGGAACTTTATTTGTTTCCAAGTCGTAGCAATTGACAAAAGCATTGTTTCCACAGTCATGGAAAATCCATGAGTTTAGGTAACATCAGACATGCAACTTTGTTCATGTTAATATTCAATTAATGGAATTAATTATGAAATGACACACACAGATCATTGTTTCCAAAATAATCGTTCCCGCCTGTTTTTGCAAACACTGCAAAGTTCGTGTCAGAGCAATCATTTGGTGTCTACATGGTGTTGTTCGCGTTGTACAAAGGTGTCTTTTTTTAAATATTGCACTAAATGAGTTGCTACAATTTTTATTAATTAACAATTACAGCAAAAACACCAAACCAGCTCTGTGTTTGTCGATGTAACAAACACATCTATCCTTCTAGTTTTGAATTTACCGCCCTCTCACTCACCTGTCCTGTTCGGATTTCCTTCCATCAGGAATCACTGTTGTCCACCATGATCTCAGTGACCAACGTACCCAAGTCATTGGCTACGAAGAGCCAGGAAGCTACGGCAGGAAAATCAACTACCGAGCTACCTCCAGACAAATTGACAATCTGAAGCTTGTCTCCGGCAAATGTGAACAAGATCTCATGTACGAGTGTCAAGGGTCTGCGTTTCACGTCGGGACGGTTCTCAACCATTGGTGGGTGTCTTTCTCTGGTGATAAAATGCCAAACTGGGGCGGTGCTCCTTGCGACTTTGAAGGATGTGCTTGCAAGTCTAATTCCAGTGAGTATAAATCAGTTCATACTGCGAGTACGCATTATACGATCCTCAGATGCGCCTCTCATACTGTAACAAAACAAACATTTCCATTTGCCTGTTTTGATCCATTGCCATAAAGCTACATACGTACTTAATTTTACTCTTACTTTTTAATTTTTTTATTTTGCTTTTGGTACCAAGTTTATCAGTGAAATTTGCTCACAGCTTTGTTTGGCACCTGTTACTGTCGAGACAACTTTTTGTTAAATTTGGTGAATTCCTGATCAGTTCAAACAACTACAAACACTTCCTTCGCCCAAGTGAAATAATAGTACTCTCAGAAATACAAACACAATTTGCTCAATCAAACGTAGAACCGACAGGTATAAAAACAGCCTGATGCAAATGACATATAGTGTCATGGTCAAGCGGTTAAGTGCATCAGACTCAAGTTCTGGTGGTTGAGTCATCAGGATGTGGGTTCGAATCCCGGTCATGACACTTGTGCCCTTGAACCAAGACACTTAACAATAATTGCTTCTCTTCACCCAGGGGTAAATGGGCAGAGAAGGTTTTTGTGATTGATTTAGCTCGGTGCACTACATACTTGGCAGCACAGGCTGTGTACTCCCAAGGGAGCTGAGATGGTTTAAGGAATGAAATAAATGGCCCAGTGACCTGTGGTAATAATATTGGAGTGCCATGAGCATTTTGGAGTGACAAATTTGATTGCTAGATGTTAATGTTGAATCAGGAATAACGAATATAACTTGTTTTTTACCCTATCAGTTTTAATTATAAACCAATGCTACTTAATGTTATTTTTGCTTTACTCCATAGTTACATGTACTTGTCGTTATTTCTCATCGAAGTATGGAAATAAATGTGAATCTGAACTGAATTGAACTAAATTGAATAATAATAATAACTTTACTGGCTGTTCAGTCTCGATAAGATTTGTATTACAGGCAAAGTATGCCTTCGGGTTTCGCAACCGTTGTATTGTTTTAACTCTATATAAATGTAGATGTATACAACAAAACTAACCTTTGAAAATTCCATTACAAAATGTGGTAGTGCCACAAAAGAGATATTGCTGAAAATCTGAAGCGGTTATGTCCACGCAGGAAGATTAACCCATTGTTGGAATACACAAAGTTCCTGCATGAAACGTTTCTCAGACTAACATTTTAAAAATCCGTTTCTCTTAAACCGCATTCCTTTGAAGGGAATCATTTCTCAAAATGTTGTACATTATCAACAGCTGCAGTGCTTCTTACCAAGTTAGTTTTTATGGTCATTCGTTTTTGGATTCATTTCTCTCACTTTAAATGAGACGATTTATATCAAAAGTAAATATAATTTCTGTTCTTTCTTTGCCAACATTAGTCTGAATGTTTACTGTCTGTTTCATGTTGACAGGCTGCATCGACAACCTCAAGTGCAACTGTGACAAAGATGACAATGTCATGCGTAAGGACGGTGGCAAACTGGATGAGAAGGACAAACTACCTGTCACCGAGTTACGCTTTGGTGACACAGGCGGCGCTGGGGAGATGGGGTACTACACTCTTGGCGCATTGAAGTGCTGGGACGCCTCTGAAAATAAGATAACAAAGCGATGTAAGTTTCTTTATTATCAATGATTAATCAAAGATGCTATCAAACACTTAGAAGAGTATAAATTAAAAGTTGCTGGTTTTTGCTTTAAAAAAATCTTTTGATAGGGCAAACATATAACTTTTTTTTCCATAACTTTTTTGTGACTCTGCGAACTGATTAAGCTTAAACTTTGACAGAATTGTTATTTCATGTATATGTTGGTAACGTAAAGTGCGAATACTGTTCTAGACAATTGGTCGTCCGCATGTTTTCATATCCTCTGCTCAGTGCGATAATGTCATTAAACGCAATTTCATATCTGTAGTGAACAAAAGGGCGTTTAATTAAAAATGTGTACAATTAAAAAATAAACAAATCAAATTCCACATAAATGTGTTCTTCATGGACAAATTACTTTGCAAAGTTATTTTGAAATATTCAATAACAGTGACATTTGAAAGTTTCACACGGACGTCGAATACATCCATGTTAAGCCAGGTGACAGTGGGTACCAACCGCATCTCTGACCGCAGCATTCGTGTACGGACACCAACCCACAGAAATCTGAGAACGGATTCATGTATGAATCGTTTCTCAGATTTAAAAGTCTTTCGGTGAAAAATTCGCAAAACCACATTACTTCAAAGGGACTCCTCTCTCAAAATAGTTGATACTATCAACAGCTGCAGTGCTTCTCACCAACTAAGTTTTTATGGTCATTAATGTTTGGAGTACTTACCAATTTAGGATCCTACCATTAATGCTATCCTCTCAATGCTTTCCCTGCAGCCATGCTCAGCTCTTGCAGTGAAATTAAAAGGGATGATGCTTTTGCAATGAGTGGCAACTACTACATTAAGCCTTCAGAAACGAAGGAGGAATTCCTTGTCTACTGTGACATGTCTGGTGCTGAAGGTATGTGAATTTCAGATAGTTTACCATCACGAACAAAACTGTGATTTGTTAGAAGGGTGGTCTACCGAACGCTTTTCTTAACTTGGTGTGTTGAATTTTAAAAAATGTTGTCCTTGAGACGGAAAGTAAAGTGGTAGGTCCCCTATTCTAGGATACATGTAGGTAGTGTACTTAAAAGACTTATCATGGAAGAGCAGAGGCTGACCTCGGTGTTTCTGGTTCAATGCAAAACACCCTTGTCTAGAGGTTTCCTCAGGCTTCTGAGTCACAGTGATTAAGTTCACTTCTGAGGCATCCTTGGTTTCATTACCAGAAATGAATAATAATGATTCGGGAGGCTAATCACCGTTACTCGAGCTGAGAAACTGAATTGAGAAGGACACGGCGACAACTGGGCATGCAATGGCATGAAAGGGCACCATTTGGCAGCCAGCCACGTCGACCCATGTATGACCACGAAGCACAACTAGTCAGAGATCGAATATATATTTGATAATAATAACAATGATAGAAATAATGATTTCAGATTAACTATCTGTTTCAACCAATCTCCGCTTTCTTTAGGAGTGACGGTTGTTTACCCGGACAAAGGAGAGACCCTTCAAATAGACGGCTTTTATGAGGAGCCTGGAACCTGGTCTCGGACCATCCAATACGGCGCATCGGAGCCTCAGCTCAAAGCCCTGACATCGCTCTCAGAGACCTGTAAACAATACATCAGCCACGGCTGTTATGGCTCACTCCATCATGACAGTGAGACCGGAAAGATGTACACATGGTGGGAGTCTAGAACTGGGAATAAGATGATGAGCTGGGGAGACTTGGACGATGGTTGCCAGTGCTATGCCAATAAGAGTAAGTCTAAAGCACAACAGTCTGGTCAAGTTCCGGGCGTATTCAGACATTTTTGTAACCACTTTGATCCCATGTACATTGCTTTAAAAGGTAGGATCATAAATTGGTTCTGTCAACGTAATGCTGGTTTATACATGTACACAAAATTGCAAAGAAAGATACAATAAAAGTCACACTTGAAAGTTTCAGCTGAATTCAGTGTATACTTGCTGAGAAAACAGCAAAAAACTGCTTTTGGATTTTCACAAG
Organism: Pisaster ochraceus; assembly: GCA_010994315.2. NCBI lineage: Eukaryota > Metazoa > Echinodermata > Asteroidea > Forcipulatida > Asteriidae > Pisaster > Pisaster ochraceus. The sequence continues at coordinate 10,785,483 of CM021535.1, forward strand.
AAAGTCAAATCCATCCTGGTTTTGTGAGGTGACAGCATCTTTGGCCGCAGCTTTTGTGAACGAACACTAACCCTCAGAAATCTGATTTATGCATGAATGGTTTCTCAGATTCAAAAGATTTGGGGTGAAAAATTATCCAAAGCATATGTTACTTTGAAGGGAATCCTTTCTAGCAATAGTTTATGCTATCTTGTCAGTCAGACGGCTGATATGTATATGACCCGAACATGCCACATTTTTGTTTCAGCTGTACAGGGACATAAGGTACTGGATATCATGCTTGTAATGTCCCTTTTCCCAGGGGTTAATGCGCTATCCCTGATTCGAAACCTTTGTCCTGTTGTTATACAAATGTGGCATACAAGGACAGGCTGCCACCATTAAATATCGTTATATATTCGACTCAGTGGTAGGCAAGGCCAGGCCTTCCTAGATCCCAGCATGCCAAGGCAGATTGTCGGCCGTGCCATATGGCCGAGGTTCTGCAATTCACGGTGACTGCCCACTCATTTTTTCTCACAAGAGAATCACAAATCCCTGTGCTTATTTTGAGAACATTTGTTGCCTTTCTTTTTTCAAGTCGGGTTTCATTGTGGCAATGATATTTTCAAAGGAAAACGATTACTCTGGATGCTCCGAAAAGTTCAAAAATATAATGCTGGATATTGGCACAGAAAACCAACTTGAAGTGGTTAAAGGAGACCAAAATGACTGGATGCTCTTGCTCTATTTGATGTAGTGCTTTATTTACCAACTGAGGCTCAAAACATAGACTCAGAAAAGTGACAAATAAATAAAAAGTCGCTTTCCCTTAAAGAGATCCCTCTCCTGCCACTACTCGTCGTGTATCGTAAACTTGGACCCATGACTATACAGCAGTTACATGTACAGGTCAAATGGCTTCTGACTGGCACCCCTGAACAAAGATATTGACCAAATAGGGAGACTGCCAACATTAGGGCTAGATGGCTCAGTTGATGAAGAGCCTGGATAATAATAATAATAATTATAATCGATTCTTATATGGCGCTTTATCACAGCCCGAATGCCGTATCAAAGCGC
>CM021535.1:10786827-10805270 GCA_010994315.2 Pisaster ochraceus
TAACCACCAGAACTTGAATCCGGTGCTCTTATCCGCTCGGCCACGACACCCCATGTTTTCGGAGGCCGCAGGTTCAGGTCCCGCTCTAGTCAATTTTTCTTTGTTGAACCCAAAATTATTTAAATTTACCCAATAAGTTTAGTAAAGTATGAAAGTAACTGGTATTACACCCTCCTACACCATCCTGGTTGGTACAGGTTGTCATGGCCGAGCGGTTTAGTGCATCGGATTAAAGTTCTGGTGGTTAATTCATCGGGGTGTGGGTTCGAATCCTGGTCATGGCACTTGTGTCTTTGAGCAAGATGCTTTACTACAATTGCTTCTCTACACCCAGGGGTGTAATGGGTACCTGCGAGGGTAGAGGTTGATATTGTTTTTGAAAAAGCCTTCGGAGCGCCACAGCCTGAGGCTGTATACTCCCCAGGGAGCTGAGAAAGGTTAATGGAATGCTATTGGCCCAATGACCAGGGCATTAATGTAAGCGCATTGATACGTTATTGTAAAATGCGCTATATAAGAACTAGTTATTATTACAGCCCAGCCTAGCCAATTCTTTTAAAAATATCCCTTTTTTTTTACAAATGTTTTTCAGCTTGTAAGGGAGGTCCCAGCGCCAAGTGTAACTGTGACGTTAACACTGGGAGTTACATGACGGACGAAGGTTACCTGATGGATAAAAGCAAACTGCCGGTGAGTGGGATCCGCTCTGGTGACGTCAGCGACGATAAGGGACTGGAGTATGGAACGGCCAAGCTGGGGCCGCTGATGTGTCAAGACTCGGGTCCCTGTGAGTTTTTGTTTGGTACCCTTTTCCATTGTAATCACTCGTCTACGTTTTGACTCTCTTCTTTCTCTCCAAAGTAGACACGATAACCTCTTGTAAAAATTGGGAGAAAAAAAAATCTGTTGCAATCCGCCAAATTCTGGCATTATGCTCTCTCTGACAACATTCAAGAGAAAACATGTTGACAACGTTAGTTCCACTTCTTTGCAGAGCGGAGAGATAGAGAAAAAAAACACTTTTCCAGCTCTGCCAAGGACTTGATAATTTTTATAAACGTCTCTACTCGGTAAAGATGCTTTCAGACTATTGGAAATCCGGTTGGGGGATTGGGTTGGAGGGTCACATTCCCTGCGCCCCCCACAATTTCCCTGCATCCCCAGATGCCCCCCCACAAAAAAAAAGTCCAGATACTTGTAGTGCCCTCAAAAGGAGAAAAGACATGACCCTTGTGCCAACCTCACTAAAAAACAAATCGCTATTCAGAAATAATATTTGAATTGATGTTGACAGTCTGTAAACCTCTAATGTGTAACAGTCTGTACATTCAGGGAGCTTCATTTCCACACCAAGAGGAAATTGTTACCACATTCTCAGGATTTGTCATTTTCATGCAATCTCATCATCCCTGTTTATTTTACAATCACATCTCTGACCATCAATCATTTGTCCTTTTCTCTTGCAGCTGATAAAACTGCCGAAGCTCTCGTCACAGCAGGTTGGAACTATTTTATCAACAGATAACAAACTACAGACAATAATTAATGTGCTTGCTTTCCATCTCTAAATTGGGCCGATTCCCATTTGGCCATAGGGAAAGGACCATGGAGGGCATTAAAACTTACTGGGCTATGAAATTATTATTTAAAATGATTGTATTTAAAGTTTTATTTCTCTCCACAAATTCAATAAAATGACACACAAAAGGGAAACACAAAACGTAAAATAGATATAGAGAAGGCAAGAGGAGGAAAATATTTGTTTCTTCCTACAACCAAAAGGTTCAGTCTGCCAATAAAACTATTGCTTAAAAAATTCAGATATTAAAGCAATATACCTGAGAAAACTGCAAAGAAATAAACAATTACAAACAATACAGTTGTCAAAGTTTTGTCCAGGAGAAAACTGCTGGAATATATGTCAAGCAAAGGATATGGATGGGTAATGAGTTCCACGAGGTAGGCAGACTATGAACAAAAGAAAACTTCAAACTATTAAATCTTGATAAAGGAGTTTTGAGAGCAGGAAAATCTCTACATTGTAGAGATCAGTTGGCTAAAAAGAGCTCCACGATATGAACAAAGGGGGCACTTCTCTAGACGGTTTCAGCTGTTATTTTTTACACTTTTTTGATTTGTAATGCACTTCTGTAGACGGTTTCAGCTGTTATTTTTTTACACTTTTTGATTTTAAGTGTGGTTTTTACGCAACAAAATGTAAATATTTTCATATGACTATTTGGTCATTGTACAGCAGTATCTTCTCCGTCAGGTTATGCCATGGAGTGTATAGTGACACTCTTTGTGTAGACAGGGCGACGTGATCTGTAGTAAGCACGACAGTTTGATAGTTAAATAGAATTTAGACCCCCCTGGACTCAGTTTCGAAAAGCTGTTACGCATTACGAATTGCTTAGCACAGACAGGTTACCAGTCAAAATACCATGTTGTGCATACTATTGTGACTGGTTCCCTGCTCAGCATCATTTTTTGCTAGCAGCTTTACGTCAGAGAGCTGTTGTAGCAAAAGCGTCACTAAACTATGCCAGAGTTAAAATGACTCCATATCTAAAATTTGAACTCTATTTATTTCAGAAGACGAATGTGATGAAATGAAAACGGAAGGCGAGGAGGAACGAGTTCTCCCGGAAGAACAAACTTTTAAAGATTTTGTCTTTGAAGTGTACGGTACAGGAAAGGCCGTTGTGAATCTAGCCACAGCAAAACGGAGTTACTCATCGTACAGAATTGGTGAGATGATTTCTTGTTCATCGCCCGAAATCCTATAGACTGTGCAATTCTCTTGCTCATCGAAAACAGGAAAACATTATTATGGGCGATTGGGTTGGCGTAGTGGTATCTTTCCTTGCCTTCCATCTCTAGGACCCCAGTTCAAATCCCGCCGGGGGCACTGTGTGGATTGGGTTTTCAGTGCCTACTTGATTGCATGAGTTTCCCTGGAATAGTTCTCTGGGGTTTTACTCTCACATCTGAAATTGAATCTCCCTTCTTTGTCCTCTCTCCATGAGGTTCTTGGCTAGTACAGTGATCAAGTTCGCTTTTCTGAGAGTCCTTGGCTTCACAACCACAACTAATAAATGAAAAGAATTGAAACTCGAACAAGGACTATATATGAAATTTAAAAAAAAACGTTGCCTTCGGCTAGCTGGTCAGGTTTTCCGGTATAATGAACCAGCTAATCATGACCTTCTCTGGAAGCCTGATGCCCCTCTTCGCAGAGGTCATCCCAACTTGACCTTGAAATCTTCCATCAAGGCTGACACTAGTCTAAACGGTTCATCTCTCTCTCTAACACTATGCTTGATAGTCTCGTCAAGTCCTCACAGTAGTGACCCAACAAGTGAGTAAAGGGCGTAGCACAGTGTATAAGACAAGATGTTCTAAGATGTTTGGACTTTGAAGTTTTCTCTTCTTTTTTTTTTTTTGAGTTGTCAAACCACCGGTTCTTCTCAGAACCACTACTGCTCAAAAGAGATTTCCACACACATGTTGTCACAGCAAACCATACCTGACCCATTTTTTTACTGCTTTTGTTTCAGAAATCGGAAATGATGCGGAGCGAAAAAAAGTGTCCCTGAGCCTGTGCATTTATGGCGGGGATTGTTCTCTAACAGAAGAGAAATCCTTTACTACTCCCGCCATCAGTGATGATACCAGGCGTAACTTCACTCTCAACGTTCAGAGCGAGAACATTGTGCTGGAATCACAAAAAGAAGTGTTGAGTTTCGCACGGCCTCGGAATGGAGCATCACACTTGTCAGTTAAGTACTTCACCTACAAGACGGAAGACGGAGTGGGCAGCTGGAAGTTTGATTGCTTCTATTTCAAATGTAAGAGTGTTGTTTTTTTTTGGAAGGAATGTTAAACCACAATGTTTTTTAATTGTTTGGGATTGAACAAAGAAAGATTGATTAGAGCGGGATTTGAACCAATGACGTGCGGATTAACATGCCGGTGCTCTACCAAATGTGTGTCATCTAGACCTATGTTGGTGGTCTCCCTTGTTTTGTCAATATCTTTGTTCGGGGGTGCCAGTCAGAAGCCATTCAACCCGTGACTGGGGTGAAGCCAGGGATCACACCCAAGTTTAGGATACAACCTGGGAAGCGGCAGCAAAGGGATTTTTAAAATGTTGATTGAAGAAACATCCAAAAGGTAGTATTTTAAAATGAATTTAGGTCTAAAATTCTTGTGGAAATGTAGGAGGGATTCTTAAACTTTGATAAAGAAACATCAAAACTATTATTTTAAAGTGACTGTTTGTTTAAAAAAGTGAAACAGGAGATTTTATTGTCGAAGTTTGAAAGAACATTCATTAGCTAAACAAATTAAGTCTTGGAATGTTTACAGCCTTTTTTTAGCTTTCATTTACATATCCTTTTTTAATGATAAGTTGCCAGTAGTGTTTTTAAAACATTCATAAACACTTTGGACGGTTTATCCATTCTGATTGATGGAGAGATCACATATGGCCGTTAATATCCTACATGTGCTCTTTTGTTTCCTTTTTTTCCATCATCGATCTCTTGGATCTTGATTAAATACACTTTGAACAATTGGTCAGTTTAGTATACTGAGGATGACTAGAGCAAGCTAGTCGAAACGTTGAGACCAATTAAGAACTCACTCAGCGGCAGTGAAGTTAATAGCGAGAAGTCCCCTCGATCTGATCCACTATTAAGCTAAAGTAGTAGTCCCAGCCGATTTCCTACCCTCCGCCCAGGTAGTAGCTAATAAGCTGGACAGTTCCTTTCAGAACTAAGTAGTCTCCCGAAGTAGTCTCCCGATTTCAAAAATTTACTCCGCGGCAGTAGAATAAAAAGCAAGACCTCTAGTTCTCTAAGAACAAATCTACATTGCCAGTAGATATACACATGGTGTTACCGCAAACCAAATGTACATTTAGTATACTCATTAAACCATGTGATCTCTCTGTGCTTGGGTCAGTATGAAGGGTAGGGTCATCGATTGGTTTTTGTCATTGTAATGCTGATTTATAGGCAACATTAAAAAAAAAAATACAACAGAAAAGTCACCTGCTAAAGTTTCAGCTGAATACAGTGTCTACTTGCTAAAAAAACTGCAAAAACCTGTCATGGTATTTTGACAAGAAGTTGAATTCATCCACAGTTAGCGAGGTGACAGCAGGAACCCATCTCTGACCACAGCATTTGCGACACCAACCCTCAGAAATCTGAGAAACAATTCATGCATGATACACTCTGATAGCGCCCTCTTTTGACACACTTTCTTCAGGCCATGTTTTCAGCACTCCCCACAGTGGGTGCGTTCGATTAGCTTCCCCGTGTGTTTCGGGGGTTTACACTTGTGGTAGCCATGAAACGAGGCTAATCGAACGCTGCGGTGTTTTCGCTTGTCACTCTGGGAAAATTAAGGTCAAAGGTTGATGCGTAGTGGCGTGTACACAGAAAGCTTCGTCGTCTGCTGAATTTTAGTGTATGTGTCCGTGACGACACAATTAATTATTTTGCACAGAGTCACCAACTGTTTGTTTTTCAGGAAATGCATTTCCTTTCTATTTGCCATAATTGTTTCATAGATGATAAATCAGTGTATTAATTTGTAGTTTTTGTACTCGCGTTGCAACCAACTTGTCCCCTGACATCTTGGTATGATACGCCTACAGCCAGAAACTACGTCATTACACCCGGGCATATACCAGAGACCCGCTCGCGAACTGGGGCTGCGGTGGCTGACACCGGGGCAGACACGAGTATCACGTGACGGCCGCTAATCGAACGCTCTCGTGTAAGTTTTACTCACACGTGTAAGCTACTTGAACGCACCCAGTGTTTATATCGGACCTTCAAACATGGCTACGTGATCTCCTCTCGACCAGTCAGAATGTCTAAATTGTCCCAGGTATTTTATGAAAATTAAACAAAAAAGTTTTACTGACATCTTTGTCATTTTTGTTGTAGATATCTGCAGCACGACAAAGGACACAATTGAATGTCCAAATAATAAGCCACGCATCAGGAAAGCTAAATACGGAGTCCCAACTTCGAACCCATGTAATGAAAAAGTAGATTATTCACTCTGTACGGGTATGAATTGGATGAACAAAGAATCTGTGAATGCGTTATGCCTTGGCAACAAGTGTCATTACATGAGGAAACCAGTTGAAACAGGCCAGTGCATTTCCCAAGGGATGGTTCTTATGGTGGTGTACGAGTGCGACTACAAGGTGGGCAGAACGTTGGATTTCTCCAACCCATGCAATAGTAACCCTTGCCAGAACTTTGGGACGTGCAACTTTCAGGAGGATACAAACACCTACGTTTGTGAGTGTCCTGAACACTTTGCTGGACTCCACTGTGAAATAGGTAGGATTCAAAGAGCTTTATTTCTTGATTAGAACATTCATTTCAATCAGTTTATTTTATTGCCTCCTGGCCTGGTCAAAGAAATGTTCACGATTAAGGATTGATTAACACTCGGCACTTATGACAACACTTTTTGCTCAAAATACCCTGACTGTCAGACAAATACTCCACTTCTTACTGGATCACCACATCATCAGTCCCTAGCTGCAGTAGTAGTGAAGTCAGGATATGTAAGTAAACATAAAACATGAACATGCTCGCACGCATACATGTACGTTATTTAAATTTGACACATTTGTCTTTAGATCCAGGTACTTAGTTTTTTGCCTGATTGTGGAGTGCTACTTATAAAAACAGCTTCTTGAAGATGGTATTTACTCAGATACAAATTGCTTTGGATGAATAACTCATTCAATTAATCTGGTACTTTTAAAAATTCCTTTTATATTGACCCCTTGCACTTTTACACGTACCTATATTCTACCCGCCATTTTGGGAGTCAAAATGTACACAAATGAGCCGACTATTCAAACGGCAGAAATCGTAGACGCGCATATTGCTGGGGTGCAATCTGCATTGTGCTAGGGGTCAGCAGTGGTTCGCAAGATCTTTCATCTTAAAATGGTCAGATTCCCTGTATCTACTTTGATTTAGGAGTTTATTGTTTTTAAATTGTGGAAAATTTTTAATGGAGCTTTCCTGTAATATGGATTGTATTAAGTTGGGGAAAAAGTCACAGGTTTTTCCTTTAGGATGGCAATACTAGATGACAATATTACTCAAGCGCAAATGGAGTACGGAAACATTTATCGTCTGTAAGCTCAAATCCAGTGAGGCTGACATGGGATGCAAACCCGCTATTTTTGTTTGTATTTCGTACAACGAGTTTCTCTTCAAGCGAACTTGACGCACAGCTGTAAATTGCCCAACAACGCAACTTGCAGTGTGTGATATGAACTGTGCAGTATAGATACATGTCTCACACTCTTGTTGCCGTGGATCGGTCAATCAGAATCCAGAATTCAAGTTTGCTTGGAGACAACGAGATAACACTGTAACGTGAGTTTCAACTTCTGTACCGTGTTTTTAAAACATAATTACATGCATACTGTTATTTGTGTAGAAATGGTGACTTGCAGCGCCTTGGGTGACCCTCACTACAAAAACTTTGCAGGGAGGCCTTTCGACTTTCAGGGAAATTGCACGTATGTTTTAGCCCAAGAGTGCGTGGAAAATAACCAACAACCTGGCTTCCAAGTTCTGGTTAGAAATGAGTCACCTCCACTGAACTTTGCCGTTTCCAGCACTGATATGGTCATAGTTATTTTAGGTCTTTCGGTAAGTGGCTCTCATTTTAAATGTTTTGCTGGGATTCTTTTTGTTGTTGTTTTTTTGGTGCTGTTACATTTCAACAGTTACGCTGTCACATTTATGTTTTGTAGTAACAAGTTTACCACCTGTCAGTGATTTTTGAGAGCCTTGAAATGGAAAATGTTATTGGATTGGCCATTGAGATTGGCTTATTTTGCATATAAGCTAAACTTGCCGTAATCTTGGTGTGACTGCAGTGTGGGTTCAGATCCTGGTAGTGGCAATTGTTTTTTTTGTAGTCAGGTAGTGAGACACAGCCAAAGCAATTAGGTTTTTGTCTTCTTTTTTCTCTAAGATGGTTCAGGCGGTCCTTGCATTGTGTAGCATTGCATGTAAGCGACTGGTATCAGAATATGATACTCTCCCTGACTTTAATCTGATTTGCTTTCTTTTTTGTCCCCCTGTGGCTCTCGTACAGGCATAAAGTGACACAATAATATCAATACAAATAATGATGTGATTGGATGCAAGTCAAAGTACATAGGAAGCTCCTGACGTAATTAATACTCTGTCCATTCTAAGCATTCCTAAAACCATCCCAACTCCTTAGGAGTATGCAGCAACGGTGTCCGAATGGACTCCGTTGATAGTCAACAATCTCTACCCTCGTAGTGGGTATCTGTTGACTCCAGGGTGAAGGGAAGCAATTAAAGTAAAGTGCCGTGCTCAAGGACTCAAGTGTCAAGGACCACGATTCCAACCCACACTCTGAAGACTCGGCCACTGTAGCTTGAGTTTTTTGATGTTCTAGACTGCTTTGCTGCGACACACCATTAGTATTCATCATGAAGTAAAGCTCTTTACTGATCAAGAGAACTTAGATTAGTCTTGTATTTTTTTTTTGCCACCAAGGAAATTGAAATGAGACAAGATGGAGAAATCCTGGTTGACGGTGAGAGTTCTTCAGTACCAACAATTGAACAGACTTTCTCAATAACAGACCAGGGCAACGTCATTGTAAGTTTGATTTTAACTCGAAGAGCTATATAATAAGTTATCAGACAAGTGGAAAACGGAAATATAAAAGCTTCTGCGAACCACATCCAATGAGGCTGAAGGCAGAGTTCCATATGGAATGCAGACGCACTGTAGGACGCACTTGCCTCCTAGCTACAATGTAGATGACACTAGTCATCTTGCCTCCTAGCTAGCTGGCACCTGTCATCTGGCCTCCTAGCTGGATTACACCAGTCATCTTGCCTACCAGCTAGATGACACTGGTCATCTTGCCTCCTAGCTAGCTGGCACCTGTCATCCTGCCTCCTAGCTAGATGACACCAGTTATCTTGCCTCCTACCTAGATGACACTAGTTATCTTGCCTCCTACCTAGATGACACTAGTCATCTTGCCTCCTACCTAGATGACACCAGTCATCTTGCCTCCTACCTAGATGACACCAGTTATCTTGCCTCCTACCTAGATGACACTAGTCATCTTGCCTCCTAGCTAGATGACACCAGTCATCTTGCCTCCTAGCTAGATGACACCAGTCATCTTGCCTCCCAGAGAGAGTACCACAAAAGTGCACTGATCGAAAACTTGTTTCTACAGTCTTAGTGGGAGTTCCTCATCACAAAATGTGGAACTAAGCTCGCCAAATTTCACCCGAGCCAGCTGGATTATCCCTTTGCCTGAGGACATACACCATACTAATACCTTGTTGTGATTAACACATTTCAGGAGCTTGTGGCACCGGAATTTAATCTGACTGTGCAGTGGAACAAGCAAGATATCGTCACAGTGATTCTCCCAAAACTCTATCCGGGGGATATCTGTGGATTATGCGGTGACACCAATGGAAACCTCCCCAGCGGAACTTTTGTCACAAAAACTGGAACCAAGGTACACGATGATTTGGTGCTGTTGAGATTGAGTTTTTGTCCTCTTTGTTAATTGTAACAATTGCCCTATGTTAAATATGTGTAATGCCATGCATTGTAAGCTGTAAATTGCTACAAATTTGTGCATTGCTCGTTGTGGCCAGTCAGAAGCCATATATAACCATTAGCTGCCAGGTAGCCAGGGATCACACCCAAAATAATGATTATTTAAAATTGACCCAGTCAGTTTCCCTTGTGGTTTATTACTTGCTATTCATGTAGTGCAAGACAATGGCCAGTGACTTGCTGCAACATTTTCACCTCATACTTAAACTTAAAGTGCTGTTCCTGATTATGCAGTCTTACTTGTATGATTAAACAGGTGACGGACCCAATTGTGTTTGGCAATAGCTGGCAGGTGGGGGATGAATGCAAGGCAAATACTGCGGTTAAGGAGGGAGGGACTAAATCGGCCGAATTGGACGCTTCTCTAGCTGGTAGACAAGAAATCGCTGAGAAATTTTGCGCAGCGATCTCAGTCAATGGTAAGAATGTTTCTTTAATTGTTTTTTTTTTCATCGTATTTCATTTTATTTCAATTAGTAAATTTCATTTATTTGTTCTGGTTGTGAAGCTGAGGATTCTCAGAGAAGCAAATGTAATCACTTTGCCAGCCAAAACCACCATGGAGAGAAGACCAAAAAGGAAGTTCATGTTGGGAGGAAATCCCAATAGATTTCTTTTTCCAGGAAAAACCCACACAATCAGGTAGGGACTGAAAACCCTAACTCACACAGACTCCCCAGTTGGATTCGAATCGGGGTCCCAGAGGTGGAAGGCGAGGAAAGATACCGTTATGCCAACCAGACTGACTGTTTTAGGGGTTCGTTTTTATGTTTGTGGGAGGTGTGGGGAGGGGGGGGGCGGAAATGCGGGGGAAATGGGGCTGGAAAAAAGAAAAGTCATGGCATCATTAAGATTCATTTTTGCTGTGACAGTATTTTGGAGAAGGTATGATACAGAAAATTGACTCATTGGCATTTGTGTTTAGACTACAAAGTTTCAAATCAATAGATGGTAACCAGTTAACTAACTCCAAAAGCCAATTTTTGAGAAAAGTTTTTCTTTAGAAAAGTTTTTTGATCTGATATCTAGTACAATGTTTGTAATGTTGTGAAGTGCCTTATTTAAATAAGTGAATACAACAATATCTATGATGAAATAATTTTTATATTAATAATGTCTTCGCTCCTCCCCAAATTAGAATTATTCAGATTGAAACTAATACAATGTAACTGTGAGAATCTTCATTTGTCATTCATGTGCTTCGTCATTAACACCACTGATTGTTTTGTTGTTGTTGTCATTACGCATTCTCGCAGAACCGTTTTCAAGCATGTGTCCGCAAACATATGCCGCAAAAGGAAAGAATTATATGAACTGGTGCATATATGACCACGCACACGGCGTCCCAGAAAACGCTTGCTCTTACATCACAGCGTACAAGCAGGAGTGTGAAGCAGAAAAAAATGAACTATTCCCTTCTGATTGGATGGAGCAGAACACTGAATGTAGTGAGTAAGATTTGAGTCTTTGCACGGTGTGGAGGTGAGAATTTTTGGGTACAGGTTTGCTGGCGACAGCCATGTTAAAAAATTGTCTTGGAAGAAGCAGGTCCATATTAAGCCTGGAGATCTGGGCCCAATTTCATAGAGCTGCTTGAGCAGAAAATATTGCTTAACAATTGTCTGCTAAGCAGAAATGAGCAGGATACCAGTCAGAAATTGTACATGTGACATGGTAGTTTGGCTGGTAACCTTATTCTGGTAAGCATAATTTGGTTGTGCTTTGCTACTTTTTTGTGCTTAAGCAGCTCTATGAAATTGGGCCCTGATGTCACACTTTCCAGGCGCGTGACTTACGCAAGACACCGGCATTCAGAACCTTGCAGTGTCTTCCGAGATGTCTTTACCTTCGACCTTGCCCGGTGCCACATTACTGTACCCGCACACAAAGGGTGTGTTTACATTGGCATCAGCCTGGTAGCTATGCGAACCTTGCTTGTGTACGTCTATCCATTAAAACTCCTGGTTTGTGAGACCAGTGCCTGTCTTTATCCTTTCCAATTAAGACAGGGGACCAGTCTAGGCTGGGTTATCCAATTGGTTTGGTATAGGCACTGTGCTGAAAGTCCTACACAAAAAGTGGGGCCTCCGAAGCAAAGAAAAATCTCCCCAAACCAGTTTTCGTTTTGTTAAAGGCAGGGTGTACTTTTGGTATTTACTCCACAAGTTAACGGCCATAAACACCTACTTGGTAAAGAGCACTGGAGAGCTGTTGATATTATAAAACATGATTAGAAACGTTGTTAGAAAGACTTCAGGCATAAAGCCTTTCACAGGCATCTCGAAGCACACACTTTTGTGCAACACGGTTGGTTTTTCTCTCATTATTTTCTTGCAACTTCTATGGCTGGAGAACTACTGATATTATCAAACGTTGTTAGAAGCGACCTCCTTTGAAGTAATGTAGTTTTAGAGAAAGAGGTGATTTTTCACCCAAAACTTTGATTCTGAGAAAAGCTTCAGGCATAAAGCCTTTCTCAGGCATCTGAAAGCGCACAATGCTATGCAACGAGGGTGTTTTTTCTTTCATTATTTTCTTGCAACTTCGATGACCAATTGAGCCCAAATTGTCTTAGTTATCTTACACATATGTTGGAATACACAAAGTGAGAATACTGGTCTTTGACAATTACCAAAAGTATACCCTGCCCTCAAGGGTTTTTGTTGACACTTGGGGAAGATCAATGTAAACAAAAAAACCAATATTGTTCAAGACCTTTCTGATGGTGTGTAGATTGTAAAAAAAACCATTATGTGGTTCAGGTGTTTTGTCTATTTTTGCGATATAGGTATTCTCAGTCATTTTGCGACATAGGTATTCTCAGTCATTTTGAAAAATAAGCGGCCAATTTTAAGGTCGCCTTATTCTATTTTGTGTGAAATTGAAAGCTCCTAAATAAAGTAATGAGCAATTGTTCTTTTGTGCCATGTGATAAAACAAACACCCATTTAAGTTAGCAATCCACTCAAACAGCCATCAATCATGCGAAATCTACAAAAATTGGCTGAACTCAATTGCAGCAATTGAACCCATCAGGCCTCGATCATTTCCTGTCATACACATCGGGGCATGCATGTGGGTTATTGAGTTTCTTTAAAACAGGGACTTCAAGGTCAAAGTCAATTTTATGATGCACTCATTTTTCCAATATATTCTAGAGTCTTGATGCAAAGTGGGGAAAGGCTCCAGCCCCAGGTTAAAAATAGTGTACAGAGTGGAATTTGAAGCATGACGTCATCGGACATACAAACAATTAAATGGGTCTGTACATTCCAAAGAGGAATTTTTGCGCCAGTCAAGAGGTCAAATTAAATTCTATTTTGCTTGAACATCATCAGAATTCAGGAATAAACTAGACAGTCTATGTTCAAAAGACCGTATGTTTGAAATGTGACGTCATCAAAGTTTTTGGATCTTGACGAAAATTTAACTTGGAGGGTATCAAACATAGTGAATTTTGACACCATTTTTATGCGAGGTTAGAGACTAATGTGAGGCTCATAAAGACTCTTTCTATTGGAAAATGAGTTTATCATAAAAACCTACTTTAACCAAGGAGCACATAAATCTACTTTTATTTTTATTTTTGTGAGCAGGTCATAATTGTCCGTCCCATCTGGAGTACACCGTCTGCAAGCAGCCGTGCACTGGGTCTTGTGCTTCTCTACGTGTCCCTCAAACTTGCCTAGGAAAGTGTTCCTCCGGCTGTCAGTGCCCCAGTGGTACTTATGAGGAGGATAATGAGTGTGTACCTCCAGAGGAATGTGGATGCGGCATTGGCGGAAAGTACTATGAGGTATTGAAAGATTTAGAAAAAAAAAAGTTTTAAAGAGGAAGGGAAGTGTCGATTTCATCTTTGCGATGTACTAATTTTTCCAATAGATAGAGTCCTCACATGAGTGGGAACAAAAACTGACAAGTCACTAACCTCACGTTAAAATGGTGTAAATTGGTTCAAAATGGTTTTGCGGGGCTCTATACCTAGCGGGTAATAATGGTTCTATCTACTTTTGCAGCCCCTGACCCACATAGCCGCTTCTTTTGTTTTGTTTTTTTGCATTTTGGTTCGTCTTCGGTTAGTTGTATTAATGTTGTATTGGCCCTTTTAAGTTGTTTTTAGGTGTATTTCTTGTGGTTGCTTTCATGTAATTTTGTGCATATTTATTATTTTGTGCTGTTGTTATACATATTTTTGTACATTTTGTGTTGTTCTGGTCGAATAAATAATAATAATAATAATAATAATAAATTGCCATTGTGTTCAATACCCTTCCAGTGCAAAAGTTGTCAACATCCAAAACATCTGATGACGTCATTCTGAGAAAAAAATGGGTCTTTACATTTTAGTTACAGGGATGGTTTGGTTCATTCCTGACTTTTGATAATATTCAATCAACACAGCCTTGAATTTGACCTTTTGACCGACGAAATATTCCTCCGTGGAATGTGAAGACCCATTAGTTGTTGAAATCGAATGACGTCACGTTTCAAATTTCACTCTGAAAAAGTCAGGAATTAACCAAAACATCCCCGTACAGAAATGAGACCCATTTTTCTCAGAATGATGTCATCAGATGTTTTGGATGTTGACAAAATTTGCACTGGAAGGGTACGGAATACAATGGCAATTTACAGCATTTTAATTTGAGGTTAGAGACTTGCAATTTTCCCCACTCACATCAGGACTCTTTCTTTTGGAAAATGAGTACGTCACAAATATGAAATGGTCATTTCCCTTCCTCTTTAAATAAAAATGCTATGTCAAAATGTACACCCCAACTGAGCCTAGGTTCCTAGACCCTCCTTCTGCTATTTACCGAAATACCCAATGGGTCAATGCTTTCAACAGAGGGCATTGCCAATTTGATCTCAATTTCTGTCTCTGCGATAGAGGTTTGTCGGGCAATAGTGGTTTGTCTGGA
This sequence comes from Pisaster ochraceus, assembly GCA_010994315.2. Taxonomy (NCBI): domain Eukaryota; kingdom Metazoa; phylum Echinodermata; class Asteroidea; order Forcipulatida; family Asteriidae; genus Pisaster; species Pisaster ochraceus. Next base: position 10,801,436 of record CM021535.1, read on the forward strand.
GATAGCTTGTGGTGATAGTTTGTGGTTGATACCGTGCAGTGTGCCTGCAGTAGATTGTGGAATGTAAACAGCAGGACGGTCTGGAACCAAGACTATCCCTAACCTAAACAAACCACCAGCCGTTCTAATACCAGAAATCCTGAGCTGCCAACTCTCTGTGAATCTGCAGAAAGTTTCCTGCAAATAAACCAATCTTTCCATGTTCTGATCAACAAATTTGAAAATCTCCCTGATTATGTTGAATGTAAATCTAAATATATTCCTTATTGTTGTGCAAAATCTCCCTGATTGCAAGATGCAAAATTGTCGGCAGCTCTCTGATCCTGGGAAATATTGCAAGAAACAAAAATTATCGGTTTGATTTGTTGACGAAAAAGGGAATGGAACGGTGTTTTAACTCATGAAAATATTCTCCCCATTTGCACTCATCAATATTCATTGATTGCAAACCAATTTTCATTAAACACGTGTGTTTTTTTGTTTATTAGCTGGGCTCGACATTTTTGGACTCAGATTGTGAAATCATCTACACCTGTCTTAAGAATAACATAGTCCAGCAGGCAAGACCCTCTGATCCGTTATGCCCAATCAATCAAAACAAGAACACTGTCTGCAAGGAGAACAACGGGGTAAATGAGTGTTCCTGTGAGGGCGGATACGAGCCCAGTGCCGACAAGACAACATGTAACGGTAGGTTTTTGGTTAAGTTACGTAACTTTGTTCTCCCCTCTTTGTTTTAATAGTCAACCAGGTGATGCCGGATATCGTGTTGACATGTCAATTTTTCCCCTGCTTGAATTCGGGCGACAGGCATTTTGTATTTTCATGTCACATCAGTGACTGGAACAAAGGCCACCTGTACTTTAAACTACGGAGCATGGTCAGAGCATGCACTCTCATTGGAACATTTTTTTTAACCCACACATAGAGGACAGTTGGTCATGAAACTCTGCCTTTAGTTCTGGGGTTATTGAGAAATCCTCGATTTCCAGGTGTTCTTTGATGGCAAGAAGTGGATCACGTTTCATCCAGAAGTTTCCTCTTTTTTTTATTTATTGTGTTTCGGCTCAATGGAGGTAAGTCTGAGTGGACATAGATTCCTGCCTTGTTTCCGGTCAAGGGCCCAATTGGCTATAGAGGGAAACAAATAGAAGATGTGGTGGTAACTGGTTAATAATAATGTCGACTAAAAAGGAAAACTGACCGCTTCAGTTCAATTCAATTTTCAGGTGAGTGTTTTTTCTCATTGCATAATTTATTTATTTATTTTTTTACAGCTGTTTCAGTTAAAGACACTGTAAGCAAAGGTCGTAGTTTCAACTTCTGGGGTAAGTGAATATCTATAATGTGGTTCTGTCTTTATATTTGATCCTCTGTTGATGTCAGAGTGTGGGTTTGGTTCCCGGTCACATGACATCACAGAATATGACAGTAAGTGAAGTCACGATGGCTCCATTAGGTGTTTGAATTATTAATTAATTCAAAGTTTAATACACCACCCCCAGTTGTTTTTAGCCTCCCCCCCATAAAAAAAAAAAAAAAATCCAAACAAACAAACAAACAAACAAACAAAAAAACCCAAACCCAGCCTATATCACTTTCGTGCTATTGTATCAAAGCAATTTTATAGTTCAGTTTGCGGTAACACCAGGTGTTTATATCTACTTTGCTGTGTTGATTTGTTCTTAGACATGCTAGAGGTATTCTACTGCCACAGAGTAGAAGAACTTGGGAAACTTCTTAGTTATGAAAAGAACTATCCTGCTTATTAACTACTACCAGGGTAGGGGGGGTGTTGCTGGGAAGGGAGTAAGTTGTCTGTGACTATTGCTTTTGCTTTGAGGATCAAGGGGACTTCTCGTTATTAACTTTACAACTGGGGACTGAGTTCTTAATTGGTCTCAAAGTTTTGACTAGCCTGCTCTAGCCTGCTCTAGCAATTTCATTTTCAGTGGTTTGTCTGGAGATAGCATCCTCTATTGGTGATAGTTTGTGGTTGATGCATTCGAATGTAAACAGCAGGACGGTCTGGAACCAAGACTATCCCCAACCTAACAAACCACCAGCTGTTCCAATACTAGAAATCCTTCAGAGCTGCCAACTCTACGTAAATCTGCAGAAAGTTTCCTGCAAATAAATCTTTCCGTGTTCTGATGAACAAATTTGAAAATCTCCCTGATTATAGAAACTGTTTCCCTGTTTATGATGTTTGGAATTTTAAATATCTCCCAGATCGTTGTACAAAATCTCCCTGATTTCAAGGTGCAGATGTTGGCAGCTTTGCTGCAATATCAAATTCATACATATTCTACAAAATCTAACTCCAATCTGCAAGTTACATGAACTGCTTTAATATTTTTTGCTGACCTTCACAGGATATACATTTGCCAAACGCGGAAAGAGAAATTCAAACAGTGAGTATGAGTTATCTATTTGATTTGAATTAACGCTTCTCTGATGTGTTTTGTACGGGGGCGTTTTGGTTCATACTTGACTTTTCAATGATATCTGAAAGGGCCTTGAACTAGGCATTTTTATGTGACAAAATATTCCTCCTCGGAGTGTAAAGATCCATTAGTTGTTGAAACCCATTGACGTCATGTTTAAAACTTCACTGTGAATAGTCAGGAATGAACCAAAACTGACATCCCCACACAAAAATGTACAGACCCATTTTTCTCAGAATGATGTCATCGGATGCAGGGCTCGAATTTGGGGACAAAATCCACAAGACTGCAGGGCTTGTAGCTCAAAACTTTTACTGGACCAGAAAATTTGTTACAAGACCGGAATCAAAATGAAAAGAACACTTTACACAGTTTCACATTTGAGCTGTTTTTGTACCAAGCACTAAGAGAAGATTTATCAAGTTTTTCTTAAGGGTAATACTTCAATACTCAACTGATCAGTTTAATTTAAAATTACAGTGACGTGTTATTATTAAAAAACACAAGACCGCCGGACTTGTACGGTCATAAGTTTACTGGCCCGACACTAAAATCACTGGCCTCGGGCCTGCGGTCCAGTGTCAAATTCGAGCCCTGGGATGGTGTTGGATGTTGACAAAATTTGCACTGGAAGGGTATCAGATACAACATGGCAATCGACACCATTTAAACGTGAGGTTAGAGTCTTGTAATTTTTTCTCCACTCACATGAAGACTCTATCGATTGGAAAATGAGTCCATTACAGAATTGCCATCTCCCAGGATGTGTTCCATGCTACCATATGCTTTGTATAAGACTGATGAAACTCCTTCAAATTTTCATTTTCCAATGGACATTTCCCTTACCAAGATTTCCAATTGGAACCAATTGGAATTTGTCCAATGTTGTGTATTGGCTCAAAACCATTTGGATCCAGTTGGACATGATTGGACTCAGTTGGATTAACTTGAATTTTTTTCCCCCAACTAAGAGCCACCCTTACCAAAATTTCCAATTCAATTTTTCTAATCGGAACCAATTGGAATTTGTCCAATGTTGTGCATTGGCACAAAACCAATTGGACCCAGTTGGACACAATTGAATTCAGTTGGATTTTTTTCCCCAACTAGACCCAATTGGATATTTTCAAATACACCCTAAAAACAAGTACCACTGATTTAAAAAAAAGTAGTTTATACCCATTTGGCTGACAGTAAAAAAAATTATGGGGATTTAGTTGAACCCACCCCACTCAAGGGATTACTGGCTTTGGGACATGGTAAGCACTACATTTTTTCCGTATTCCACACATGCGGAATATATATATATATATAATATATTTCTGGTTTATTACAACAATGCATTTGTAGCCCAGGGGCTAAATTGCTACAAAGTTTACAATTACAAA
>CM021535.1:10815372-10828325 GCA_010994315.2 Pisaster ochraceus
TAACCGTAAGCACATGAAAAGGCATGCTAACCTTCCGGTGCTTACTGTATGAAATTAAATGACGTAACAATACAAGTCAATGGTGAATACATAAGCTGGCTGCCTAATTTTCTTGCTAACCTGTGAAACATGCTTAAGCCTAGTTTTTCTCATAAAGTTAGCACAAAAGTTTGCTTACCGATAAGCAGCACTATGAAATTGGGCCCTGGATATGCCAGTCCAATTCTGGGGCGATAACATTTCAGAGCTTCATAATTCAAATCCCATTACGGGAAAGGTCCATTAAAGAAAGAGGCTCAAAGGAAACATCCTTTTTGTCTGACAGCTCACACCTGTTATCTCTATGTAAATTGCTTTTACAAACAGTGGGCATAATTGGACCATGCACATTCGAGTAGGGCTGCTGACTGCCCCAGGCAGATTAACTGCTCATCCATTAAGTTTAATGATCCAAGTAATTCAATGTCAACACACCTAATGGGTAAAAAGGAGAAATAGTTTCCAAGTTTTTGTAGCCAAAACTCGGAATATCTTTAATGTAGCTTTTCCGTGATGTCCTCACTTTAGAATCTCAGCCCCAGTGGATGAGGTTTCGTTAATAGGTTATCATTTTATTTCCAAGTTCATTTCTGGGTTATCTTTCAGAGGAGGGAGTGTGTCGCAGCGCAGGTGATTCTCACTACCATACATTTGACGGACGTCACTTTTATTTCCCTGGGGAGTGTGCTTACACTCTAGCCAAAGACTGCGGTGGTGGGGCGACTCCTACATTTGATATTGTAACAAATAACGCCCCAACTGGACGTCAAATTGATGTCGCCACCAATGGCATAGTATGAACAGTTTACTTTTTAAAATTTTATATAAAGATCTCTTTGTAAGACCGTGTGTGAACGTTGACATGTGACCACCTTTCAACCAATAGGATTTCTTAAACTGTCTGTGGTATTGACGAATTTAGGATAAATATGAATAAGTTATTGTTTTTCAAGTTGTGTACCACAAGGGAAACTGACTGGGTAATAGTTTTGGGTTGAACAAAGACAAGTTGATTTGAGTGGGACTTAAATCTGCAACCTCCTGGGACCTGAGTGCTGGCCCTTTACCAACTCAGCTATCTAGCCCTAATGTTGGCTGTCTGTCTATTTTGTCAATGTCTTCATTCTGGATGCTCAACATTATTTAAAATTTACTCTGTCAGTTTCCTTTGTGGTTTATTACTTGATATTTGAAATAAAAAGGTTGCATCCCATAAATATGATCCCGCAGCTGCCGCTTCCCGGATTGTATTGTAAACTAAGGTGTGATTTCTGGCTACACGGCAGTTACAGGTTAAATGGCTTCTGACTGGCACCCCCGAACAAAGATATTGACAAAATAGGGAGGTTGCCAACATCAGGGCTAGATGGCTCAGATGGTAGAGCGCAGGTACGTTAATCCGGAAGGTCGCAGGTTCACATTCCGCTCTAGTCAGTTTTTCTTTGTTCAACCCCCAACTTATTGTCTTTCGAAAAGAAAAAAATTCAAATCATTAAGTTTGTGTGGTTTTTGAAGCTCTGCTTAATTGTTGATGATATTAGTTTTGATTTCATGGATAGGCTGTGATGATATTTTTTTTGAAGGGTTGGTGAAAGATTTTTTTTTCTTTAGCGGTGAAACTTTAACAGTTTGTTTGATTGTTTTGTATTTGTTTTTAGGTGTTTGAGTTTAAACAAGAGGGAGTCGTTCATGTTGACGGTGAAGCCTGTAAGCTTCCCATCAAGCGTTACGGCGTATCAGTCATTCATAACGCCGTGACTGGCGTTGTAAGTATTATACAAAGTTTTAAACAGGGCTCGATTTCACAAAGCACTAAGATTCATCTTAAGATGAGTTGTCAGTATCACCACAGTGATTTGTATTGTGACATCACACTTTGGTCAGCAATTAAGATTGATTTGCACTTAAGGTCAGTCATAGCTCTTTTTGAATTCGGCCCTAGGAATGGTAGAGCTGACAAAATAGTCGCAGACAGAGTTCATGCTTTGTGTGATCAACCGTATCAAACCTGTGACCATTTTGGCTTAATCCGTTGTGGGAGACAGAGGAGAAAATAGGGAAAAACCTTTCACAGTTTTCAGCATGTGAACACATTGTCCTTAATTTGGGTTGTAACAACCAAGATCAGCTAATGTGTTTGTTTTTTTAAGGTTTTCAGATACAGTTTTCTCAAATATGACTTCATTTCAGAGAGAAATATTTCACAGAAAAAATAGTTCTAGTATGAACTTCATAATCAGTAAGCTTTCAGACTAGAATTTAACAGCGTTTTTTTAGTCCTTTCCAATCCTGTATAATACATTTAAAAGGTGTGTACAACATTGGTCAGCTTGAAGGAAAAAAACAAACAGATTTGCACAAAACTTACATGGTATAAAGATGGTCATGGTGGAAAACGTCCCTTGAAATAGAAATAAAATAGAAATAGAAACTTCTTTTTTATGGAAATGAGTAAAATAGTTAGGTTTGATCTCAAGACCAACACTCCACGTTTGGAAATGAATGGAGAGTACATTGCTGTTTTTTACTGGGTTTTTTTTTCTTCAATAAAATTACCAACCTTTAAAATATCTTAACATTTTGGTGGTCACATTGTACTGAAAAACAACGAGAATGCTTTTTGTGCATGAAAAGCAATTAAGACAGTCATCGAGTGCAGTGAGTTTTATTCTAATGTTGGGCATCTGCGAGGAGACTCCCTGTAAGAATGTATGTGTTGTTAGATTGGACGCCCAGGACAACGGCCTGGTCAACAACAAGTGCATTGACTCAAACCTGGTGTGGAGAAATGCGATGAAGCCAGGCCAACCATGAATGCATCCAACCATCGACTTTATGGGAACAAGGGACATTGAAGGGGCACATTGCCTTTAAATTGTTCAGAATTAGGCTGTCTGGAAATACTCTTTATCCTTTTTAAAGAGTTTTTCATGCACAAAAACCCCTACCGTGTGTTGCAGTTTAATAGTGACTAGTGATTTACAAAAAACATAAATTTTACACTTGAAATCCAACCAGCAGAACATATATGTACAGTCTGCCATTTTGTGGAGTCAAAAATTTGGTGTTCTGTCATCGAATTTCATGTAAATCACACAATTTCCAGGGATGTTTATTTTGAATTATTTCATTCTACTTTAAAAATATCTTTTGAACCATATTAGTTTCAAAACAAATGCTTTTTATAGCCCAAAGCACCCAAGCCAATGGTAGTAGTAGTATTTTTCTTGGAGTGAGTATGTAGTTAAGCGAACAGGTGCATTAGGTATTTTCCCTTTTTGAATAGTTTGTCGATTGTTAATCTCGTTGATCTTTCTCGTAGTTGCTGGAAACATCATATGGATTGACTGTAGAGTGGGATGGACACCATCGAGCTATCATCAGCCTGCCCTCTTCTTTTGGAGGCTCTGTTTGTGGGCTCTGTGGGAATTTCAACGGTGACAAAGACGATGATATCCAAGTACGTTTGAATGTTATTACTAACTTTCTTTGTAATACAGTGACCATGAGGTTTTTACAAGTTAATATTTGTTTTTTTTTATATTTTTGTTATGTGTGTAAAAATAACCACAGGGTCAATTTTGTGCTTGTCATGAAAACTAAACTTTAGCAAAAACAGGTGAAACCTTTTAAGTTTTATTCTCAGACAGGCCCAATTGACATGGCCTATGACACTTAAGGCAGTATGACTCAAGCTCCAGTTAGAAAACAATTTCTATATAGGCTTGTGTACAAAAATACTGTGGTTTCACAGTGTAAAAAAAATAAATAAATAAATAAAATTAAGTTAATAAAAAAAAAAAATTGCCAGACTATTTCTACAATGTCTGGCAAGGTTATTAGCTTTGAAAAAAAACGTATGAAATTAACATTACAAAGTACATGTAGGTAGTAGACACGTCTAAACGCTGCAGCAACCAATTGCAATTGTGTAGTATATCACAGGGGTATGGCATTGCATGATTAAGAAAATAAACGTAGATGCGCATTCCTAAGGGATATTTTATGATGATACAAGGGGTGTGTTCCACTCTGGAAAACAACACAATTATTTGCAAACTTAAAGTGCACATACTGCACTGGGCACAAAAGGCATTTGCATCAGTTGTGAAATTTGCATATGTTTATTATCCGTTTTTAACAATGTCTTTTGAATTTCGGATGTGTTTTTTTTTTACAGGAAAGTATGACCGAGGTACAGTTCGGGGAATCTCTCACTGTAAATACAGAAGAGTGTGGAGAATGCGAGAAATGCAAAGAGGCCAAACCATGTGACCAACACCCTGATAAGCTAGTCAAAGCCAAGGCGTTGTGCAAACCTATTCTGGATACTGCTGGTAGGAATTTGGTTCTTTTTTTTGTTCTTTAAAAAGCCTCGTTACACTGGGCAATTTTTACAGGCATTTATAGGCAACCAAATGCACTGCATGCGCATGAAACCCTTCTGCAGCACAGGAGACTATTTTAGACTCACTATCCCAGGAAAATAATAAGAAAACAGAAATGCGAAGGACTTTTCTTCTTTACATCTTCTCTGGAACTGTTTACCTGTAAATTGATTTGGCCTTATTATGAGTGTAGGATTTGAGACGTTATGCGGTGGACTTCATGTGGGTTGACATAGTGCATTACACAAATGCAAAACATTGTTTATTTCATGCAATATTTCAGTAGAGCTTTGTTACTTGATCGGAGGATAAAACTATAAGGAGACACGCAAACTTTACAAGAACCACCAATTTTAAAAAAACAATGTTTGCAATTTCTAGGTCCTTTTGCAAGCTGCCATCACATTTTGAACCCAGAGTACATTTACGGCGATTGTCTCGACGACATTTGCGACTCCGACTTGAAAAGCATCGTACCGCTATGCACCCAGTTGGCCGAGTATGCTGATGCATGCGCCCTGCATGGTGTAATCATCAAGTCATGGAGAAAGAAGGATTTGTGTGGTGAGTATAAATGGGGTTTGTAGTGGCCCAGGGAGGATGTCATCCGTTGAGCATACAGTGGAGACTGCCATCATACAACGGAGACTGCCATCATTCAACAGAGACTGTCGCCTTTCTAGGGTTTATAGTTTTTTGGGAACCAACAGTTGGCCTGTCTTTGATTATTAACTTGATCCTTGTCTCTTTCTTCTTCAAGCTAGAGTCACTAAAGTGGACCTAAGGCTGGGAGCCAAGATTCGTCATGGAGAAACTTTACCATCGTTTTTTTTCTACACTGAATTTTGCACACTTAACAACTTACAAAATCTTCTGTATGCTCAAAGCAGTTTTTCTCATGATCTCTAGCAGTGCAAACTGCCACATGACATACTCGCTACTGGTGCGGACAAATCACCTGACCCCTACATCATTTCTGTATCACACGTGACATCACATGACCACCTCATGCACTTTCTTTACAATGGCAACCCAACTGAACATTTATTTTTACACGCGGTTCACAAAGTATTAAATAACGAACTTTAAAGCATGAATGCTTTAAGCTAGCTCATTGTATTTTTTCTATGGGCTTCTGGCAATCGTCTGAAGTGGGGCGGGGACTTACAGTTGAATTACGTCGCACTTATCAACAGGATACCGGTTTTAAAATCCACAGGTATTACCTGTCCAGTCGGCATGGTGTACAACCCTTGTGGCAGTGCATGTCCAGCCACTTGCGGAGATCCCCACGCTCCGAATACTTGTACCAAAGCATGTGAAGAGACTTGTGAATGCCCAGAAGGTCTTCTGAAGGAAGGCAACAAGATGTGCGTTGAGCCTTCCCAGTGCGGATGCACGGACAACGGCTGTTATTTTGAGGTACCAGTATAAAAAAACCTGAATTATATGTCCACCATATCTCAAAAAGGCTAAATGCTATTTTTCTCCCAGTGTGGGTAAAAATTTGCAAAATATTAGCTTGTGAACATTATGTCCACATGTCAAAGTACCAAGGTAAGTGTTTGGTTCACCATGGTGTTCAGGGCGTACACCGTTTAAAAAAAAACCGAATTATTTTTGTGTCCACCATATCTTAATTAAGGTAATGCCATTTTTCTCCCAGTGTGAGCAATAATTTGCAACATGAGCATGCAAACATTTTGTCAACATGTCTGAGTCAAAGTACCAAGGTAAGTTCAGGGTGTACACCATTTTAGAGCACCGTCTGAGTGATATTTTAAACGTGTAATGTGAGACTGAGGGACGCTAGGTGGCAGCAGACAGGAAATACAACAGTTGCGTCATACAGACTGGGGCCAATTTCATAAAGCTGTTAAGCAGAAAATACTGGGTAGCAATTTTTTTATGCTAAGCAAAAAATGAGTAGGGCACCAGTCACAACAAAGAAAACTTTATGGAATTTTGGCTGGTAACCAGTTTCTGCTAAGCAATATTTTCCTGCACTTAGCAACTTTTTGTGCTTACAGGTTTTATTAAATTGGGCCCTGGTCTGTTGTGGCTGAGCAGTCTGGTGTACTAGACTCGAGTTTCTGATCATCAGCAAGGTTCTAGCCAGGATTTGGTAAAAGGGTGTCCAAATTTGCGGGAAATTTAAAAACTGAGTGTCCAAATTGTTCATTAACAATACATTTACTTGAAAGTGACAGATAAAACAGGGTGTCCAACTTTGAAACAGGGTGTCCAAAAGATACACAGCAGAGTGTGGGTTCGAGTCCTGGTCTTGACACCTGTGCCTGTAAGCAAGACACTTAACCATCATTGCTTCGTCCTTCGGGTGGGACATAAAGCCATGTGAAAGAAACTGGTACACTTATCGTTAAGAGAAGGGGGTTTGCCCCGGTGTTTCTGGCAGTTACTGCTGAATGTGCCTCAGCACCTTGCAAATCCTAAAGGTGCTACATAAATGGGTCTCATAATTCTAGAATTTCAAAAACCTGTCTTAAATGTTTCTGTTTGTTCAATCACCTTGAATACCTTCTTGGTCATGTTTGTGGATATGTGTGCTCTATAAGACTCTAGTTATACCATTATATTTCAGGCCTGGAATTACACGAATGGCTGTTAGCCTCTGTTGCTCTTGTCCTGGCCTTGGTGCCCCTTAAACATTTACCCCCACAGAAGTTTTTTCAACTGAAGTGCCTGCCCTTGGCCAATGAAAACCACCGTGCCCTCTTCTCATCCAGGCAGGGTATTTTGAATTGTAACCTTTTTTGTTTGCAATGCAGAGCGGCTCTACTTTCTACCGCTTTGGCTGTGCCGAGAGAGGTCTGTGCGGCATTAACGGGGAGGTGGTGTACATACCTTCCCAGTGTGGAGAGAACGCTGTGTGTGGATCCAGGAATGGAGTGTACGGTTGCTACTGTGATGAGGGGTTCTCTGGGGATGGCCAAGTGTGTCAAGGTAAGGGATTTGGTGTTCTCACTCATCAGAACCCCTGTTATGTTTAAACATGTCCGGAGCCAGTGAGAGCCAAAGCGAAGGTTTGGACAAAAATCCCTGGTTCTCACATTGTTGTTCCTTAAATAAGGAGCACCAATTTGCAAACATGATGTGACGATTGATTTTGAATTAACTTTTGGAATGAAGAATAACACTTTTTGTTCTTCTTCAAGGTGTGGCTGATGATGCCCCCCTGCTTGTCTGCGAGGGCGAGGAGCTAAATATCTTCTGCGCTCCGGGCGAGACTATTACCATCATTGAAGCTGTCTACGGCAGGAACGACGATTTCCAGAAGTGTCCAAGCGCGACACAACCGCGCGGGGCTTGCGATGCCGAGTCTGCGCTGGCCGTCACAAGAACCAAGTGTCAAGGGAAGGAGTCGTGTATTTTGAAGGTGTCTTCTGAGATTTATGGAGACCCTTGTTTTGGTGTCAAGAAGTACCTTGAGGTATGTCCTAGCTTACTGTCTCAGTTCTTAGATTGTTTTTTTTTTTTTTTTTTAATGTAATACTGATTCTTTAAGATTATATAAAAAGATCCTGCAATCAAATTCACATAGCAAAGTTTCAGCTGAATACATTTTCTACTTGTTGAGAAAGCAGCAAAATACTGTAACAGTCTTTTTCACACAAACGTTGAATCCATCAATGTTTCGCGAGGTGACAACAGATGCCAACCGCATCTCTGGCTGTAGCATTCGCGAACGGACAGTGACCCGAAGAAATCTGAGAAATGATTCGTGTATGAACCGTTTCTCAGAATCAAATGTTTTTGGGGTGAAAAACTTTCAGAATCCGTATGAATTCAAAAGGAATTCTTTCTCAAAATTGTTTATACTATCAGCAGCTCCAGTTCCTCTCACCAAGCAAGTTTTTATGATCATTAGTTTTTGAAGTATTTACCAATCTATGACCCTACCTTTTAAAATACGGTTGAAGCAAGAAAAGAGAATAAAATTTCTATAAAAACTGTAAACAAGTTTAAAATAATTAGGGATTTACTACAAGGTGTGATCACAAACCTCAATAGTGTTGAACCTGTTCTGACTTTCATGTACTTTTGTTGGACCGTGATGCCAAACATCATTTTTGTTTTTAGCCCTCATCTTTGTTGTTGAACATAGAATTTACCGAGATCTATCATAAAGTCATAAAAAATATCTATCAACAAGACATATATAAACTTGATAGATATGTTTCATGATATATTTCTTTTATGAAAAATATATCTATTATAAGAGATATTTATTATAAAAGATATCTTTCATAAAAGATATATCATAACAAATATCTATCGAAAAGATATCTGTTAAAAAAATATGTTATAAAAATATCTAACAAAAAGATATCTAATATATATTTCATCTATCAAAGATATATACCATAAAAAATATCCATCATGCAGTCTTAAAAATAATTATCAAAAAAGATTTATATCAAAAAATCTTTATCATTAAAGATACCCTTTAAAAAGATATCTATCATAAAATATATCTCATAAAGATATCAATAATGTTTGTCATAAGATATATATGTACCATCTACCTTAAAAAGATAATGTATCATTCGTGAAAAGTATCACAACACGGGTTATTCGGCTACTCAAGCTTTAAAAACATACTTTAGACAAAGAACCATTTAAAAGCAAAAAATATAATGAAATTTCTAGTAAAACACCATATTTTTCCAAACTTTATCTAATCAACGAGTCCAAATTAAAGAGGAATTTCATTCAGATTTGTCTCATTAAATTAACGGTTCTGTTGTTGAATTCTAAAGTAGCTCATTTTTTCCTTTTGTTGCCAAGGTGGACTACCAATGCAGTTCCTTGGCTGCCATACCTCCTGAATCCGACCAGGAGATCATGAAGAGAGTGTGCCAAGGAGATGACATGGAGATAGATTGCGGAACTCTCTTCATTGAGGTAAAATATGTTATTACTATTTTTGCGATACCACATATATTACACTAACCTGAATTCAACCACAAACCGCCGCGTACACTGATCTGACTTAGTCAAGGGGCAGTGGGGTCACTATTTGTTTGTGTGTACACACTAACCTGACCTAGTTCACAAAATACTGGGGTGGGCTGTTCATTTGTGTACACTAGCCCGACTTGGCCTTTTCAAAACGATAGACATGGGCCTTTGGTCTCGTTTTGGCCGCATCATCGGTTTTAGAGCAGTGTGCATTTTGATAGATGTTTCCAACATTTAACAAACGGCGCCTGGAGCCGGAGCCTAAAGTCAAGGTTTGCAAAAAGCCTTCAGTGCCCACTATGGGTGAGTGATGTAAATGCAGAGTTGGTGGAACAATAAAACCCTCTAGTAAAATCTATGGTTTTTGTGTGTGTGTGACATGATTGTATTTTATCAGGTTGTGAATGCTGTGTATGGACGGCTGACCGATGGTCAGGTTTGCCCAGGAGGTAACATTCAGAGTACAGACTGTGTAGCGGCGTCGTCTCTAGCGGTTGTTCAAGAGCTGTGTCAGGGAGAGCATCAGTGCACTGGTCTACAAGCAGCCAATCATGTGTTCGGTGCCAATCCATGCGCAAGAACATTCAAGTACTTAGAGGTAATACGCTGTTTAAATTAACTTTAAAAAAAATCAAGTTATAAACCACAAGGGAAATTGACTGGGTAAATTGTAAATAGTTTGGGGTTGAACAAAGAAAAAATGACCAGAGCGGGATGTGAACCAGTGTTCACAGGCGGTCAGGTTGGTGTAGTGGTATCTTGCCTTGCCTTTCAACTCTGGGACCCCGGTTCAAATCCCACCGGGGGGCACTATGTGGATTGGGTTTTCAGTCCCTGCCTGATTGCGTGGGTTTTCCCTGGAATAATTCTCTGGGGTTTTCCTCCCACGTCTAAAACTGAAACTTCCTTCTTTGTCTTCTCTCCTTTGGGTTCTTGGCTAGTATAGTGATTTAGTCTGTTCTGAGAGTCCTTGGCTTCACAACCAGAATCAATAAATGAAATGAAAAAAAATGAAATGTAATGTGCTGGCACTCTACTAACTTAGATATCTAGCTGTATAGCTTCTGACTGGCTTCTGACTGGCTTCTTAAAGATATTGGTAATGAGGAAGTTTGCTAACATAGGGCTAGATAGCTCAGTTGGTAGAGTGTCGGCACAGTAAACCAGAGGTCATTGGTTCAAATCCTGTTCTCGTCAATGTTTCTTTGTTCAACCCCAAGTTAACTTTAAAAAAAGGGAACATATAAGCATACATAAAAAATGATTATTCTCATAAATAAAAATGAAGTACCACAAGATATTTTTGTGATGTCTGTGTGTTGTTCGTATGCATTTGTTTGGTTTGTGGTAACACCATGTGATAATATCTACTGTCGTGCTGTGTAGAATATTCTTAAAGGAGTTGATCCTGAGGGTTAACTACTGCCATTGAGTAGATTGGGAGCTGGGAGACTACCCAGTTTCAAAATAAGAACTTGTCCTGCTGTTTATCTACTGCTGCTGAATACATCGGGAATTGGGAGCTCACCGAGCTTAAATAAGAACTCGTCCTTCCATTTATAGCTACTGCTCTTGGAGTAGATTGGAATCGGGAGATGACCGTAGTTCAGATAAGAAGTAAAATGTTGCTAGTGCAACTTGTCTGGTTGTCATAGTTTTGGTTTTGCTTTTTTTTTGGGAGCTCCAAATGTTTGGCTAAAAGGAACATTTCTTTTTCTAAAAAATAATTTATTTGTGGATTTTGATTTATTTCTTTGAATTGATGCGCATTTTACTGATGTGAAAGTGCACTTAATGCCCTAATTATAGCCCTGAGCCAAAGATAGTTTTTTGCAACATCAAAGCTGAAAAGTTGTTGTTATTGTTGTAACACCTGCTTCAATTTCTTTTGACGTTACAATCCCTTCCCAAACTGTGTTTAATTACAAATTACTTTGCACAATTTAAACTCACCTCAGGATGATGTTGAACAATTCTTGTACCAATCTCCAATCTTGTTCTCACAATTCAAAAAAACGTTCAAATATTCTATACTTTGTACCGCAGGTCAAGTACAAGTGTAACTCTGTAGTGATCCCAAAAGAAAGTGTAAGCATTAATCCTTGCGCACTTGAACCGTGTCAAAACGGTGGTCAGTGTGTGACTATTCACACCGTGGAAGGCTTCAAGTGTAACTGCCCTCATGACTGGACCGGTCCAACCTGCGAGAATGGTAAGCTGTTTGCGATTGCAGAGATATCTTTAGGCCTACAGGGCCCAATTTCATAAAGCCTGTAAGCACAAAAAACTTGCCAGGCACAGAAAAAAATATTGCTTAGCAGAAACTGGTTACTAGCCAAAATTCCATAAATTTTACATTGTTGTGACTGGTGCCCCACTAATTTTTTGCTTAGCATCGAAAATTTCCAAGCAGTATTTTCTGTATAACAGCTTTATGAAATTGGGCCCTGTAAGCACAAAAACTTGCTAAGCAAAGGAAAATCTTGCTTAGCAGAAACATGTTACCAGCCAACATTCCATAGAGTTCACAATGTCGCCGCTGGTAGCCCGCTCATTTTTTTGCTAAGTCAAGAAATTTACTAAGCACAATTTTCTGCTTAACAGCTTTGTGAAATTGGGCCCAGGTTGCACATTTCAGGTCTTGCGCTTAAGCTTTTGCATAGAGTAGCCCATCGGGCTAGTAAACTTGGCCCCAGGAATTAGAAACATGTAGCCTAGAATTTAAACATGTATTGTCTTAGATGTATCTTGCTGATATATCAAAGGTAGCGATCACAACCAGTTTGATGGTCACATGAATGAAGTTACATTCACACACTCAAAATTAAGTTAGTACATTTTAAAAAATCTATTATTCACATCTGAAAGGAAGAAATACTGTACTGCCACTTCCCAGGTTGTATTGTAGTCTCGGCTGTGATCCCTGGGTATACAGCAGTCCAATGTTGAATGGCTGCACCATTATTGACAAATATAGATAGACCATCGCATTAGTTCAAGCTAGCTCAGTTGGTACAAACACTGCCACGTTAATCAGGAGATCGCAGGCTGAAATCCCATTCTAGTCAACGTATTCTTTGTTCAACCCAAAATCGAACAAACATCTTCTTTTTTTAAAGACTGACAAATACCGGGCGAACAACACATCTTTGGGTTCATTTTACAGAGGAAGTCAGTTGCCGCATATCAGGAGTGTCTCATTTTAACGACTTCAACGAGCAGAGTTTCACCTTCTTGGGCGACTCCAAGTACATCCTGGCCCAAGGCTGCCTGGAGAGTGAGCACACATTCAAAGTGATGGTGGAGATGACTCGGTCGCCCATCAACAACCAAGTGACCACAGTGAAGGACGTCCATGTACACTATGACGGCAGGGTAGGTAGTCATAGTATACAAATATTGCCGAGGGAAGATAGGTGGCTCCGGGGATCACCAAGAGTGACTAGTTTTACTACGCCACGAGACAAAGCAGTCAATATTTGTTTTATGACACCTCCTCCATTTTTCTGGTAGAATCAATCGTCAAACAACTTTACGTACGTG
>CM021535.1:10828558-10843248 GCA_010994315.2 Pisaster ochraceus
ACCAGGGTATCCATTCACTAGTACATCGGTCGCTAGGCTGTCGTTGAATAGTTCCGATGACTAGTTCGCGTTGCGTTCGTGGCACGCACTAGTAAAACTAAGGCATAACATGTGACGCGCTCTAAACCAATCACAACGCAGAAAATATGTATGAGGTGTTATAATATGAGTTAGCTCCCGAGCACAAGTGGAACACGGAATACTTTCTTCAAGCAAACTTGCATCCTTGATTCTGATTGGTCGACCCATAGCAACAAGGGTAGTGATATAAACCTATACCACCCTGCGTATTGCGCTGTTTTGACTGCGCATATTGAGCTGTTTTAAGCAAAGTATACGCAAAACGTACAGTGTTCGAACAGTGTGTATTGCGTTAATCTGCACGTTAAGTTAGCTTGAAGATAAATACATGCTCGTGGACTATGGAAAATGTCTTACATGTAATTTTTGTGTCATTTTTATAGATTGTTGAGCTCAAACAGGAGCACAGGGTTCTGGTTGATGGAGAGCAGGCGTCCAGTTCATTAAACCTCAACTTTGGTAAAATAAAACTCTGTCGAGTCGGGAACTACCTGGTGAGTGACCTGAAAGTGTTTAGTATTTTTAATTTTAAAGCGAGGCTCCAATGTCAAGCTCGGTTTTGCGACGCTCTAAATTGTTCAATAGATAGAGTCCTTGTGAAAATGACGAATAATTACAGGGCCCAATTTCATAGAGCTGCTTAAGCACAATACAATTTTGCTTACAAGAATAAGGTTACCAGGCAAAGTACTGTGTCACGTGTACAATTTGTGACTGGTATCCTTCTCATTTCTGCTTGACATGAAATTGTTAAGCATTATTCTCTGCTTAAGCAGCTCTATGAAATTGGGCCCTGGTCTCTGATCTCTGTTGAAATGGTGTGAGATGTCATTTTATTTGATGCTCCTTCGGAGTGAAGTTTATGACATGATGACACTCGGATATCAACAATAAATGGGTCTGTACTTTCCGAAGAGGAATTTTTCACCTCTGTATCAGTCAAAAGGTCAAATTCAATGCCGTTTTGATTAAATGTCATGAACTAAACTATTTGGTTTTAAAAAATGTGACGTCATTGGATATTTAGGTTTTTTGCAAAATTTGCCCTGGAAAAGTATCAAACACAATCGTATTTTACACCATTTTAAAGTGATGTTATGATTTATAATTTGTTTCCAACTTTCATAAGGACTCAACTTTTTATACATAATTTATTTATTTAATGAGCTTTTGATCATAACGAATATGTAAATGCCATTAATGACCTTATAGTTCTAAGCAGACGTTATTTTAAAATGTTTTTATATCTTCTATCTGAAATGTAGCTGCTGAGAACTGATTTCGGTATGATAGTTGCATGGGATGCTCTTCATCGAGTACAAGTCAGGATACCTGACACCGTTGCAAAGAATTCTTGTGGGCTGTGCGGCACGTATCAAGGAGTCACAGCAGAGCCGGCTGGGTTTGTCAACAGTGCCGGGAATAAGGTAGGGTTTTCAAAATTCAAAAAATTAGTTTCAGCTCTGTGGTTTTTAAGCAAAACAAGATTACATTTTGATCAATTTCTAAATGTATGTATTATTAATAATAATAATAGTAATAATAGTAATAATATTATATTGTTTTCTATCCTCAATGCACCTATGGGCACAAAGATTTCTCAGTGGTTTCTTCCCTGCCTATCACCTCAGGATCAAATCCCAGATCAGAGCCTTGCAATTGGATTGGGTTTTTAGTCCATACCAGATGGTCTATTGAGGTTTTTCCTCCCACATCTAAAACTGACATTTCTTCATCATCTTCTCTACACAGATAACTGGTCTACAGGTCACAGTGCTAGTCCCCTATTTGGGGTTTTCCTCCCAAATCTAAAACTGACATTTCTTCATCATCTTCTCTACACAGATAACAGGTCTACAGGTCACAGTGCTCAGGTCACTTCTGAAGTTCCCTTAGTTTCCTTACCAGAAATATAAAACAATAATTGTTTAAATATATTTATTGTGCTTTGGAAGCCCAAGCAAGGTCAAACCCAAAGAGGTCGAGGTCACCTGACCTATGTGGCGTACTACGCAGGGACACTGGCTTTGTGACAAAAGATAAAATCTGGGCACACTTCTTTCGTGACACCATTGGCTGCAGACACGACTCGATATAGAAGGAGAAGAATAAGATGTTTACCAGCATCCTCTTTTTATTACATTTTGTCTGTCTTTTTCTCTCCTACAAGGTGGATGACTTGCACGCATTTGGATCAAGCTGGCGTGTGGCAGCTGACCCTCCAGCGTTCGTCCACACCAATCTCATTGACACCCCTGCCTGTATTAGATGGCCAGAAAATGTATACTATGCAACGTTTGCTTGCTCTGCCCTGAATAACAACGATCAAACAAGTAAGAGTTTACTCATATTACCAAACTGTTAAAGGTAGGGTCATTGTTTGTTTTTTGGCAACATAATGCTGATTTTTAGGCAAAATCATAAAGAAAGAAACAACAAAAGTCAACCGTGAAAGTTTGAGCTGAAAACGGTGTCTACTACTTGCTGAGAAAACAGCCAAAAACTGTCGCTGTATTTTCACTTGAACGTCGAATCCATCCACGTTTATAGAGGTGACAACAGTTTCAACTGCATCTTTGGCCACAGCATTTGCGAACAGACACCAACCTTTAAAATACTGAGAAAACAATTCATGCATGAATCGTTTCTCAGTTTTGAATGTTTATATTTATTTATTTTTTATCATTTTTGGGGGGGTCAATACCAAATGATGACCCTACCTGTAAATATGCATATAATTCATTATATTACACTTTAAAATAGTGGGGCAGATAGGGGACGTATTACGGGAATTTTTTCTTGGGGAATTGATGAGTACAATTGAATTTGGCAAGCAGTCAGAGTACTTCAGGAGATTGATAAGGCCATTGCAGATTTGGCTTTTTAGAAAAAAGCAAAGTAGAGTAACAAGCAATTGTTAAACTTTTCAAAATGACTAGAGTCTGAGAAAGGCTTCATGCCTGAAGCCTTTCTAACAACATGTCTAACAACGCTTCATACATTTCATAATATCAACAGCTCTCCAGTGCTCTTTACCAAATAAGTGTTTATGGTCATTAGTTTTTGAGTAATTACTAAAGGTAACATACCCTCCCTTTTATGGTCTTTATGTCAGCACTGATTTTCTTCCCTGCAGGTAGATAGACAGACTTTTAACATTTTTATTTATGAATTAAAGGGACAGAGTGCAAGACATTTGTTTTATACTGGGATTCATCAATGGAACATACTTCCTGATATCATCAAGTGTTCTAACAGTTCCTATCAATTCAAAAGGGCAATAAAACAGCATCTCTCATCTCATTCTAATTTGTAACAGTTTTGTACATTGTTGACTGCCATTGTTCACTATTTCCTGTGCAATTTTTTAGTGTTGTATTTATTTGTTTGTCTTGTGTTTTTTAAGGACCCCGATGGAGCTAAGCCATTTTTTAATCAGCTTTTTGGGCTATCCTTGGCTTTTAATCAGTATCAATGTTAAATGTATTTCCTCTGTCTGCTTGATTTTAATGCCGAATAAAATAATAATAATAATAATAATAATAATAATAATAATAATGTATACTCTCTCAGGTCCATTTAAAAGCTGCTTTGGTAAGGTCAATCCATCCAGGTACTATGAGAACTGTTTGTACGACCTTTGTGCCTCCATGCCTAGTCAGGAGTTGTTGTGCCAGTCTTTGGCTGAGTATGCCGATGTGTGTCTCGATGAAGGCATCTTTATTGAAAACTGGAGGAGCACTGTCTCAGGTGGACAGTGTGGTAAGTTTTTCGTTTTCTTCTTCCTTAAGTTGGATTTGAAATTTTGCCAGTGAAGGTACAATTCAGGCCTTGAACTTTACTCTTGAAAGGGCATGGCAATTTTCCTCTGGTAAGGGGCACTCTATGAGGAAAATGTAAATTTGTACTGGAACCTTGCAAAGAGCACCACAGCGAAAAGCACAGGGCACCACGGCAATTGCTGTGGGTGCTGTTGGTTATTTCGAGACCTACAATCAAGTGAGGTTTGCGGAGATACCGTGTGATAAATCTCTTTATGAGCTGTGGTGGTTCCGAGAAGAACCAGTGAATTAACAACTCGATGTTTCGATCAGTATGCTCGGATCGTCTTCAGGAGAATGGCATGCATCTGATCAGTGTGCTCTAACTGTGTATCAATCTGAATTTATCAGCAAAGTGTGATGTCACAATACAATTAACAGTGGACAATATTGATAACTCATCTCAAGATGAATCTGAGTGTTTTGTGACATTGGGACCGATTCCTTCACCAGCCCTCTCTTCTTCCGTGAAAAGTTTTCTTTCGCATGGTTGACGCCCTAAACGAGTTTATTCGTTTCTTACTTCCAACACCATGCATAGCTTCAAATCTTTCCAATCTATTCTCTTTTTTTAAATTTTATTGACAGCAATGACATGCCCCAAAGGTCAAGAGTACAGTGCTTGCATCCAATCCTGTCCAAAATCGTGTGGTGAGCCCCATGCTGGCAAAGAGCCAGTAGATAGGTACGTATTTTTTCTTAAATGAGAAAGGATCCAATGTGAGGCACTTTGCAAGTTTTTGCAATCTCCCCAGGAAGAAAACCCATCAAGCCTAATGCTCATTTAGTTTCAATGAAGTAAAGGACGCCATTTTAGAAAAAATGTATGTTGTGTGACCAAAGCATTCCCTTTGCAAGCAGTTTATTTGTTTGTTTGTTGGGGTATTTGTTTGTTTGTTTATATGATCTACCTGTCAAGGGAACTCGGCAAACTCCCCACAAGGGGATATAAACACCAAGCTGGCAACAGCAAATCTCTCTCATACAAACATTAGTTTAGCGTCTATGATTATGAATTGCACAAACCAATAAATATGTGCTTCAATAACTAGACGACAATACTTGTTCTAGTCATTGTGAAATCAGTGGTTAGTTTGGTAGGATTCGAACCCACAACCTTGTGATTGCAAGTCCTGCAGTCTAACCACTTGACCACTGTGACCAACTTGGCTTTAAAAATGATAAAACTTGAGGAGCCACGTCTTATGAAAGCATTGTACAAGCAACAAGGATGAGGCAGTCTTCAAGAAGAACCGACATTCACATTTGAATTTGGTATAAGAGACTCTATTAAGAGAAATGCCCACTCTGCCATAGACTGTGTTTTAAATTCTCATAGTTGGAAGTTTGATGGTACATATTTTCCCTTTGTAGTTTGATTCAAAAAAATAGATAGAACTTACTTGATGTCACAAAGTGTAAAATTTGAACACATTGTCATGATGATTATGCAGAAATAACTCGTGCAGAATGTAGGAGTTTTGCTAAACTCCTTGCATGAATGGTCGGTGAACAACCTGGATACGTACACAAATTACAACACTTGACGCAGCTCAAAGCCAAAAGCCGAGTTGCTTTCAAAGATGGTGTTCATCAGGAACTATCTCTACAATATTTTCTTTGATCAACAGAAGAGCAAATTAAATAAAAGTGATAAGTTGAATATAGTAAAACATTTCCTCTGAAAAAAAAGTATGTGACAAGATTGTTTAATTGTTTTGTGAAATGATTGTTGATTTGAAGTTAAAACCTTTTTTCTACAATCAGTTGAAACAAATCCCTCGAACATTAAGCTAAACGTGCAACTTTTCTGCTGATCAGCTAATCTTTTCTTTTATCTTCAGTGTCAGTGTCATAAAAAACTGAAAAACACTCTACAAGGTTTTATGGTCAGAACTTTTCCTCATTTGTTCAATAACAAATCCGCATATAATTATCTGATTAACGTTGTGTTTTTTCAGGTGCTATGAGGGATGTGCTTGCAAAGCAGGGGAAGATCTGAAAAACTTCCAAGACGGAGATCAGTGTTTGTCAGAGTCCAAGTGTGGCTGCGCTCGTCGAGGTGTCTACTACCCTGTAAGAAAAAAAAAACTTTTTTAAAGTTTAAAGCTAAAAGTTTCCCACGGTTTTTTTTTTAGTTCATGTTAATGTTGGATCACATGAAGTGCGGAAACTAGTCTTTGACAATTATCGATGCTGTCCGCCATGCTTTATCCGAAGAAGTTAAGCCTATTTTTAAACTTTGAAGAATGGCTCGTAGTTCTACGTCTCAGCAAAGCAAGAGTGGACGGGTGAGAAGAAGCAGGAATACTTTTTTCAGGCTCAAACAGTCTGATAGGAGGAACCAGGTCGGTCACACTGGTGGCACACATGATGTTGTTGCAATAATACATTGGCATGAATTTTAAATTCATACATACACACATTCACTTGTGCCAGTCCATTTAGACCACAGCACTTTAGCAAACAGACTATAAGCATTGCAAATAATTATAACAAATGAATTGTTAAATCACTTCATATCCTTTCCCACCTTATGTAGCCTGGACAGAGAGTTGTGAATGAAGGATGCACCGGACAGTTTGTGTGTCTACCGGGCGGAGACTGGGTCTCCCACCCTTTGACCTGTGACGCCAACGCTCACTGCGGATTGGTGAATGACAAACTGGCCTGCGTATGCAATGCTCAATACGTTGGAAACGGCAAGAGATGTTACAGTAAGTTTACGTCTTCACAAATCATTCTTAGGTCACACTCAGGTCTGCTGCTTGGTAAGGGCAAGACAGTTTCTTAATAAGGGAAACTTAAATTCTACTGGAACATTTCAAAGGGCACCAAGGCAGTCACCAGGGACAAGATTTATGGGTGTTACAGTTGGCTCAGTGGTTTCTTCCCTGCCTTTCACTTCTGTGGACCCCGCTTCAAATCCTGGACAAGAACCATTACATGTGGATTGTGTTTTCAGTCCCTAGCTGACTGTGTGGGTTTTCCCCAATTAATAATAAGAATATTTGTATTGTGTAAAACTTAATAATATTGAACTGTAAAAGGACTTTAACTTTCTAAGACTTAACATGTTCGTAACACTGCTGCTCAGCTCGTCTTATGCGCACTTTGTCAAAACATATAACGCCCATCTTAAGCGAAGTCCATTGACTCCCGATTAAACTGCGTAGCACGTATATGTTAAATCTCCTTCCTTTCAAAGCTCTTCATA
The DNA here is from genome assembly GCA_010994315.2 of Pisaster ochraceus. NCBI lineage: Eukaryota > Metazoa > Echinodermata > Asteroidea > Forcipulatida > Asteriidae > Pisaster > Pisaster ochraceus. Next base: position 10,835,678 of record CM021535.1, read on the forward strand.
TAGAAAGTGTTCATAGGCTATCTCCAGACTATGTACCTAATCTTCTGCATAAATATTTTCCTTCTTGTTTTGCTGGTCAATACTTACTGACGCAAACTACTGTTTCTACAAAATTCTATGGTCAAAGAGCCTTCAACTTCATTGCACCTTCATTACGGAGCGACTTATGGGTTCATTTTCGCCAAGCTGACTCTTTTATGATTTTCAAGGGACTTTTAAAGACTTACTTGTTTGAATCTTTTGTAACAAACTGCTTCATTTATTTCATTGTTTCTGTTTTGTGTTGCGCATAGAGGCTCCTGCTTTATGCTCTATATAAATGTCTATTGGTATTATTTTTATTATTTACCTGTGGACACTTTCCTCAGACAACAAAGACATAAAAAACGAAGAAGTGTCCCAAGGCGGGAAGCTTAGTATCAACTGTGGATCAGAGTATGTAGACATTGTCTCAGGAACCTATAGTGTCTTTGATAGAGGCAGCGCTGGGGCACCTACCGACCGAGACTGCCCGACCGACAACACTCTGGACGTACTCGCCAATCATATCATCAGTGGTAGTCACCTCAGAGTCACCTCCTCAGCCATGAAGTTCGGCGACAGCTGTCAGCCGGCTCATAACGTCTTGAACGTCACGTATTTGTGTTCGGAAGAGCCCCCCGTTCACGAGGTGGAACCTGGCAGGGTGGTTCACATGAGAGCTTGCGAGAATAGAATGATTCAGCTGAAGTGCAAGAAGGGCCAGAGGATGCAGATTCTGAGTGCCAAGTACGGAAGGAACACCGGGAGCGAGGTGTGCCCGAGCCCAAGGATTCGCACAACAAGCTGCTTAGCGCCAGAGGACAAGACCATCAAAAAGGTAGCTTCCGAAAAGTTCTTCATAATTCAATGTAGACATATCGAGTCGTAAACCACAAAGGGAAACTCACTTGGTAAATTGTTTTGGTTGAACCCAAAATTATAATGTAGAAATAGGTCACTTTTAAAAGGGTATGCACAACATCGATTAGAGTGAAAATACTGATGTTTTCAGACTTTCTCACAACTTACATGATGAGGGTCATAGTGGAAAACTTCGCTTTGAATATTTTTAGTGAGAAGTTCAATAGTTTTTTTTTTAAATTTATGAGTAAAATGCTTTTTACGATAAGCTTTCTGATGTATTCCACCTGTCTTCCCCACAGCTTCAGAAGCGTTGTAACAAGCGTGACAAGTGCATAGTTCACGTGAGTGGGCGAAGGTTCTTCAGAAACGACCCGTGTAGAGACACTCACAAATACCTTGACGTGACCTTCAAGTGCAACGACTATTAGAAAGTATGCCAGCTTTGTTTTATGTTGCTAACATTAATTGATTCAAAAGGGTGTATGCTGTTGGCTGTGTCATACCTGTGCGTATCAGCTGCATGCTCAAAGTTTGCGCTACTTCCGGTTCCAAATTTGGCATGCATTTGTGTCTTAAACTTTACCCACTTCACGTATTTCAGCGTTCAAAAGTATTTCTTTTGACAGAAACTTTCAATTCTGTGGAGACCATAGTCTTGGAAAAGACGTGTGTAAAAGCAAAATCCAGTGTCTAAACTTTCCTTGCATTAATCATAAAATAAATCGCTATGCAACTTTTATTGGCTTCTGGTAATCCGTGGAGCCAGTTTGTACGAAGTAGGCGGGGCTTACAGTGGAATTATGTGACACTTATAGACAAGAAACACAGTAAGGGGTACCACTTTGCATCCGTCATGTCAACAGTTTTTCCCAATGATTGTAACTTTTGTTAAGTACCTGAAAACCACCCAAAAAGTGTTCCTGCATGTGATGTAGGCTTTTGCTGAATCTAATTTGAGCCTATAGTGGTGCAGCTAAGTGCACCAATCGTTCACTTTGTGATACGAGCACAAACATTTGCATGTATGCTCTTTTTTGTGTCAGCAATTGAAAAAAAAAACTATTGGCCACTCTAAAATTTAACATAGTCGCTATTTCCAAGATCGTCGCCGTTTCTAAAATCGCCGCCTTTTTTTTTCATTAAAAAAAACTTTTTCCCCTCTAAACGTTGAGGAGCGCTTGAATGTTATTGTGCTAGAATCAACTAAAACTCTTCTTACCAAGCCAGAACTTGACTAATTTAACTTTACACAGGTTCAAAAAGTTCAAAACTCAAGGATTTATTCGTCATGCAATTCAAACACGCCTCTTGGTGTGCATACAAAGAGGATGAAAACAAATGCACTTAAACATAACTTGATTATCTGTCAAATAAATGATTACTTGCACCTGAGAGAAAGTACATAGTGATGACACGTTAAGAGTTTAAGTATTTAGAAACATTAGATGTGTTTGTTATTTCATGTGTACATGTACGATAGGTCTCACAAAAGGTAGATGCTGATCTGTGACAATGTTACTTATGTTAGGTCTTGTACTGTTATTTCTTTGTTGCTAACATACCCTGTCTTTTCTTTGTTTCCTTTTAAACAATCCACAGGAAAGCTCAAAATCTGAAAACATCAGAACCAGCTAGTCTTCAAGCACACAAAAAAACCCAAACAAACCCAAAACTCATTGGGGGGTCATTAATTTAACATGTAAGCTTAAATTATGAAACAAGCATGACATAATGGTTGTGTCAGTTTTAATGGATATTTCCTGGAAATAAAGTAGAACAGGTGTATTAATGTAGAATATGGTAAAGTGGACTATATTATAATCAACATAAATATTTATTTTAAAACTGAAAGTCGAAGGGTGTATTGATTAATTACTTATGTATCAGATAAATGATTGTAATGATTATTTTAAACATTCAGGGTGATTATTTGTAGCAACATTAAAGTGCAATACGAACATGGACTTACCAATCACCAGTTTATTGGAAATCTTTTTCAATGAGCAACTTTTGAAACAAGTTTCCGATGTTGTAAGATTGCCACCCCCTTTTTAAATAGATTGTCTCCTCTGATTGGGCTAAATATGTTACAATTTGCCTAAAGCGGTTTTGGTGTAATGTAAAATTTAAATAGATTGAAGAAAGAGCTTTATTTACATTGAAACTGGTGATAATTTTAAAGTTATTTCTCAGTAAGATTTGAAACTTTGCTTTGTGGAAACACAATCACGTGAGGTGTGTGGAGACGCCATATGCATAGAACTCTCTACGTAGAACTCTCTGTTTGAGCTGTGGCGGTTCTGAGAAGAACTGGTGGTTGGCAACTTGACGTTTCGTTCAGGAGAATACTGGACTCTGTTGCTGTCTGCTGCTTAAGTACTGCCATTGCTGTTTGGCCAACAGGTAGGCTTAGCTCCATGGTGCGTGAAGGCGGGCATTCGAACTAGGATAAACTGGGCATAGCTTGATGATGCGTGTAGGTGGGAGCAGCATACAGGGAAAACATCCAGCATTATCATGAAGACGAATACAGCATACTGATCGAAACGTCAAGTTGTTAAGCTATTGCTTCTCAGTCCCACCACAGCTCACAGAGAGAGTTCATTTACATGTCCCCTCAAACCCCACTTGGAGTTAGTTTCTCATTATAGAGGTCATGCTTTCATTCTTAATACCTGTATTTATTTATTTACACTTAATTGTGTTAATTCCTTCTGGGGTGATATATTTATGAACAGACAGTGAACTTGAAACACGCAATGTGTTTTGTCCAAGTTGATGGCTTCGGCTGTAGCTACAGCTGAAAATGCCAATTCTTCAACGTTGTCGCTGCAGCCAGCAGCAATAGACGCAGCTGAAGTCACTTGATTTTGACAGGGCTCTTGTGTGATATCCAACCGAAATGAAAAACAGTATATATATATATATCTGCAGTGTTACATAATGTGTTACTGGTTCTGACAAAACCCTAAGCTTGGATCCGACTTTCAAAAGTGAGTTTATTCTCTATACTTCTTCGTTCTCTTTCATTTGATACCAGATTTGTGAAATTGGTACAAAATGAAAGATTTTTTCTCTTCTTATTTATGTTATGTCTTCCTGAGATAGTGAAATAAGGGTAATGTGTCACCTTTGTACTCGTTTTATCCACAACTATCTTATTTGGGGAAATATTGAGATACTTTCTTGTTCATAAGGTTTGAGAAAACGCCTTGTCAGATTCGTCATACTTTCCGAAAATTAATTCTGACATTTCACTTTATAAATTAGTAGAGCTCAGTTAAACCGGAGGTCGTTGGTTCAAGTCCCTCTGTAGTCAATGTTCTTTGTTCAAACCCAAATCTTATAAAACCGGGTCAAAGCTTAGGGCTTTACCAGAGCCTGTCACATTTCCTGGGACTTTCGCCCTAAACCAGAATAAAACCAGTTGAATAGATAACTGCTTTACTTTCTGATTGAGTTATAAACTTTAAAATGAGTAATTAAACATTTTAGCTAATAGTTACGGTAATTGGTGTTCATTGTGTGGGAAAAACAACATCAACCAAGTTGAATGAGCTTACAACGTGTAATTTCCTTAGTAAACAAGAAATCAGCATTTACACAATATTTAGGCTGCGTCCGAATTGACAGCTGTGGCTACGGCTACGGCTACGGCTAGATCACCACGTCATCATTATGGTGAAGTAGAGGTCGTCCTTAGCAACATCGTTAGCAACAGCCGTAGCCGTAGCTGTAGCTGCCAATTCAATTCGGAGAGGTGTTCACAATTGGTTACACAGTGGCTTCAGTCTACTCGGATGTTTTAAATTATTAAAAGTACAGACTGTTACATATTTCTTTAAATAAGTGCTTAGGTAAAATACTCCCCACAGCAAAGATAGTGCATGTTAATCCATGTGGACTCTCCTTAGGCCTAAATCCCAGTAACGATTAGCCTTTTTTGAGACACGGTGGACGCTATAGGAGTACACTGTTTGGTTTGGGTGTAGACAGACAAATTACCCAAACCTAATAGTGTCATGGTATTGTGTCCACCATATCTCAAAATGGCTTATCGACAAGGTAGTGGAATTTGCCTGTAATTTTGGTGTCAAGGTACGAAATAAATGGAATCTTTTCCTTGGTGTTGTTTCTAAGCAAAGTCTAGTTGATATTTATTGCTTCTGTCTTCGTTTTATAAATTTGGGATATAACCGTTTTCTTTTCTGACAAGAAGACCCTACTCATGATTATAGACATGCGTTTATTATTTCGCCTGCTGCAATCCAATAACAAAAAACAGGAACCGAGTTTTGTTTCCTTCAATAAGACGAGACCCACCCAATATGTTGAATCTAGCAGTCTGTCGGATGGTGTGTTTTAAAAAACTTCAAGATGGGACTTAGTTTACTCTGGAAACAGAAAAAAAGGTTTTTTTCGAACTCGTCCTACAATCTAATCCAATTTAGGGGAAATGTTAAAAGGTATTTTCTCTCTCTCTGTAACTTCTCTATAATGTTTTGTCGCAGCCCTTATCTGCAGTGGCCCGCTGGCCTGGTGGGCATTCTTTCCTGATTTTCGATAGAATAATTTAGTGAAGGTTTCCCCAGCCATTTTCGACAAAAACAAAATAACCTATTTCAGTCACTTTCATGCATTCACTTCAGTTGAAACATTCATTCAATTTCACACTTTTACAATTTGGGGCATGCGCAGCGGCGTTACTGTTATAAGGTAATTTCTAGGGGGCACAAGGGGGGGGGGCACCATTTTTTTTCTAGGGGGGCACTGCTGACAAATCAATTATATTTTCCATATGCACTTAAAAACAAACTGGACCTTGATCTACGTATAGCGGGTTCCAAATGGGGGGGGGGTGGGGACTTACATCAATTGGGTGGGGTACGCCACTGGGATTTATATTGCATTCAAAATTGGCGTTCTTAGTTTTAAAATAGCCACACAAAGTCGGCGTTAAATTTAGCTTTGATGGACCAACTAAAGATTTCAGCGACAAGATGCTGCAAATTGAACGCTGTGTGAGTGGGTTGTTAGAATGAAAGATTGCCTTTTTATATCGCATGATGCTAATTGCTTGTGGGTAAATTTCAATTCAATGTTTTGGTGAGCTTTCAATTCGGGCGAAATAGAATATCACGTTCAGATTGGAGGCTTTTTTGCCGCAACTGACGAGGAAACCACACAGTCCCCACTCCCGGGTCAGAATTGACCCGGATCTCCGGGGCCTGGTCCCATTTCTGGGACAGGCTGACCCAGAAACTGTTTAAAAATGGTATTTCAGCTCGGATTCTGCTTCAGTTTGAGACATTTCTTGGTCATTTTGCCTAAGATTCCGGGTCAGACTGACCAACAAATGTGCAAGGTCAGTCCCGCTGGCACTCGGTACCAGATCAGTTCTGGCCCTGATTTGTTTAGTCTGTAGTGGTTGCAATTTAAATGGAGCTGTCATCTTCATAGGAATTTACTTTTGATATCGCCCAGTGGCTCACTTTCGTGAAATGGGACGATCCACCGAATTACAATGCACACGCTGTGTAAATGCACATTCCTTGACCATTTAACTGTGGTGTTTCACTGCAGCTGTCCAAATTCATTGGTATTTGGATCTGATGGGATTCAACAAATACACATTATTGACGGAATTTACACAAACATCAAGAGACCAGCAGATAGCTATACAATCAATCAATACAGACCTCTGCTCAAAATTGCAATTGTCTCTGAAGACAATGTAAAGAAATGTAGGCAAACCGTTATCCATTGTAAAGCCAATCAATTCAGCGTTTGGGCAAGGAGGTGGGGTTTGGGTTGAGAAGCAGGGTTAGGGTAGGGAATTATTGATACGGTTAGAAAATAGGGTTAGGGTTAAATATAGGGTTAGGGTTAGGTTCAGGGTGAGTGTTAGTGTTAGGTTTAGACTTAGGGTTAGGCTTAGGTTTATGTTGATAAAAGGTCAATTTTAGTTTTAGTGTTAGAGTTGGATTTAGGCTTAGGTTTAGGGTTAGGCATAGGGTTATAGGTTTAGGTTATTGTTGGGTAAATTGTAGTTTTAGTGTTATGTTAGATTTGGGGTTTGGTAAGTAGGTTTAGGGTTTAGGTTAGGTTCAGTGTAATTGTTTGTGTTAGGGTTTTTCAATTTAGGGTTAAGATTGGATTTAGGGTTTGGTCTAGGGTTAGGTTTGGGTAAGGACTAGGGTTAGGGTATATAGACTTAGGATACGAGTTTGTGTATGTTTAGGTAAACATCAGTTTTTATGCTTACTTTTAGGACTTGGAAATAATTGCCATGGTTACCGTTAGGTTCAGTGTTATTTGTAGGATTAGGGTTGTTACATTAAGGGTTATGTTTAGGGGTAGGGTAGGAGTAAGGATAGGGTTAGGGTGAGGGTTAGGAGTATGGACAGAAAAGAGGTTTGCGTTTTGTGTGGGTTAGGATTAAGGTAAGGTTCAATGTTACTTTTAGGGTTAGGGTTGCTACATTTTGGGTTAGGGCCAGGTTTTGTCTGATGATAGGGTGAGGTTCGGCTTGGGTTCGTGTTAGCGTCAGGGTTGGCTTAGGATAAGTTAGATCTGATGTATGTTTGGGTTAGGGCTAGGATTATAGTTCGGGTTAGGGTTAGGGTTAGGGCTAGGGTTAGGGTTAGGGTTAGGTTTAGGGTTAAGGTTAGGGTTAGGGTTAGGGT